>JANZLQ010000089.1:43184361-43210381 GCA_026212715.1 Elanus axillaris | reverse complement strand
GGGGGGGAGAAAATAATGTTCGGAAAGCTTTGATTTCCTGATCTGTTATTTTTTCATGAGATTTGCCTGGAACTAGAGTTTTTTACAGCTATTTTAACTGAAGAGTTGGATGTGGAAGATGAGATCTACTGTTAAGGAGCAGCTTTGAGTGGGAGTTAGAGCTAGCAACTTGTCAGTCAGTTGGGTCCGGAAGGTGAATTGATGAAGCTGATGAACAAGAGTCATGCTGCTTTTCTTACAGGCTTACAGTGATGTGATTTCACCTTTGGGGAATATTTCTTTTGGTTTGTATCCTTGTGAGTGACATTTTCAGTGGACCCTAAAAATGTAGAAGAAAGTAATAACAAGACTAACACCCTTTTAGCAGAAGTCAGGTCCATAGAAAAGTGAGCAAAGTGCAGAAAGACATGTCAGAGGAGAGGAAGGTTGGGGAAAAAAGCAATAAAAGCAGGTGACAGCAAAGGCAAAAAAGACCAACACCCTATGACAGTCAACTGGAAAGATAAATGAGAAGTGGTTTTCTTCTTACTGCACTAAGGGTGCATGTTTAGTCTTAACTCCTACTTTTACTCCATTTTTTATTCAAAGGTAAAAAAAAACCACCACCAAAAAAAAAACCCCAACCAAACACCAAAAAAACAAACCACAAGGTGCTAGAAATATAATTTACCCAAACCTTTTTTGCAGCTAGCTGAGAGTCTACATGTGAACATATAAAGGTGGCTTCAAGAGAAACTAGTCTTCATTGTAATTTAGAGCAGCTCTAGCTCTTTAGTTACTTTTGGATACTCAGTGGCCTTCCTGAGATGCCATTCCACCAACGCAGCATAACCAAGCTCAAGGTTTGATTATCTCATGGCTCTCACCTATCTGCTCTGCCAGGTTCAGTAGTGACACAAGAGGAACTAATTGTTTCAAGTACTTTATGCCTAATAGGATTACCCTGCGCTAAACTAATCTTCAGCCAATTACTAAAGCACATAAAAAATGGGAACTTTGATCCTTATCTGTTCTATTATACTCTTTCCATTCCCTACATCAAATAATTATATTGTCTCCAAAAAAATGGTTAGTTACAATGCATTCTGAGGTGTGCGATCTGAACATGAGGGTGAAGGGTACTGCAGAAACTTGGTTGTATGGAACTTATGGTTTGGACATGGATACTAAAATAGCAACCTCTATTTCATTCATATTTACTGAAGCTGAATTTGTTGTACAGGGAGATAGTGATGTAGTGTGATAGGCATGTGTATTTATACAGGGAATGAAATGTCTTGATTTTCTGCCTGGATATTCTAGTATGTGAACCCCTTTGCATTTAATTGCACAGCCTGAATTCTCAGTAGCTCGCTGTCTAAGAAGGGGGAGTATTTAAATAGAAAAAGCAAGGGTACATTCTCTTTGGTGTGCTGCAGCGCGTGCTTACATACCTTACAGAGAAGTGCAGTACTTCAGAGCTTTGGAACTCAAAAAGCCAGAGAACAATTCCAAGATGTGGTCCAGTACGATGCAAACTGTCTCTAAAATTAAAGCTTTCAAAATATGTTGGAAGTATTAGTTATTGCCTGGTATTTCTGCTGGACAAAGGACATGAATCTATATAAAGTTTGAAAACACTTTGGGGATGTTTACTGAATCCCCTTGAAAACCAGATAAGAACAACAAATTTCATTGTATCTGCAAAATCAGTTATTATTGAAGAGAATGTTCCCAAGATGAATGGAGCACATTTAATTACAGTGCCAGGAGAAGTTCAGACTGGACATTAGGAAAAGGTTCTTCACTGAGAGGGTGGTCGGTCACTGGAACAGCCTCCCCAGGGAAGTGGTCACAGCACTAAGCCTGTCAGAGTTCAAGGAGTGTCTGGACAATGGTCTTAGTCATATGGTTTAGTTTTAGGTAGTCCTGTGAGGAGCAAGGATTTGGAGTTGGTGAGCCTTATGAGTCTCTTCCAACTCAAGATATTCTATGATTCTAAGATTATCTCCTGCTTTCACCCTCAAATCCACGTTTCCTTGTGCACCACAATGCAAATCTGGTGATTATTATTCTCCATCAGGAGATCATTCCACTTACATGTGCATATCAGTGTACCACTTGCTGAGGGAAAGAATGGGGCAAATACAAGTTATTATTTTTAATATTAATAACCTTAGCTACGACATTTAAAATGTATAATTAAAAAAAAGTGCTACATATATTCTGTGCACAAACATGCATTCCTATGCCTGTGGAGGGACAGGGAGAGGAGGTTTAGGAGCTGTCCTCTTGCTACAGGACCCACTGCCTTTTTAGCATGTGCAGTGCAACATGTGTGTAGGGTGATGGTGCTCTCTGCCCACAAAACATACCTTGTCATTAATGACAGCCATGGTAGCTGACCTTAATATGCCTTGAGGCTGCAAATCTGTCCCGAAGCTCCATGGCATGGCTAGGGGAGCAACTCCCTGTCATTCTACTTGTTGAAGATGGAAATATGTTTGGTTTGTAGTAAGCTTTATCTCAAGGTATGTGTAACAGGTTTATTTTCAATACAAATATTTGGTTTTGTCACGATGAACAAGAGTGTGAAGTGGAGGAAAGAATGAGATGATGATATAGGTTATTGCTATAGTGTGGATTATTATTAATATCATTCCTTCTCATTCCTTGTGTCTTGCCAGCTAGACTCTGCTCCTACATTACAAATGGTCACTCTGTGTTTGGTAAACACCTTTAAACAATGCTGTATTTTATGGTGTTATCTATAGGGTAACATGAGAGAGGGTGGGTGGCTTGCAGTGCTGCCTGTTGTTCTCTCTGGATTCTCCACGTTTCTCTGCAACCGTTTGACCAGCTAACTTCTTGTCTCAAATAATTTTACCATCACCCTGACAACAAACTTTGTAACGCAGATGCATTAGAAAAGCCTCTAACATATCTGTTCCATGTTTGGACTTACATCAATCCAAACAAAAGCATCATTTTGTATTGCATTTCAACCTTAAGAGTGGGCGTGAGCACTGCAGTCACACTTTCGGCTCCAACCAGCTGGGGAGCAGCCTGCTCGGGCAGGGCAGCACTAGCAAAGGGTGGGTGGAAGATCCACTGCACTGCACGGGATATGCAGAGTCACCTGACAAGAGAAATGGCGCTAGGAAAAAAACAAACCAAACCAAACCCCCAGACGAAACCCAACCAAATAACAAAACACAAGATAAAACCTACAAGCAGATCCTCGCTCTCTCCTAATGCCGGAGATGAACTGGGCCCATTTTGAACTGTCCTGGAGATGGCAGCATTGAGCAATTTATTTTTTAGACTTGGCTTGCAACACTTGTCTCGTTTCCTGCTGAAGAGGCATAAGTTACGGGGACGTAACGTTTCAGCCCCGTAAACAGCAGATCACGTTGGCCGTTCAGTTTAATTTAGCATACAATGATTCGGAGAAATACAGCTAACCGCTTGACGCGGCATGGGAAAGAACTCTTCCGGCGACATTCCCCGCCGCCCCCAGCCAGCTCTTAATTCAGGGAGCGACCGCGCTGCCAGCACAGGGACGCGCCGCCTCGGGCCACGTATTAGCCGGAAGCGGTTCCCGAGGAGCGGAACGCGCCCCAGCCGGGCGGGAAGGGCCGCCCGCCACGGTCCCTCCCCCGCCCCGTCCCGCTCCTCCCGCTCCCCGCTGGCCCCAGGCGGCAGGAACCGGCCCGTCGCCGGCAGCCGCTGCTGCCCCGCTCCCCGCACGGCGCTCGCGGGGCTGCCTGGCCCTGAGGGGCGGCGGCTCGGCGCTCAGGCCTACCCCACCGTGCGGGAAAGAAAGCGGTACGAGGCTACCCGCCTCGCTGGGCCCAGCCGCCACGCTGCAGAGGCTGCCGGCGGCGGGTATAAATAACACGCGGCTGAATGGCGTCTACGCCTCCTTACTACGCGCCGCGCCGCGCCTCGCCTCGGCCTGGCCGGGCGCCGCCCCCCGCCGCCGCCGTGACGGACAGGCGGCGGCTCCAATGGGGGCGCGGCCCCCGGCGGGTGCTCCCGGCGCAGCCGCGGCGGAGGCCGGCGGGACGATGGTGCAGCTCTACAACCTGCACCCCTTCGGCTCGCAGCGGGTGGTGCCCTGCAGGCAGGAGCCGGCGCACTTCTGCTGCGGCCGCGACGTGCTCTTCGTGGCCAGCACGGCCGCCAGCTGCAGGGTCGAGGCGTTCGCCGTGCGCGACCGCGGCCGCTGCGAGCCCCTGGGCTCCTTCGCCACGCTGGGCCCCGTGCTGCGCATGGCGCACAGCCAGGCAGGTCAGTCTCGGGCTGCGCCGCGCCGCGCCGGGCCGGGGGCGGGCTGGCTGCCCCGCCGCGGGGAGCCGAGGGCCGCGCTGGGGGCGGCTTCCTCGGCCCCGGCGGCTTCCTCGGCCCCGGCGACAGCCGGCGCTCCTGGCCTGGCGGGGGGCCCGCGGCTTGGGAGCGCGGGGCGGGCCTGGGCTGCGGAGAGCAAACCGTTCTCTGGCTAATGGCTGTTCTCGGGGCTGGGAGCACCTCGTCTGCAACCGCAGCTCCTGCAGCAGATTGGCTGAGGAGTCAGCCTGGGCCTAGGCGTAGGAAGTCCTTGGTTTTGATGGTACGGGAAGCGTGCTCTGCCCAACAGCGGAACCTGCGCTTGGGATTCCATGAGAGAAAAATCGGTGAAAAGCGTTTGGGGGATTTTTTTTTGTAGGAGTTGAGAATTTAAGACGATCCTTGTAATGCACCGCCGCGGGTAGAGAGCTCAGAAACGGTCGTCTGTTCTCTAATGACGTGTCAGTACCACTGCTTTCTTTTAAGGGGACTATCTGGTGACAATTGAAGAAAAAAGCAAAGCGACTTTCCTGAGAGCATATATGAACTGGAGGTGCATGTCTGCAGGCAGTTCCCGTGTTTGTGTTCGGATGGTTGGTCACAAGATGGAAGAGTCATACGGTGAAACCTTAAAAGAACAGATGTCAATTGTGGAAATGCCACTTTCGGATCCTCCGCTGTGCATTTCGTGTTGTCCTGTAAACGGAGATCTTCTTGTGGGCTGCAAAAATAAACTAGTCATGTTCTGCTTGAAATACCTGGTCATAAACCAGAATGTGACTGTGTTGGACTTTGAACGCTCCTTAATTTTACACATTGATAACCTCATGCCCACTGAAGTTGCCTTTTGTGCCAGACATATAGCCATAACAACAGAGCTGGATGTTCTGATCTTGAAACTGGAAGTGGTCCAGAAAAGTGCAGACAGGACAGAGCCGTGTGCACATAGAGTTAGTACACTAGAAAAGCCTGTGGATGGAGGTAAGTACAGAAATTTTGGGGTTTTTTTATTTCCAAGAATCTGCTGACTGATTCCTGTTGTTCTCAAATTAGTCTCAAACAAGGTCGTTGCCCTTCAGTAAAGATTTCCTGATCATGTTAGGACTGTCAGCTGAATATTCTGGTGCCTGAGAAGTTGTAGCACCTGTGGTTGGAGGTGGCACTTAAAACAAATAACGCCACCGTTCTGCAGGCACTTTCAGGATAGTGCAGCCTCTAAAGACATAGAATCAGGTCCTTGTTTTGGGGTGCCAGCGTGGGCCAAATCGAAGTGGTAGTAATTCAGCGTGCTGTGTTCAGAAATATTACTCTGTCAGTGTCACTGCCCAGATAACTGTGTCTCTTTTAAGGGACAAGTGGGAGGCCACACGGAAGAAGCATCTCATGAACGTTGAAATGGACCTCGCATATCTGTTTACGCATTTAAGAATGCTTCTGTGGCAACACGTATGCTCTTTTGTAACTGTTAGTAGGCTCAGAACCTGTGTAAACAAGCTGTCGGCAAGTTCTCCTTTTTCAGTCCTTCAGTCACCCCTTATTCAGGGGCTTGCCTTAGAATCCTAGAAATCCCAGAAACAGATGTACTGAGTAGGTTTCCTTCCTGTGTATTGCAAGAAATCGATCCATATGTAATCAATTCCCACCTTTCCAAAAGTGTCAGATGAACACCAACAAACCTTAGGAAAATGCTTCATTTGTAATTGAAGAAACTTAAAAGAGAAAAAGATGGTCTTTCAGGAATGGAAACTGCACCTAGAAAAAACTGAAAGGTATGTAAGACTTGTCAGCTGGGAAGAATATAAACTGGAGTGTGTTCTTCACTGAGTGAAGATGGATCTTAACTCAGATAATGGCATCCTGCCCCTAGTTGGTTTTATTACTAAAAACTAAATAGAAGAGTTCAAATTACTTCCTGAGTGCTGTTAGGATTTGCTTTCCAGAACTTCAGTGAGTTTCAGATAACACAACTTCCTATCATAGCTGCCTTTTCCTTCTTAAAACCTCTCCAGCCAGACGACAACATTATTTGACAGCCGGCCATTTGCAGCACAGGTTGCCTCAGATTGGCCTTATAATGAACAGTTTACCTGTTCTTTCAGAAGTCTTGACTCTTAGGTATTCAGACCGTTGAGGCTTAAATGAAGGATTGTTCTCATCTTCTAGCACAGCTGTTTTCAAAATCTCATGGTTTGAGGAAGCCAGTGGTAGCTAGGTAGCTGTAATTGGAGTAATTAATTGATACTCTTGTCATATAATTTCCTTACTGCTAAATGGAATGGTTTGAACAATTAATATGGCATTTTCATTGTTAAGGTGTAAAAGATGAAGGCCCTTCAACACATACTTTGCAGCTTGAATTGGATGAGTTCATCGTATGTCAGAAGCCAGTGGAACTGCTTGGGGAAGAAAGTAAGCTGTGCGAGATACCCATCACACTGGAATCCACAGGGTTACCTACAGAAGACACAAAGAGCTTCCAAGTGCGATATCTGCTTTTCAGGTATTACAAATGCGTTTTCCTCTTTATGGGTTAATTTACTACACATAATGAGCTGTGGCTCACGTCTTGTTGAAAGAAAAATTCACCCTGGTAGTTTGACTTCTGGGGGTTTTATAAGGGGTTTTGGGGTTGGGTTTTTTGTTGTTTCGTTTTTTTTTTTTTCACTGTGGAAATAATGTGATACCAAAGAAAGCCTATTTTTTTAATAGAACAGAATATTTCTAGTTTGTTGCAGTTGGAAGGGACCTGCACTGATCATCTAGTCCAACTGCCTGACCACTTCAGGGCTGACCCAGTGTTAAAGCATATTATTAAGGGCATTGTACAAATGCCTCTTAAACACTGACAGGCATGGGGCGTTGACCACGTCTCTACAAAGCCTGTTCCAGGGTTTGACCACCCTCTTGGTAAATAAAAGTTTCCTAATGTCAAGCCTGAACCGGTCCTGATGAGCCTTCTATTGAGCCTGCTGCTGACCAGCACCCCCAGGTCCTTTTCTGCAGGGCTGCTCTCCAGCAACTCCTTTCCCAGTTTATACTTGTGCCTGGCATTACTCCACCCTAGGTGCAGAATCTGGCACTCGGATTTGTTCCACTTCATGCTGTTGGGGATAGCCCAGTGCTCCAGTCTGTCTAGATCCCTCTGCAAAGCCTTTTGTCCCTCAAGAGAGTAAACAGCACCTCCCAGTTTGGTATTGTCAGTGAAGTTGATAATGGTGCATTCAACCCCTGCATCCAGCTGATTGATGAAAATACTGAACAGCACTGGTCCCAGGATTGAACCCTGAGGAACACTGCTGGCGACCAGTCACCAGCCAGATGTAGCCTCTCGTTCACTACAACCCTGTGAGCTCTGCTGTCCAGCCAGTTCTTCACTCGGCGCACTGTGAACCTGCTCATCTTGGTTGGAAAACTTTTGGCCTTGCAAATCCCAAGTTTCATTTTATTTGCGGAGTATGACTAGTTGTTACAATTAGAATAGAACTTTGGTGGTTTTGCAGATCTCGTGATGTTTAATGTCTGCTTTCATCATACATCCTTGTATGCTGTGAAGACCACGCATGGCAGCTTCTCTTGTGATGTATCAGAGGGAACGGTCCTTTCTCAACATACAGAATGACAAAATCATTTAGGTTGGACGGGACCTTGTGAGACCATGTAGTCCAATAGCCCACCCCCTCCCTTCTCAAGCAGGGTCAGCTGGAACAGGTTTTCCAGGACCCTGTCTAGTCAGGTTTTGAGTAACTCCACAGCTCTGGGTAACCTGGTCCAGTCTCTGACCACCCACAGTTTTTATGCAGAACTGGCAAAACCAAGTTTTACACACCTTGTTCAGAAGTGACTTGTGTCAAATTTTGTTACTGTTTAGAGAAGCCTACTTTAAAGGATTACAGGCAAGACTGATAGCAGTCCTGCCTGTGTGCCTGTAATCAAGGTACTGCCTTCTGTTTATTTTGCAGCTTTTATCAGCTCCAGCTGAAATGATACTTATTTGAGCACCTCCTAAAAAAAAAAGCATTCTCCCTTTCTCCAGCTAGCAAAGGGAGTTTAGCAAGTATCTTAAGCACTAAGAAACTATACTTTTTATTTTGTTAGTGATCAAAGCCATTAAACTTTAATCCAAAACTGGGGAAGAATTGATGTCACAATCCAGTAGTAAATTCCAAAGCAGAGCAGGAAAAAGGTTGGCACATAATAGGAAAGAAAAGTAGGTCTGGAGGTGGCACCCTGTTACGTATAGCTCAGCTGAATAAAAAGAGAGGAAGATAAAAGGTCAAACTGGGGTTCAAACCAATTGCAACATGTCTTCCAGTGATCCCAAACTTTGACACAGGTCTTGTAGACAAGCAAAGAAAGAGGATTTTGTTTGCAAGAATAGTTGTCTCTAGCTGTGCCACATGTTTCTTGGCATTGATAGCCGTGCGAATTACATTCATAGTAGGAGTGCATGTTGTTGAGTATTAAAACATCAGTTATGCCTGTTATAGTTAGCGATGTTTACTTGTCCAAAGTAGCTCATAATAATTTCTCATAAGGTTCCATGTTGTTGTTTTGGTTTTTTTTTTCTCTAGACATTTTACACCAGACCAGTCGCCTTTTGGGTTTTGTGAGGAGACAAAGTTGCACTCTCTTCAGCTGCTTCCTGTATACCAGTCAGGTATATGGATATGCTTGGATGCATTATGGCCTGTGTTACAGGAGACCTGGGAAAGGAAGGAGCTTCTTTGTATATTCTGTTTTGTACACTGGTTCTGTATGATTTGTTTTTAAATTAAGGTCTTTCCTCCCTTTTCAATGATTTCAAACGAGCTTCTATTGACAAAAAAGTCTTTTAAGTTTCTCCAAGTTCTGCATAAACCTTGAACTAAAATATCGATTCACCACACCAAAAGAGGAAGATTAAATCAGCTTTTATCAGTTCTCTACCGGTTAATTTTACATCACAAAACAGTCACTATTTACACTGCATTAATAAAATTATCCTCAGTGTTATAAGATACTAGGCTGCCTCTCATTAGTCAACAGTGGCAATCAGAGTAGTAAACCTTAATAATCATTAAGATACAGGTTACTTTTCTGCCAGGCTTTAATTAAAACTGCAAGGGATGAATGCCAATTTTAGGGGTTCACTAATACACACTAGCTCAAGCACCAACAGACCCATGGAAAAATTTAATGCTTTATGTTATCAGTCAGCTTTACTGACCGCTCACCCAGTTTGTGGTTGTCTGTCTGCTGAGGAGCAAAGCCTCATTTAAGTTGCCACTGACTCGAGAATAAGCTAGTTGCCATTTTAAGTCCAGCTGTCTTGCGTTCTCTTGCCATTTACAGTCTTTGACAAGAGGGTCTGTAGAATCTGAACACAGCCTTTACCTGCCAAAGTGGCTTTATAAATAAATTCTGCCATTCCCAGCCTTTCTCTCCTTTAAGTGAGGTCCTGTATTTTGGTGCACTGCAGCTGCAGGTCTGGATGAGCATTTATCCCAGCTCACGAGTAGTTGTCTGAGATCGGGCTGATCGTGCAATTCATGGATGCTTAGTTTGAATCTGCCAGGCCTCTCAGATGCTGTTACGTGTATAGAATTTCTTCACTTGCTGGTACCTCCGCACTTCTGTTAAAAATGCCTCCAAATGAGATGTCATGACATACAAGTTTTTGACCTGTGCAGTGGTCCAACCTGTACACTGATCTTAATATAATTCTTTTTCTCTTCACTAGCTACTAACAAAACCAGTCTGCAACCTGGGCAGGTTTGATAGTATCTTTTAAGTATCAGGCTTGCATAGGAATTGCCAGGTTTTGATTTATGAGGTATATAAAATGCCTTTCTTATTGTTAAATCTAGGTGATTCTGTGGCAGCCCACAAGGAAACTGAGAACAAGAGAGAACTGCTGAGTCTCTTTTGCTTTTTCTCTTTACCTCATGTTGGATATCTCTACTCTGTTGGGAAGTTGGTAGAACTGATTTCTACTTACCAGTATTCACAGAAGTCAGAGCAGGCAGTTCTCACTCCACAGTTCCTGCACGTCATTACAAGGTACTACGTTTATGATTTTGCTGATAGTATTACTATGTTTTCCTGCGCTGCTGCCTTCACCCCCCTCCCCCCCAATATGTCCTTCATAGCCTCCTGGAACTCTGTGGGTAGGCTCATGTGACAGTGCAGCGTGCCCTCCTCCTTAGGCTTCAAGACCCATTTCTATGAAGGAAAAGGATCTGATTCTCTGTAGTCTTGGCTACTTGATTTTTACAAGTCTTCGTTTTTTTCCATCATCGTTGTGGTTTCTTCTTTCCCTCTAGTGAGAACCTGCAGTGTTTCACAGTGCGGTGCAGCGCAGCAGCAGCTCGTGATGAGGATCCATATATAGATACAACCGTGAAGGTGCACCCCTCGTTATCTTGCTAAAAGAATGGGGGTGGTAGTGTGGCACTTTTAGTTTTCTTACGTTTCCTTCTGAAATCCTGTTAGCTTCTATTGGCTGAACCATTAATACAACATCCAAAATTAGTATTTTACTTCAGTCTATGGCATATTGTATTTTAATGGTCTACAGATGTCTCAACGAAACAATCTATTACTGTGGTTTAAGATTCTAGACCATTAGAATGTTTTCAGAAACATCAGAAGCTATAAAATCACTTACATTTTGAACTAAATTCCATGCTTTCCTGTATAAATAAATCTAAATGAAGGGTGCAGAGTTTTCTCTTATTGCAGCTGATGATGTTTGTGTCTCTCATGTGTCCTTGAAAAAACAGTTTATGTAAGGAAGAGGAGTGTAGGCACTTGAGGAAGTCTGCTACCGGATACTTTGTGCATGTTTTTTAGGAGGGCTTTTGATCCTTGGAGGCCTAGACTTTTCCCCTTCCTTAAATTGCTTACCAGTAAAAATCTATTGAATTGTAAAGGTTGGTATATACGTTAATAAAAATAGCAGGAAAGATACACTGAATCAGTGTATTTTAAGTTAGCATTTAAGGATTTCTTTTGAGCATGTAGACAGCAGACATGAAGAAACCATAGGACAGTGGAAGTAGTATAAAATTTTCAAGAGCCGAACACGTATTCTCTGCTCTCCACAGAGGTATTGAGGTAAAGAATACAAACACGTGACACAGTCTCTCCTGTCCCTGCTCCGGTCTCAGCTTTCTGTGTCTTCGCTGGCTGCGGGTTACATTCAGCCCGTCACAGTTCCTCCAGCCGGGCAACAGGCTGCCTCCTGCCTCGGCAGGAGGTTGGAGGAGGTGTGCCCACAGCGGTGGTCCGCAGGCTGCAGTCCCTCCTGGACGTCCGTACTGCAGCTTGCCCTCCTCAGGCTGCAGACCCACGCTGGCACGGGTCCACCGAGGGCCACATTCCCTCTGGGGTGTCCCTGTCCCAGCGTGGAGCTTGAAGTGTGATGATGGTGGTGGCTATCATTATTATTTGTTATTATTTTTCCTGCTGGTTTTTTTATGGCAGTTTCAGACCTGGCTGGTGCTGGTCCTGGCTCTGACTAGCCCAGGGCAGTTCAGAGCCCCCTGGTCACCACTGCCGCTCCCTGCCTCTTTACAGGAGAGTTTGAGGTTTCTTCAAAAAGTTGAGTGTACATACAATGCTGTGTTGCCTTGCTTCACTCTGTATGATAATTTGTAAATACGGTATTTTATCTTCTTAAAAGCTGTAAATTTAGAATATTTCTGGGCAAATGAGGTTGCATTTTTCCATTTTTAGTCTAGTATAGGTGATACAGTAAGTTTTACCTGAAAGGTGCATATTGAACAAATCAGGAATGTAATACTGGGTATGTAATGTACCAGTAGGCAGACAAATACTTCTACCTATAATTGCTTTTTATAAGCAACTGAAATCGAGACTTGTATAACCATGGCAGGCAATCCTCTACAACTTGGCCAAATTCAAACTATTTGGGATTGAGTTTTCCATGTTAGGCATCTCCCTCAGGCTCAGTTGTTTTGAGACACACAGCTAAAACTGTGTAGCTGCTTTGAAGAGTGAAATGATTTTTTTTTTTAACCCATCGTTTTATAATTTATGTCATAATTTTATGAGTATTTTTATTCTTGCTTAAGTGAAGCACTCAAAGTTAGGAAAGCCAGTGAATCTTTTCAGTGTCAGATCATTGGATAAAGGTTACCTTTTTTCTTTTTTTCTTTTTTAATTTATTTAAAGGCTCAAAGTACGTACTAACTGAAATTACAAAACAATCGCTTTCCTTTATAGGCTTGTCCACCTGTCACACTGGATATCTGCACATTAAGAATGCAGCTTTTTATAGGACCAAGAGCTATCTGTCATTTCAGAAACCATATAATTCTTTTGACTAAGGCGGACATGGAAGATATTACTGAAAGAAGAAAGCCTACAAGAAGGATGCTGTAAGGATTTGTGTCCTTTGGGGAGATAATCTTTATAGCTCTGTGTACAGTGCTGAATTTCTGGATGTTGGAGTTGAAGAGGGGTTCTTCTGTGGAAAAACTGTTTGGCAATAATTCCCCAGTTGGTGCATGAGAGCAGAAGTCAAGCATTTATTTATTCTACTGTATTAACTGACATAGAAGGGTGGGATCACAAATGCTTGAAATCAACAGAATTAAGTTACTCAAGTTTATAAAAAACTTAACCTTCTTAGGTAGTGTTAAAATTCTGTTACCAAGAACGTTACCTGCTGAGAAGAAAAAATATTTATCTTGAGAAACAAAAATATGTAGGAGTACCAAAGCTAGAGGCTAACAAAATGTGTTGTAGCACAAAACGAAAATGTCTTACATTTGGCTAAGGGTTCTTTCCAAGGAAATTTGTGAACATCACTACAGTAATCCATGACAAAAGAAGGGTTGGACTTTGGCCCAAGATGCTCTTCTAGTATGTATGTAGCCAGAGGCATTTGTGACTTTTTATTTATTTCCGTGAGAACTGCTATTCCCATTCTTTTCTGAGGTCTTTTCATAAAACAGCTAAACAGCTATTCTAGAACAGCTATTCAGAAATCACATTATTAAAGTCAGTTCAAGTTCATTAACAAAAGTGGGACAGATACAGTTGATCAAAGAGTTATTTGAACCAGTATTTCTTAAAGCCTAGAACAGATGTTATTCAGGAGAAGATGAGGATAAGCCCATCAAGGTTTATGGTAATGCAAAATACTGAAGTTTTCTGTGCATAAAAGCAGTTTTTTCTGCCAGTTGTGTTGTTTCAAAGATTATAGTTTGGCATTTGAGGAAGATACGCTTTTTGCCTTCTGTAAAGACCATAAGTTGAATGAATGCTAGTTTACTTCACACCATCATTTGAAAATGAAGATGTAAATATCCCAGCACAGTTAAAACCAAAGCCCCCCCCCAAAACAGAACAAAACCAATGTGTTTTCCTACAGTGTTTTAACCTTTAGGGCATTACAGACCTAGCCAATGTGTTACAGCAAAAGCATTTAAATACTTTTCTACACCATGTCTTGGCAAAAACATTAATCGAGCTGCAGGGGCAAACATGCAGTAAGTCCTTACAGAAAGTAAGTAAACATCCTAGCTAATTTGAATTAATTAACTTTAATGTAAGTATCTGATACTACCTGGTGTTAAGCCCGGGAGAAGATGTAGTAGATGATAGTTTTGATGATGTTCCTGGTGTATGAACATGTCTGTCCCTGTTTTGCTATTTATTAGCCATTATGACTTAAATTCGCAGCTTAACTCTCAAGCATTTACTAGCCTGCAAACGTACCTATTTATGCATTTAAATGATCAAGTGAGTGGGGATTTTTTGGCTGCATAGTGTTTATTTGGACACTGACACTTGACTCTTTTCTCTAGTTCCAGAAAGGCTGACAGCATCAAATCCAGAACAAATTCTGAGTCAGAACCTGGTTGGAATTTATATATTATAAACACTGTTTCAACCATTCAGCTTTACAGAGAAATGGTATTGCCCAACTCCTGCTTTTGTTGTTTGGTGACTAAAAATAAGTACTGTTAATTAATCTTTGATGCATGCCATTGCTGACTATAATGTAATGTATTTCTCATGAATAGCCTATAATCCTATTTCAAATGGTTGCTGCCCTCATTAGAATTGTTGCTGTATATTCTTAATTTTTGCCAGCAGCCTAATAATATCCTGTGCCTGTTCTAGGTAGAATATAGTAGAACTTACGAAAATGTAAAAACTGAGAGTTGCATCCATCTTCTAAGTGAGGCTCACTTACTGGTGAGAGCAGCTATAATGGACCCTTGTTTCCTTACATCAGATGAGAAAGAAGAACTTCTAAGAGCATTCAGAGAAAGTTGTGCCTTCTTAGGAGACTGCTACAGCAGGTATGGTTTTAGATGCCAAAGTGATATAGGTGAGCTTTTGTTTCCAATAACGTAACCATCATTCTTTGCTCTTTTACATTAGTATTGCGTATATAATATAAATGTTTACATTCTACAAAAACAGCTTAATCTAGTCATCTCTTCAGTATCTGGTTGTCTTTATTGTCACTGAACAGAGAATACAACATTATGTTGAATATGAGCTATGTATTTGCAGATACTGGTGAGTCTGCAACTATGTTTGATGTATTACTTAGTTCTTACAAACAGTGATGGCAAAAGCATTGCCCTTAGTTCTTTTTTTCCTTCCTCTGTTGCCTTCAGGTTTGACACAAAGGATTACCACCTTGCTTTGCCGTACTACAGAATGTCAGGTCTATCCATGACTGAAGTTTTAAAGAGGCTAGTTTCAGAAGGTGACGAAATGCAGACATATGAAAGAGGATTTGTATTTTACTTAACTCACTCTCTTAATGAAGACTTAAATGAAGAATTAAGTAAGGTAGAAACAAGGGGGTTTTTCTTAGAAATCTATTTATTTAGTTCCGATTTTAAGAAGCGTGTATCAAATTTTAATTAAATTCCCTTTGAAAATGCTGAGCTGCTTCTTTAGTTTTACCATTGTTCTTTTTCACATGGGTTTTATTTTCCCATTTCTGTTGACAAAATAGCAAGCAGCACCTGTGATGCTTTGGGCTGTTTTCAAGCAACATGTTGTGAGTTTGGCTATCGTGATGCGTGTTGCTAATGATCTGGTTCTCACCTGCACACAGAGACACTTGTGTTTTAGGAAAGCTCTGCCTCAAATTTCTTTCATCTCCCATTTCTGTAACAAAACAAACTGTTTCTTTGAACATTATGAAATTCCACAGGTTGGTAAAACCAATTCACTGTGGTGGTGGATGTTCTCTAGCACCCCAGAATATGAGTTGAATCACTGCCGGTTAGAGATCCTTTACTTTTACGAGTAGGGAGGAAAGAGACAGGAAAGGCACTGTGATTTGATAGCTAAGCTGTACTTGTCTGTTTTATGAAAAAAAAAAAAAAAAACAAACAAAAACCAAACCCAAACCAAAACTGCAATACTTTCATATGCCATAGAAGACTGTATATCTGGAAATGTCTAATCTGTCAAATGGCTTTTATTTCAATAGGAATCAGCAAATAAAGTTCTCCAAATATTCTCCCTTGCTGACCCTGTGCAGCTGCCTCATATCCTCTGCAGCCCCTGCATGAGAAATGTGTGTCCTGTGACAGCTGTGAAATATCTTCAGAAAGTAGAAAAAATCATGCCATCAGTGGTCCTGACACTTACTAAGGCTTTCATGGCTCTGAAAATGGGAGACCTGACAATGTATGAACATGAGATGGACTCCTATAAGGAGGTAAAGTATGCTGAAAGCACGAGCTATTCGCGCTTTGCAAAGCCCCAGTCAGTAGGTTTGGCCTGTAGTTGTATTTTACAGTAAGAGAAACTTCTACTCCTCTTCCTCCTGATACGCTGCGTAGGCTCCACTGAACGTGCGCAGTAACTGTAGTATCGAGGGCTGGCATACACTGGGACTGTACTGTTCACCCTACAGGTAGGGTAGTCTAATCTTGGCAGAGCCTTACCAAATAAGCAAAAGTTTTGAAGCTGTTAATTCTTGATAAACTAAATGCTGTTTACTGGGGGGTAACAAGCTCTGCATAGCCAGTGCTCTTCAGCAGTACGGCAGGGTTGTATGGGTGCATTTTTACACACCTCCACCTGTAATTAAGATGTGATATGCCCATGAAAACACCATCTCTATGCAAACAGCCCTTACAAAATTGCTGTTGAAGCAGAATATCCGTGGTGCACACAAACTGAAGTTTCTGTGTACAATTTCCCATCTTTCTTACGTAGAGTCAAAGCACTTAACCTTCATTAAGATCAGATCGGAACCTACTTCAGTGCTATCAAAGTAAGAATTCCACATCAGTGGGGGAAAAATGGTAGTGAAACAGTCTCTGCCATAGATGTTCACATGTGGTTTTAGTTTGAGACCAGTCTGTAAATTACTTCTTGTTAAGGTTCATCAGGACTGTTGAATATTCAAAGATGACGACGGAGCTCGAGATACAGACTCTTTCTGACAGTGAGATTTTGGAGGTCTAAAAACTTTTAAAATGAACTGATAGCTGTTCCAAAGTTAGATATAGGTATCGTGCTTTGGTAGGAGAAGCCCTGGAGAGCTTTCAAAGTTTGCAGTTTTTGAATTGCAAGGTGGGAACTATGGAGAGCTGTTTCAACAATGATATTCAGCACCACCTGCTTTCTAACCGTTTGCAGCACGATCAAGTGAAACTGCCATGTTGTGAGCAAACATACACATTCTACTTCATGGATGTTATTTAGAGAATAAGGTGGCTGGGGTTTGGGTGTTGGGTTTTGGGTTGGGTTTGTTTTTTTTTTTTCGTTTTTAATCTGACCTATTATAAAAATGTTCTGTTGCACCTCACCTTTAAAAAGCATTTTGTTGCAAGGTAGAAAAAAATAACACTTTCAGAAAGATAAAGAAAGGACAGACAGTTTGCATGCATAGTGGGGCGAAATCTGAATTTTCCTCCTAGGTCTGCCTTATATTTCCCGTGTAATTCATTTAATCTGCTTAGGCATCATTTCTCCACTGTCTTTAAAGTGGAGATAGTACCTTGTCATACTTACCTTCAAAAGCACTCAGACATCCAGAAACAACTTAACTGTTACACATAGTGCAGCCGTTGTTGATCATTTCAAGGGTATTTTCAAAATGAAAATCGTACTTTAGCAAAAAGTAGTCTGTTGACATTTTGGCCCATGATTTTTCGAAACACTGTATGTATTGAATGTCTTGGATTTCGTAGTGAAATCTACTTTTGTTACGTGCACAGTAACTCCAGATTTCAACAGCACGTTACTTTCAGTGTTCAGGCAAATAGCCTACCGTTCCGGAGTCGCTGCTCCAGCACGCCGTTGGGAGCTCAGTCTCCAGAGAGCTATTCGAGAAATTGTAGAAAGAATTTATTTCCTCCCCTTGACTTTTCATCTGTCTAAACTCCGCTGCCTGAGGAAATACGGAGTTTGCTGAGTTGAATCATGTGTGGATTGAATTCTTTACCTGATTTATTTGTAGACAGTACTGGCCTGTGGCTTCGTTGGGCAACCAAAACTCTTGAGACAGCGTAAGGAAGGAATGGTTCTGCCAACTGAGTTTGCTGTTCACCTGAAGGAGGTGCAGCCTGGTCTGCTGGTGGCTGCCACTGTGGCTTTACATGAGAACAGTAAAATTGAACTGGAAGAAGCAGATACATTTTTCAAGGTTGGCATGTGATCATTTTTTGCTTCTGTTTTTCTCATAGTGATGTTGTTAGGGGTAAGCAAAGCAGCCTCATTTGCTCCTTCACTCACATTTCAGCATTTCTTCAGAAAGCAGGAGATGAGGGTTGGATATATTCCAGTCATGGTGGATGACTGCAAGGTCAGAAACTAGACCTTCTGGAAAGAAATACTGGTTAAATCAAGCAAAAAAAAAAAAAATTAAAATCCATTAAGTAATTCTCTGTTTTAATCCTGTCATTTGAATGGAGAATACCCTGATATTAGGGAGCTTTCGGTGGTTTCCTAGTAATCAGGCTTCCTAAGGCTACTGAAATTTAACAGAATTTAGATAAACCACTTCCATAAGCTCCTTCTGAAGAGCCTATTAGGTTTGAAATGTAATTTTAAAGAATCAGACTTGAATACGAAGGTATATATTGTTCTGACATTCAGTATAAATTTCTGAAAGAGCAGCGCGTCTCTGCAGTTCATGAGAAGAAAGAGAAATAGAATAGTTTTACTGGTGTTACTGAAATTTTCTTTATTTAGATCGGGGGGGAATAGACAAACCTTTTTGCTTTTCTCTACAATGAGTAACATTGTTTGGATTGAAACCATGTATTCTTCAATGTAGGTATGTTGCAGTCTAATGTCTGTTACTGTGAAAGACCTGTACCAGAAATAGCAAGTCATGAAACTCAAATGAGAGCAGGTGTTGTTGTTTAAAGCCAGTTGGAAACCCGAGTAAAAGTCCTTTTCGCTGACACACCAGACCTTAAAGCATCTCGCTTGTGGTCCTACCGTTACACCCGACTGAGCTACACAGCATCTCCTGTCATGGCCTTTAGATTCTTTTGAAGATGTCTGCCTGGCTCTTGACATACATAAAATCCTCCAAATGAGCAGTCTGTAAATACTTGCTGACAGTGCGCTGACGTTTCTGGCAGTGGAGTAAATCTTGAAGAAGAAATCAAATCTGTTGCTTAGAATTGATTACCTGAAAATCGTTCCATGAACTTTGCCTAGCACTGCATCCTGTAGAATCACACCCATTAGAAATACATCAAGACACAAAAGGAACCAAAACTCTGCTTCTAGTAAAAGTGAAAAACTGTTCCTCCTGCCTCTTCTGACTTCTGCCACTAGCAAGTACCATGGTCTGCGCTCATTTGCTGTCTTCTAACGTTTTTGTTCTTAGATGCTGTGTTGTAACAGTGAAAACGCTATTCCTCAGCTCTTGGTGGATTTCTGGGAAGCTCTTCTTGTAGTGTGCTCTCAGGAAGAAATACTTCAGGAGCTTTTATTGAGGATTACTTCTCAGTATGTTTGGAGAATATCAAAGAAGCAACTTCCTGAGACTAAGCCACTGAGAACAACAGAGGATCTGGTGAGTATACCACTCAGAGGAAGTTCTGTGACTGCAGTGCCCCTCCAAAATCTATCCAAATACTATCCTCAGTATTTTAGTTCTGGATTAAAAGAAGCAAGACTGAAAGCGAATAAGGTAGTGTGCGGTTAACAAATAGGTATTGCTGGCTCTGGGCAGTCCTACTCTTTGGGGACATTTGCAGATATACTTCCAACAGGAATCTCGGCTCTGGTTAGAAATAAGGGCTAAAATGAAACAATGAGAGTTTGTCAGGTGGAGTGTTTGCAATTTTACAAAGCTGACTAAATTAGAAGAATGTGTGAATGATGAATTTTAAAGGATTCTCAATGGGAAATCTGGAATACAGAATTCAATAGAAGTTTCCAGTTTATTTGTTACTAAATTGTATGAATCAGAAGAAGGAGCAGCTGCTATTTTAAATTATGCTATTTGAGAGTAAAACTTTCTTCACTTGTGGTGGGTTGCACATAGAACTGTCACTAACAGAAATACTCCTTTTATTGCAACTTGATTCTTTCTTGTATAGATAAACTCATGTAATCATTTTGGATTGATTTTCCCGTGGGTAACTTCCATAATGTCAGTGGGATCTCCATCTGCTAACGATTACAGTGACGATATCTCAAAACTACAGGTATGAAACTCTTAAAATCTTAACTTTTTACAGCTTGGATCTATTCTGCAAATGTTCTTGTAAGCATCAAGAACTTTCTCTAGTGGACAACCCTCCTCCTTCCCCCCCAGGTTAACCAAGTTGAACTAAAAGGCCCATTGGAATGATGGAAGAAAAAAGTACTGAAGAGTTCTGTCGTAACAATGATATTTACATTTGCAGTCCACTCTAAACTTGCTTTCTCGGTTTTCAGTAACATTTATTAAAGAAAGTATTATTTCAACATCATTCCAGCAAGGAAGGGCTTCTGTTCTAAGGTTATGGTTAGCATTTTTTTGCAAAGTTTGTCTTAAATCCAAACAATACTTTTTTTTCTTGTCTTCAGTCTCTTTTATGTAGTCAGTCAATCAATATAGCTTCAGCTCTGCCTGTCTTGGAGCCCCTGACAGAGGCTGGCAACGTCGGCCTCGCCATCCACGTTCTCTGCAACACCCGCCTAGGCAAGTACGAGGAAGCTATTGACCAGCTTCTCAGAAGGTGTCCCGACGCAGCTGTCTTATACGCTCAGTGTGAGCTGAAGGACGACAATCGGGTGAGCGACTTCTGTTGAAGTTGTACAGGCCTTTCGGGGTTTTTTTCTACTAACGTGCTGTTGTCTACAGGCGGACTCTGGGCGGATCAGATAGCCCAGCTTTCAGACAACGTAAACTGCTCAGCTTGCTTTGAACCTCTTGCTTGGCACTTAGGTTCGATAACTCAGTTCCCACTAGTTTTAAGGGAATATTTTTTTTCCCCAGTTTCTTCTGTGACTTCCTGTATTAGTTTTAGTAAATTTAAAGCATAGTCTTTCCAGATGGCGCAGTGCCTCAGAAAAGGAAGAGTAATACCTTCTTTTTCCCCTGTGAATGAAAAACTACCTAGTTTCTTACTAATCGGCGTTCTAAATTGTTTGACAGCATTGTGTAATGTGAAGTTTTAATAATAAGCTAACTGGTAAGAGAACATGGGCGTTCAAATAAGATCGTACCTAAATATGTTCTTCCTGTGTTCTAGTGACATCTTCTGACCTTACAACATCAGAATGGTACTGGCGCACCAGTGGAAAGGTCACGTTCTTCATGTCCCGTGTTCCCCTTAGGCCTCTGTACAGTTCTAATTTTGGAACTGATTTCATTCCAGTGTTCCAGGAGTACAGGAGTTCACTTCCATTGCCCATCAAAGCCACTCAAATCATCTTACACAGTTTTGCTGGCTGGAGGCAGCAAAGGTGATCCTCTGCCAGATGGACACGCTAAAACTCTGTTCAAAACCAGATTTGTGCTTTTTATTCAGATCTAAAAATAGTTTTGTTGATTGTTTCCACATTAGTTATAGTTGAATGTGAGGCCGCAGTACGGAATCGGAACACAGGTGGAAGGAAAGTTAGTTACCATGTTTAAAAAAGAAGGAAAGAAATCCCTTCCCCTCTCTCCATTCCTATCAACAAAACTATAGAGAAAACATAATTCAGTACTACAGCTGAAGTAGACAGATTAGGTCAGGAGACAGAGCAGTGTTCTTACAGTGATGCTATTCACTTTGCATTGAAGCTGTTTGGAGGGAAAAACCTTAATTTTCTGACTGCATCAGTCTTGCTAATTATGTGATTTTTTTTCTCTTACAAGTTTTTATCTGTAATGGCACTAGGGTGCCCTGTGTAAAAAATTTTCGAGCAGGAAAAGGTCGCACTGGAAATTGAAAAATACAACACGTGCAAAACCACTGCATGTCAAAGCATTATATAAATTAATTACTGAGTTCACCATAACTTACCTGAATTTGTACACATCTGACCTTGGTTTGGTGTATTTTTAGCAGGTCTTTCATATTCTTAGTTGCAGTACTTGTTAACTTACACTTTTGCTGTGGGTTTTTTGTGGATTAGGCTGTGTGGTGGAAGAAGCTGCTTCCTGAACTTTGCAAGAGAGCCAGACTTACTGGGAATGACTGCCCTGCTATTATTTCATCGCTGAAAGGTAAATCGGTTGCAACTCGAGTCCAGAAGCCTTTGCACGTCATCTGACGTTCTACGTACTGTTCAGGCTAAGGGCTACTGATGTGATAACCCTTTCTACAGTTAAAGCTAACGCAGCTCAGCAGCCTTTCTAGTCATTAGCAGAGGATTCTGCACCGTACAGCGTGTTGCCTCACATAAAAACGATGGCGTTCATTTTCTACTAAGAACAGTTGAATTGTTGGAATCGTACTGTTTGTTTCTATATAGGTCAAGAATAGAAACTGTTAAAAAAGCTTAATGAATTGAAGGAATAGATAGTAACAGTTGTTTGGGTTTTTTCTAGGCTGAGTGGCTGTACGGTCCTAAGCAGTGACAGCTAACAGGCTACGACTGATAACCCAGTGGGCGTCTAAGTGTGTATTGATGATTAGGTCATAGACTGAACAAGCACAGCGTGTTAGTACTAGAAGTAGAGAAACCCATCCTTCTAGTTGATGTAGTCCTATTGTTACATGTTTGTAGGAAGTCAGTAATATTGTGTACAGCTGAGGGGCCAGTGTGTTTGTTCTGAGAGAATAAGAAGATTTAATAAAGCATGTATTTATTTTTTAAAATGCCGGTGTAACTAATGCCTGAGGGCAGAAACCCAGCATCATGGGGTTGCATTGTGCAGTACGGGCTGCCGAGCCCTGTCATAAAATTTCAGTTTCTAGTGCTAGCAGTTTTTCTTTCGAAGCATTGTTTTCATGTAGTAACTGTGCTCTCATCGCTTAAGAACATAATGTTAGACAGCTTGGTCTGAGAAGTTGTTTGTATAACATCCCATTTTACAGATAGTGCTGAGTTAGGGTACTGGTATAGATTTTTAGGGCTTCCTTTGCATTTGATACAAAACGTGAGAAGTACCAGAACAGAATTCCGTAAGCATTAGTGCCACATGTAGACCTGAAAGAGTTATGGTTCTAATCTAAAACATAATTTCAGTTTACTTTTGAGATTTCCTATAGCTGTATTTGCTCCCAAATGGGTGTGTCTTAAATTCCATTCCACTTACAATATAACTTGATGACTTTAATGAGTAATTACGGTGTTGAGGTTTTTCATTTCTTTGTTCTAAAACCAAAATACCTAAACAAGATTTTCTCCCCTGCTCTGAGCAGAAACCTTATCAGTTGTTGCAATGGAACTGGAACTAAGGGATTTCCTCAGTCTTCTACCAGAGGATGGAACTGCAGCATTTTTCCTGCCACATCTTCTTCACTGCAGCCAGAAGAAGCTGCTGACCTAAACCAACGAACATCTACTATGCGCTCCAAGACAAAGGATGCGCTGGAATAAAAAAGTACACGAAACAAACAGCAGAACTACGTATAAGGTACTGTGGGACTCCCCTCACGTAAATCACCTTATTTCTCAGCTGAAACCGTGCGACAGCTATTGTCTGAGGCAAAGCATCTGTTTGAAGGTAATACTGTTACGCTCCGACAAAGGTCAGCAAACCAGAATTCCTGCCAGGTAGAACGGAAGGGTGTTTGGGCAGGTAAAAACATAGCTATCCAGCTGTTAGGCAGTCACTCATCTTCTCAACGAGGGTGAACTCGGGCCAAACCAGCTAGAAAATACAGACTACAGAACAATTGGCCATACAGTGCTCACTGAAAGTAAAGCAGGGAGCGGGTCTTAATTCTAACACTGACCTCGGGGGGAGTTCGGGTTCAGGCATGTGTCCAACTGTATGCGGAAAAGTAAGTGCCTTACTCTTCCAAATGGAATTGGGCCCCACTTACTTACTTCCATTTTGCAACATAGCCATTTCCTTGAACTCCAGCTAGCAAAACCAGTCAGCTGCTCTGTCATCTTAATTAAACACCCATGCAAGTGTAACACTGAAAGTGTTTTCACTTAGCAGTTCACAAGAAAAAGCCATAAATCAAAGAAAAATGGAAGTGTTCCTAAGGGGAGTGGAAGACACGGACCGCTGCTTGCTTGCTGGTTTTTGTTTTCTTTCTTCTCCTGTTGTACTTGGTCAGTAGACAAGTATTTGAAGTATTGCTAGGCCAAAATCCAGCTGAAAATTCTTATTTCTTCTAGGACTTTGGTAAGTGTCTCATGTACTTGTGCATGTATGTACTGATGCTTGTCTGTCTTTTGGGCAGAAAACATCCTGTTTGTTTCTTCAGCTGGAATTCAGTCATAATAAACTGTCACAATGTTTATGACTTTCTTATGAATGCAGTTTGGTTTTTTGAGAATCTACGACAAATAAAACAAGGACTCCATGATCCCATAACTATCTAAAAGCCTAACTAGCTGACATACTGACTTGATCAAATCCATTTTTACTGAAGCTGTAATGTTACTTAAACCTGTAGAACTTGGTCAGAAGAGATCATCTACATGGCAAATGAAATATATTTAAAAAAAAAGTTTAAGTAACTTATCTATGTAGCATTCCTGCTACAGACAAAAATCAATGATCTAATTTACTAACAGGGATTATGCTGGTTCCAGTAGAATCTTGCTACCTTAAAAAAGGCCAAAGCGATTTAGGCTTGTTACAGAGAAGCGACTTCCTTTGTTTTGGTAGCCAGAAAGCCCAATGTTTTGTTCTGCCTGCCTGTCCCGTACCTCCCGCCCTCTTGTTTGACACAGGTCTAACATACGGGGAGTCGCGCTATTAAAACAACTGGACGGCGTGACAATACCTGCTCTTACTGCTTTCGTTTTTGACCAGCGCCAGTCATGTACCAATACTGCTGCTTCCATATGTCAAGAAATGCTTCATTTGCCTAGGTCTGCCCTACAGAACTCACAGCTAATTAATTCCACTGCAGGAGTTGTTGAAGAGTCATCGGAGCAAAGCTCTGAGGTAGAGTAGCCACGAAATTTTGCCCTTCACTGTCTGAATTTCATCATCAGGCTTACTTCAGCCTGACTTTGTCTGTCTTGCAATTATTTTCATAACAGAAAAACAACCATCTTGTGCAACCATGATCCCTCTGTCACTGCATCTTGTAAATTCACTATCTTGAAAGATGTTACTGGATAAAATTATAATTCAACACAAATAATAGAACTTTTTTGTTAGCTGTTCAGTTATACCATAGTATGTATGTTTGAAGTGTGAACCTATGGATAAAGTGATAACCAATAACTACTAACATATCTGACTAGCAAAATGTGACAGCAGATGCCTAAAACAAATTTTGCTGTTACACAGGTTTATTTACAACTTACTTAAAAAAAAAAAGGAAAGTACATTTCATTTGGCTCTTCCCTGTTCCCCAGCAGCTAAATGGCATGCATTAGGCATCACCTAGAATATGTTTAGCTTGACAGATACTATTTTTATTTAAAGAAAAAGGTATTTATAAGCTGTTACGTCCATTCAACTGTCTTAGTCTGCGGCCCTTTTGTAAGCCGTGGGCCCCCAAATGAACTCTTCCGAAACACAGGTGGAGATGAATTGTCCAGGGTAGTACTTCTCAGGAAACGCTTCACTGAAGGTAGACAGACCTCGGAGAATCGCTCTGGTAAAATGTTTCCATCATTGTGGTGTGCCTGCCATACCCTTACATTGGAACTGATTGAATAATCTTGGGAGCAAGGACTGTTTGTCTGTAAGGGGGAAAACAGCTGTTGTTACATGCACTCCATCAAAAGAGTAGTCTACGCACGTGAACAAGAGAGTCCAAAAGGAGAGCAGTGGATCCCAGCACCTTCTAGACGTGGCAAGTTACATTTAAAAACAGCTTCAAAAAGCACTGAAGGGTGTTATGAAAAAACCCAGCATACTGCTTCTACAAGGTAAGGTCTGTTTCTGCGTCTCTGCATACTCTTAGGTCAGCCGCCTTCTTACGTTCTCTGCAAGTTTGGGACAATACATTCTGTAAATCAGAATGGTTTATAAAATAGAACTAGATTGTGGTTAATATTCCAGTCTGGTTTTACTATCGACGTCTACACACGCACACACACGTTACATAGTCGTCTACGCATATCGACGTCTACACACGCACACACACGTTACATAGTCGTCTACGCATATCGACGTCTACACACGCACACACACGTT
>JANZLQ010000089.1:43159484-43176181 GCA_026212715.1 Elanus axillaris | reverse complement strand
GTTGCCCGGGGAGGTGCTGGTGGAGGCTCCATCCTTGCAGGTACGCAAAAGCCACCTGGAGATGGTCCCAGGCAACCTGTGCCAGAGACCCATCCTCCAACCTCAACCAGCCCGCGATTCTGTTAAAATCCTCCTTTCAGCTACATCACCTGTAGGGCAGAAGTCAGTTTTCTCTTCTCTGCTGCCTGGTTGCATTCATAGGGGTTGCACACGGGCTACAGACCTAATTCCTCCTTCTGTCTGCTCAAAGTGGTACTCAACAGTGCTAAATGCTCAACACTGAGCAGCTGGCATTTTGAACTACCACATTTAGCTGAAATTGATTTGCATTCAAACATGATTTTGTTTCCAATGGAAAGGAATGAAATATCTCTGCCACTATACAGTTTCCCAGTCTCCAACATGAGATCACAAAAGTAAAAACCTTATTGTAGAAATTAATATATGGCTAACTAATAATTTTCTTACAGTGCATTTTGTTAGACTCTTGGAAGTCCTCATCATCTTTGTCAATTTTATTAGGATTCAGTGTAAACATCAAAATATTGTCATCCAAGTACCAGCTCAGATTCTCATCAAATACTGTGGCAAGTAGAAAAAACTCCACGTTCACATTTTTCTGTTGAGAAGAAATAGCACAAAGGAAAACAGAAATCAGTGAACAGAAAATGTCAGGGGAAAAGTTCTATATACATAATAATTTATTCACAAAGTTGGATAGATGCATACATTGATACTTCATTCTGATAATCTCAAAGCTCTCTAATTGCTGCATCTGGTGACTAGATATCTGCTGCTAATGCTCCTTCTACCAGCAGGAACCACTTTGGGAAATAAATGTGTGGTTTTGTCTTTAAAGTATCTATATTTTTCTAGTCATTCTCATCCTAGCCGAGACTTGAATGCCAGTGGATGCTCACAGTGATGGTGGTTTCACAGTTCAGTGCCTGCCTACCTGGAGCCAGAGAGATTTTGCTTTTTTTTTTTTTTTTTAAAAAAAAAAAAAGGCAAACTCACGTCCTTCATTTTATGTATTCCCCTCAGCACATGGGTGTGATTGTGATGTGGAGAGGAGGTGTTGCTGAGTGGTCCTTAATGTGGGCAGGCCCTTAGGGGCCAATTCAGGAGGAGACAGCAGATTCAGCTACCATGATGCAAATGCTTCCTTTTTTCGTCTTTGACTGACCTGTTTCCCAGAAGGAAGAAGAGCTCCTTTCCTGCACACCAGGAGAGGACCCACAAGGCCAGAACTGGTGTCTCTGACCGCATCCACAGCTGAGTAATAAAGCCAGGTTAAACAGTCTGGATCTTGGTCTGTGGGGCCCACATCTTCTGGCACATTCCACTCATATGTAAACGTAGCACCGGGACTCACGTGAGAGGCTGGAGATTCAGTACCTATTATAGAAACAACACTAGGAATTCTGCCTAACGAACATTGATTATTTTATCACCTTCGATACATCAACATGTGTGACAGCTTGTTCTCTGGTGCTTGCAGGATCCCCGTCTATAGGCATACCTCTGGAGGCAGCACCGTACAATGCTCCCTCGTCACTCTTGCGGTAACTCACACCATGGGGCTGAATGCTAAACGGGTGGCTGGCATTGTTTCGGAAGGTCACCCTGATACTGTCACCCACTTCAGCCTTGATAACAGGTCCTGGGAAAGAGCACACAGTCTAATTACAAGATGTTCCTGTCAAGGGATGTACAGATCACCACGGGTTTATGGCAATGAATGGCTGGCTGCTTGTCCCTTTGCATGGGAAACTGCCCCTGGGCCTGTGGGGCCACAGACCAGGTCCCTGGCACGTGGCTTGAATCACACAGCAGCCCAGCAGCCACTGGATTGCTCCTTTCCCAATTCCTCGTGGAGGCCCAGTGACATGCGGGACAGTTCCTCCCTTTGGAAAGGGACCTACAGACATCAATACCAACCTCAGACTTGGTCCAGAGAGATGCCAGAAGCAGCCAGGTTGTAAATAGGGCTAGACCTGCCTAGGCCGGCCTTGTAATTCAGAGCCTGGCCTTTAGAGATCATGGCCTATTCCCACAGGCAAGGCAAGGACCACCACAGCGTTGCCTCCAAGAGCTTTCTTACACCCCGAGGTGTCTCTTGGAGGAAGCCACAGGCACCAGCCTCTGCAGGAGGGAGGGAGACCTGAGGGCCCCTTGGAGGTGGAGGGACACTGTGGCTAGCCTGTGGAAGTGATAGTTTGCTCTCATAAATCTTTGACATGAAATAATTTTAGATTTCTTACCTAAGAGTCCGAGATGCGCTTCCTCTGCGAGTCTTTTTTTATGTTCAGTGAAAGAACCATCTGTGTATTCTTTGTAAATGGCTTTTTTATAAGAGCCTCCAATTCTTGTCTCACTTTGTTCAAAAAATATGTGAGATTCACTGTGTAAAAGAAATTGCAATAGATGCAAACAGTTCAAGTCATAATGATCAGTTTTACAGAGGCAGTCAGGACCTCAACCCTATTTTCTGCGGTATGATGTGCTGAGTTTGTCTTTTGGGTCTCTTTTCAGTGATCTGACTGCACACTTACAGGCAATCCCATATAAGGATGTGCAGGAATCCATTATCCTTTACTAACTTCTCTTTAAGAAAAAGACACTGCTCTGTTGCCCTTATAAAGCTAGCATGCTTAGAGACTCATCAATAATGATTTCTAGTCAATATTTTGTAACCTGAAGTTTATTTTTCTTTTTATTAAAAGTTACGAATAATTCAACAACAGTAGATACAAACACCAAGAACACGTAACACCTAAAAAGAGAGACGATTTGGTCTACACTTCTACTGCTCAAAAAAGGATCTTTCAGTGTTTTACAAGGACTATTCAAATAATGAACTGTGCCTCATCCCTTGTGGAGCAGGTAAGTATTCTTTAACTTACACATGAAAAATCTGAGGAATCAATGTATGCAGTGAATTGATCCATGTCTTAAATATGTAAACACAGAGCAAAGGGCAAAACTACCTCGTGCAAATTGTTTGCTAGCTGAGATGCTGTTCGCATGATTTTCATCAGCTAAGGAGATGATCATGAATTCCTACTTTTGTTCTCTAACTCGGAAAAATCCACCAACTTGAATCATCAGAGGTCACTGCCTACGTGTGACATTACAATTCATCTTCATCCCAGTGAAATTACTAACATTACAGCAAAATTTATAGTAAGATTACAAGGAAAACAATAGACCTAATTTAGTCTGATATTTATCCTAGCATTGCTACTTAAGCAGAAGCAAGGACAATTACAAATTCTGCTTAAAATTTCTACCATATGGCTTACCTTATTTGGCATGTTTATATTAATTTTGCTTGGAAAGTAAAACTTCCTAATTAGAAGCACTTACCTGTCGGCAATTAGTTCTTGTCCTGTAAAATGGTTCATTGCAGATGGGCCATAATTCCAGATGACCTCTTCAGCAGCAATAAAGTACTGTCTTATCTTTGTACTCTCATTGTGATTGGTTGTTGATTTCCCACAATCTTTTACGTTAAAGAGGGCCTGCATGCCACCTGGAAAAAAATTAGGAGGAAGAGAAAACTAGGGAGAAGGAACTGCACTTTGTTTTCGCTCTCACTGCTTCCAATAGCTTTTCTCTTCCCTGGAGAATTCCCATACCACTGATGGGTATGCACATCACAAATGAAAAGGAAGATGAGTGGTATAAAAGAATGCACGCCAGCTGGGCTAGGATGGTATTTACAGTAGGCAGACAGGTGTGCTAAAGCGCGTTCTGCTTGTAAAGCTGCAGCTGGCACAGCCGCTAAAGAGAACAGCAGGGTGGAGTGGGAACAGCACTGTCAGTTACACTTCAGTCAAGGCGAAGTGCTACCAGACTGACCATCTTCTCCCTAAATCTAATCAGCTTACTTGTGAAACTCCTGGGTCTCTGCACCCTAGGAGAAAGGTCTGTTAGAAAATCTGCTTGCTGGAGATACAAACAATATAATTAAGAGAGTCCTTTTATAGCTATGGATTAGGCCCATTTGTAAGATGTAAGTCTTGACGAGGATGCTGCAACCATATGGGAATGCTGCTTGACATAGCAGCTATTTCAGAACTTATAACCTCTGTGTAGTTGAATCTGGAGGTTAAACATACTCTTTTTTTATATCAGAATTTTCAAATCGTGGAGAATGAATTTTGAGTTCTCTGTTCTTTCCTACTTTTGTGACAAGTTACTTCTGTAACCCACTTACAGCGATATAGATCATGGAAGACTGTCAAATTAGCTTCTGAGTATTTCATATGTCTATCAAACACTGGAAATACAGGAAGATACGGGGAAGAGAAATGCAGACCATCTCTGCTTATTGGCCAGTGCTTTTTCCAGAACATGTCTTTGTCAGCAGGCAAGTGAGCCTGCCTGTCCTGTGCCCCATGCTGAAACATGGAATGAGCCCCAACTTTTTTGTTGGCAAACAGAAAATTGTGATTAATTACCATCAGTAAGTGGTAAACATCACGATATTGTTTGTCTAAAGGTGAGGCTTGCAAAAGTGCAGCTGTGCCAATTGCTGCCAGCTGATAACAATTTTCATTACGGACAAGAATTTCCTTGATTTCCGTGGCTACATGCTCACGCCCATCTAATGTACTTCTAGGCATTTCAATTACTATGAGAGTTTTGTTACCTAGAGGAGAATATTGTCTGGCATATAACCAGGTCAGGAGTACTGCTAAAGTGACTCAGTAAACTGTTAGCTCAAGCTAAAACAAATTCTGATCACTGGAACTTGCACTGTACCTTCGATATGGTCATTCACTTGGCAGCTGAGCAGCCATTCCCCAGGACTCCTTGGTAGCATGACAGCATCAATGAATGTGGCTGGGAAGAGGCTGATGGTGTCAACTCGATGATGCCTTTCTATTAAGGTCTGTCCATGAAAGTAGGCTGAATGGATATCAGCTTCATTACCCATGCCAAAAAGATGCCATTTTACCTTATCTTCCACACACATTGTGAGGTTTGGGAGGTATCCATACATGTACCCGTTGATTGCTAAAAGAAACGTTATTTATTACAGTTACCTTCACAGACCTTAGGATCTTTTCTTCAAAAGCAGGTGTTATACAACTATTGCTCTACTCTTCAAAACAGAGAGAGGCTCAAAACAAAACTGCACCTCTGAAAGTGAGCCAGTATCAGAGACACACTTCATCTGCACAGCTATATGAATGAACAGCAGTTCCTGCTATGATTCTAGAATCCATGTCAGAGCCAAAGGTATCTTCTTTGTTGACACTAACAGTAAAAACCGTTTTTCTAAACTGCAATATTATAGTGCAGAGTTCAGGACTAAGAAACAGAACAAAGTAACACAACTCTGTTTAGAGCGCCTGGGAAATAATACTGGCAAAATGTTCTTGGCCCCTAAGAATTTTATATCACAACTACAAAGGTTTGATTGCACAACACTTGCTGTTGCTTTTAAATTGTTTTTTTTTTTTTATTTAAAAGAACTTTTCTTAATCCTCCAAGAAAAAGCCCTGCTTAAAAAAAAAAAAGAAATTATCTACAGCTCACCTTTAAAAGAGACAACACATAAAAATACTACTTCACCACATCAATGACAAGCAACATTAATATAATGTTCTCTCACAGTGCATTTTATTGCTCTCCTGGAAGTCCTCGTCATCTTTGTCAACTTTGGAAGGCTCAGAACAGTATGTCCTGATATTATCCTCTAGATACCAACTGAGATTTTCATCCATCACAGAAAACATAAGGATAAATTCAGCATCAAAGTGTTTATCACTGTCCCGATTCATTGTATCTGAAAAAGAGAGTGGTATATTCAAAGGCAATGACATCATTATCTTTTCATCGGTTTTAAGTGTAGTATCAGTAGGGCTGGTCACTTCGTATTTTGCTGCTTTTCTTGAGTGTGAGTGTACACATAAACTTACAGACATGCTCAGAAACAAAGATTGGTTTTGATAGATACTATAAAAGAATTTTACTAAGAATAAATATCGCATGTGATAAGATTACAGTAAAACTGTTTCTCATATCAGTATTTGCACATCCTTTTGCATTACTAGCATGAACACATCTCACTCACATGGATTTGTGGACAAAATATTCCGCAAATTATGTTCACTATCACACACAAAATCAAACTACATCCTACACTATTGAAAGGCAGCTAATTGAGAAGAGAAAAAGTTGCTACTTCAAAATCAGCTGTAATCTTCTCCTCTTCCAGTAAATTATTTCACTGATATTTATCAATAACCATTATCAATCACCTTGCATATGTATTTATTTACTTATTTATTTATGGTTTACCTTTCCTGCAAATTATTAAGGGCCCAACAAGCCCTGAGGCAACATCTCTTGGAGCATCTATGTGGGAGTGGTAAACCCTGGTTATGCAGTCTGCATCTCCCTCAGCTGGACCTTGATCTTCTGTCACATCCCATGTATAAGTGTACTGGCCTCCAGGCTCCACAGCATCATCTCTCTTCTGCAAATCTTTGGTGTTGTCAGGATAAAAAGCACCTGAAGAATGCCACACAGCCACCGTTAACACAACACATTCACAATATGGTGTCAGGATAGCACCTGCCCTGCTTCAAAGTTGACTACATGTTGCAGTAACATGGAACAAACATCTGAATACAGGTAGAAAAAAAATATCTTTAAAATCCGGTGAATAGAGCTTTTCCTTCTCTTTAGGCGTCTCTTCATTTGCCTTTGAATTCCATGGGAGTGCTTCAATTAATAGCACATTAAATTTAGTCCTTAATTTATTAGGAGACCACTGTGTACTTCTGCTAAGAAGATAACAGTTCAAATATTTGTAAAACATTTGTTAAATATTAATCTTGGAAACTGTTCTAAAATACTGCCTATGTCCTCAAGGAACATAGGTGTCACTGGAATAAGAGCAACAGAAAAAAAATTTAAACTTTGTTCCAAAAAGTGCATGTACTGCTACATGACACACTATTCTGCTCCCAGAGAATGTGTCTGTATCAAGTCATATATTAGCTGTAACGAAAAACTTCATGAAATATTAGAAGTTAGGCTGCTACCTCATAAATTCTTCTAATGAATATTTTTAAAGAGTGCTTTTGAGGCAACATCATATTCTCAACAATTCACACAACATTTTTAAGGCCCACTAATAAAACATTCAAGAGCCATATTCTGGTGCTGTCTGGTGCCGAAAATCCCCCATCACCCGAGTGTGGCAAGACCAGCTATTGCAAGGGCAATTCGTCACTAATCGCAATAGCACCCCTACAATACATCTTAAAGCGTGTCAGACTTATATCTCAGTTATTTATTACAAAGCAATAGCTGTTTCTCCATTTTAAGAAATTCTTGTGTACCTTACATATAATATACACAAATTTAGTGTTAAGAATCTGGAACTGTAAGTTATCGCTGTTAACAATATCTTCTTCACAACAGCATTAATTTTTCCTTTAGATATTCTCAATATCTGTATCTCTTATATGCCTTTATACCCTTATTTCAGGTGAAACATAAAGACTCTTATTTCAGGTGAAATGTTGATCTAAAATCGCCTTGTTTATGAATTCCACTTTTGGCTTTGTGTATCACTCTTGCAAAACTATCAAACTCTTAGCTCCTATTTTAAATTGATGGTGTCCTGTTTTAACTCTTTATTTACTTGACCAGTCTTCTCTTCGATGAGAGAGTATTGCTTACGCTCAGAGGAATGATTAACTTTTGATAAGTTCTGGCACAGAACGGACTCAAGATTACCTTCATTTTCCTTTGTGTAACTTACACCATGTGGATGCAGTGTGTAGCTTCTGGAAGCAAAATTTTTCAAGTGAATAATAATGGAATCTCCAACTTCTCCCTTAATGATAGGGCCTAAAAAACCCAGCCAGGAAGGTTTGTCAACTATCACATCATATAAATGATTGGTGTACTGAGTGTAGACAGCCTTCTTGTAAGTGCTTCCTATCCTACGTGATCCTCTTTTGAGAAAGACGCCGGCCTGCCTGTGAAGAAAATACAGAAACACATCTGTAGTGTCGGGTACTCATATTTGAATGGTGTTAATTAGTAGGGTCTCACATAAAGAACAGGCCTCCATAGTGCTGTGCACAATTATATCTGTGTATGTCTCTTATTGTAAAGAGTTAGGCACCCATATAGAGAATAAATATTATGCACCAACTTGATTTTTTTTCTACCTATTGTGTAGACTGAAGATAAGGGTACTCGATACAATTCCAAGCAAATTTGAGACCATGCGGACCAGGCAAATAACAGTTCTTATTCCTTGAAACTTTTGTACTTGCATGCTTAAATTGCTGTATAATTTTCCATGGCCTGTTAAAAATAGTAATTTACTTCCATCATCATGCTATTATGTTGACTGCATCGTCCTTACTCCATTGCAACGAGGAGCAGACTTTTCTGCTATAAAATATATTTAAGATGCCTGGACATGAGCGTAACAAGGTGCTGCTAACGTCCAGTGTGTGCATGGCCAGGGGGTGGGCATGCCGAGCGCTGAAATGAGGGAGACCAAGCCCTCAGCTGGCTCACTAGTCGTAGACGAAGAATAACTTGACATGGCTTTACTCTAATGAAGTCTCATTTTTACAGATTCAGCCCTGGAATATACAAGCAGGTTACATGAGAGGCAGGGAATTAGCAATGACCTCCTCAATCACTAAGTGCCTTAACTACTGGACCATTGCTCCTCTCAATTAATGAAACACTTACATGAAAAATGAGAGCTTGGTTAGTGAGGAAACAGCCTAACCCATGAGCCTAAATGAGACTGATGGAGACGGTATTTCCTACACATGGTATCAATCTCTCTGAACCGTGTAGCCATTGTGGATACGCTGCCCAAGCACCACCAGCTGCGGGCAAAGGGTCACCATGTGTCTCTGACAACTATTAACTGGGAATGGCTTTGGAGCCAACCTTTGCCTGTGCTGAGGGTCAGGTACCTTTCATTAAATATTTTAGTCTCTGAGAAGAATTATCTTTGTGGGAAAAGTGCTTATACTCACTGACTACAATGGTGATAGAAGCTGCCAGCCCTGGCTGTTCAAACTAGTACTGCTGCTACTGCCTGATGCTGTTAGGTCAAACTCCAGAGTCTCTTTAACAACAAATCCCCCTGCATATTCCCCTGCCCGTTTCAGGAGGACTAGCTGTGGAAGTACCTAATCCAGGAAGAGGCAATCCCGGGAGATAAGGCAACACTGCCTGAAGTTCAGCAGCCTCCTGATATCTCATCTTACACAATGAGAAACCAAGCCAACTGGGTTTCGTATTCCCATCAGGCCATATTGTGAAGCAAGTTAATACTGCCCCAAAATGCAAAGTATTTCCCACAAGGCTGAGCATTGTTTGAGCATGTGGGGAAGGAATTGTTTGTTCCTTGGCAAGCACAGATCTGAATTGCAATTAAAATGCCAATTCAGAGCTCCATGAAGCTTGGAGAACATAATCTTGGTTGCAAAAGCTCATTTACTGGAAGTCTTAGTGCATGAAGCTTTTTAGCCACAAGTTAAATCAAACAAATACGTTATGGCTCTTCTAGGGCTGTTTGAACAGCTACCATTCAGTTGCAGAGTATTTCTTCTAGCAGGTACACCACACTCTTCCCTTCTCCTGCTCTTCCCTGCCTTTATAAATATCAATCTCTGTACAAGCACAGCCTCATAGTTGAAGGGTTCAGGAGAAGAAGAATCAGAGAACCTAAAAATGAAAAGTATGATAAAAGGGACAAGCTCCATTGCAGGCATACAACCACTGAAAACCTGGAATTAACTTAGCATGCTGCAGGTTGTCACAGAGCAAAGAAAAGCAGCGAAAGTGCAGTGAAGGGTGGTAGCTTGTTCTGTTACAAGCAATCTTCAGACAAGTTGCCCTGCTTCCACCATTTATCAGAATTACTAGCCTGCTGAATCACTGGCAGCATCTTACAGGTCACTTAGTTTATGAGTAAAAATTTTAAAAGCTGACTGCTTCATCTCATGCGTGATGAAGTGGCAGATTATGGCTGAGATAGTGTTGGCTCTCACTAGAGAAAACAAACCACTAGAAATCTTCTAGTCCCTCATCTACAGACTAAACGAGAACTGTATTTTCAAGATTTTTCTAATTTCTGATTTCTCTCTTCATTGTTTTTGTTTTAGCATAGTCCTCTTTCATTTTAAAGACACTGAAAAAAATAGCAGGAAGGAAACTTTTTTTCTCTCAAATATTTCTCAGATGATTTTTATATCTGAATTTTCTTTATTGATTATTCTTCAGGGTGCTCCCCTCCTCCTCACCATACTTAGCCTCATCCTACTTACTGCTCTCACTCTGCACAGGACTCTCCTTGCCTTGTAACAAGCAAACCAGCTCCTCCACTGTGGATGGAAGGACACAGCACCAGTGAAAATGACCGCTGTCAACACTGAATATCTAAAAAGGAAACCTGTTCTCAATAGGAAAGTTTTAAATTTGTCAAACTTACTTCCACATTTAAAAATGTAACAGCAAAAGTCTTATCTTCAGCACCGGCACCTTAGCCATTCAAAATTAAACATCACTAGACATGCAGGGTCATTTTCTAGTCTCTACTTAGTAAACATTTCATTGCAACAAATTCACAAAACCCCTACATATCCCAATGCCTCTGGGCATTGCAGAGCATTGGAACGCAATTCTCAAGCAAGCCAGGAAAAAAATCAAAATTCCCTTATATGTGTGACAGAAAACCCAGTGACAGCAACATGATTCATTTCACTGCCTTCACCAGGTTCAGCGTAGCCGCTAGTGTCTAAAGCAGACAATACTGTAAAATCAAACTCAACCACCATAAACTGTTTTACTTACTCTTCTTCTGCAAAAAGCTGTCCAGACACGATATTGGTATTGCCAGGTGCATAGTTCCAGACTGTCTCTATAATGCCGATGTAGTACTCCCGGTTCACTGCCCCAGCTAGGCAACAGCAAGAAACCAGCAAGCAGCTTAGGAAGAATAGCTTCATCTTGCATTCGTGAACCTTGTGGAAAATGTGAAATAAAAACACTGGACAGGCACATGCAATTTCCTTTTATATGTTCTTGTCTCTTCCACCCCCACTCTTCTTACCTCCCCCTCTCCACTCCTGTTTGTTTTGGTGAACACAATAAAACGTTGCACAATGTCTCTGTGTGTCAAGAGTAAACAAAAGATTCTGGTAACCTCGTCAGTTCAGATAATCTTCAAAGAAATTTTTTCAATTTCTGCCAACCTACTATCACGCAAATTACCATTTAGACTGTTAGCGGATTGTAAATCTTGTAGCTGAATTGAAAGCGCTGTAGATTTAAATGGATTTACAGACTTGGGCTTAATTGCATTCTTCACTATCTTTATCACTCTCTCTATAGCTTGTATACTACCGAGAAAATAATTTCTGTGACGTGTGGCACAAGAACACACTTTTGTAAGTGCACTGTGAAAAGCTCTAAATGACACCCATTCTCCCTGGTTTATCTCCTCCTGCGCTGACATAACGGAACACAAGGCAGACCCTGTAGGTGCAGACTTTCTGCTGCCTATTATTTCGCTTGCTCGTTCTGAATCTACAGACCACTGCTGCTTCCCCTCTGCACAGCAATCAATAAACTGGTGCAACACAGACAGATAAGAGAGGACTGAGGTCACTGGTATCAGCATGGATAAGCTCTGCTAACCCACCACAGTCCCCTTGGAAATGTAATTTTAGCACGAACTGTGGCGTATATAGCTAGACATGAAAAGGACCGGCTTGTCACAGATGGAGGAAGGGGATGTTTGCATCTCATTCCTAAGCGGTTTCAGTATTGCCCAAAGGAAATGAGGCTCAGAAATTCTGCAAAATTAACTCCTTAGGTTATCTTCCTCCTAGTCTATCACCAGACAGGATAAGCCACATTCTTCAATGATTAAAAGCATAACAGATGTATAAAACTCTAGGTAATCTTAACTGTTGCCATTATCTAAATGTACTACCCAGTGCAGAAGGCTGTACTTTTGCTTCATTCAAGTTCTGTGAACATTTTGTATCTGTTAGTCTCATTAAAGAATAAGAACAAAATTGGACATTAAACACAGGATGTTTAAAAACCACTTAACTAAAGTTTGCGATTGCAATTTTTTCAAGCATACCTCCATTACATCATGATTGTGTATGAAGCTTAAAGCCACCTGTTAACTTGCAAATTGTAAAAACTTCTATTAAGAAAATATGTATCTTCAGTCACTTGGGAATTCTTGAAAAATCTGTTCTGCACTCTGAGCACTGACATAGTCACATTCATTATAAATGGCATTTTTCATTATGTGACAACTTAAAAATATCTGTAATAACCACAATCCTCTTTGAAGCTATTTTCTTAATGATTAGAAAAATTATGATTATTTTGCATAGAAGACTAAGATTCAGAACGTAACTAAAGTACACCAGGTTTCCTTTAATGACATACAGGTCTAAACTTTTATTTACCAGGACTGTGGTACACAGATAAATTACCAATTTTAATCACTAATCATACAAAAAATTTCAGGCACTATCAGAATATTGAAGTTCATAATCTCACCTTTTGGAAGCTTCTACCCATCTGCATTAAATGGAGGATTCTGCTTCTGTCTAAATGACTGTGGCCAAAGCCAAGTTTTCAAAATCTGACTTAATCTATGATGAAATTCTGGAATTTCCCAGGTTGGTGTCACATGCTCAAAATTATTTCTGTAGGGATTTTCTTCTTTATCATGGATGAAGGTCAGTGGTTCAGTGGAAAGATCAACTTGTACAGGCTGCTTATGCCCCATCTGTAAATTAACTGAGGTAAAAATGAGAAACGGTTTATCTTCTCTTATACTACTTAAATTCAAATTTCTTAATACTCAGCTAACAGAGTTGTTCATGTATATGTGGGCTATTGGCTTCTTTTAGTTCAAATTTCCATTGGACCGAGGAACAGAGAGAAACCACACAAGCAGTATCCTTGAAATCTCTACATTTATTTCTAGGTAAAACCATGAGCATTTCTTTGCCTTAGTCCCATGACTCCTCTAAATTACTCTTTCTTGATTTGCAAAAGTACTTCATGTTGTTTTGACTTAAAGATAAAGCAAAAGCTTTTGACAGGCAAGATATTTCCATTATCACTTTTAATCGCACCTCGCCCAAACTTTAAGATATTTGTGTGCTTGAGCACGCTCCTATTATCTTTCTCTTAAGGAACTAAAAAAACTGGCAGAGGTGACTCAGCTTCCCAGGCCTGTTTTATTATCTTCAGAGGGTGTTTAAAGTCTGGGAACTTCTCTCCTCTTGTAGACTCTTATAGGGCCTAAAAAGACTGAGCACCTAATTTAATTGGTTAAACTATGAGTCTGCAGTTTGGTGTCATGAATATCCCCTTATTGTTTTAAACCACAATACCTCATTTCTCATACTGAGGACGCTGAAATGCTATGACTGCTCTCAAAGTCCTCAAAACTCCACTGAAAATACAAAGCTGATCTTTTACTTAAAAAATTTTCCTTGAGAAAAAAACCAACCCAAATGGAATAATCTGACAAAAAAAGTCTCAACAGGAGGTCCCAGTGAGATTGAATTGAAACCCCACAATTTCCTAAGTCCCTAATCTGAATTATGTGTTTATAGTCTGCTCCCCATGCTACTCTTCTGACCTGCTGCAAGCCTCTGCAGGTAAACACCCTTTAAAGTTCTGAGGAGCTTCACTTGTCCTCTGCCACCCTATTCTTTTTCAGTGTGGAAAAAACCTCCACCCAAGATGTGAAGAATTAGCAATCGGGAAATTGTACTTCAGTGAGACTCACTTTTACCTACTTGAGGAATAATATGCCCCAAAATGCAAAGGTGGATGGGCTCCACAGTATTTTACTATAAAACTCTGCCCACAATTATTAGTGGTCAAACCTGAGCCTCTACAGCTATTTCCAGTTGCAGTGGTTTAAATGAATGACATTCCCGTTCCAGACACAGCATCGCATAACTCTGGCAAAAGGCATTGGCTGTGAGGAACAAATCATGCTGGAACTCCTACTTCTGGCTCTCAGCATTAGCTCCTCACTCACAGAAGTTTATAGACTCAAATCTGCATCTTTCTTCCAGGTGTGCCTGGGGTATTTTATGTGTGGCTTTCAGCAGGCAGCACAAGCGCCTCAGGTTCAGGAACATTTCTTAAAGAAGGGGTTTCTCATACGCCAGCATGGTGTGCGCTTCGTCCCGGCTCTGTGGCCCGCTTCTCTCTGCTGGTGCCAAGGCGAGGTCCGCTGCATTCTGCAGCTGGAGAGCTGGGTGGTCGCGCTGCCCCAGACAGCGCCATCAGAGTTACGTCTAGATTTCAAGTCAGTTAATATGACTTACAGGAATCTTGGTTTTGCTGCCAGGCACAGTTCATAGCACCTTGTTAGAGACACCATATTTAGGACTGAATCAGGACATAAATTGACTAGATCGAGTTTAATTTGCCTTACATCCAAAAGCCCTGTGTGAAACAAGTTGTTAAATTTGTAAATGCAACCCACTGTTAGCCTTCAGTATTCTCACTGCCAATTTCAAATTAACAAACTGCCCATTTAGAAGCTGAGCCATGAAGTCACAGTTGAGTCTGGCTATGGCAACGGAGATGCCAATATCTGGATTATGGATAAGGAGGGTTGCAGAATATGTCCGACAAGAATGCCTTACACATCTCTTTCTTTGGTTTAAGCTACTAAAATAGGAGATACCAGCCTGTGGTAGCGTGGAAATGTAAATTGACAAGATGCAATCATGCAAAAAAAAGGATGAATTAAAGACAGCCAAGCCTTGCCAGCAATTAGGTACAGCCACTAATAATACTACTATGGAAAAAGCTGTCAAAATTGATACTGTTCTTTGCGTCTCCTGTCTGCCAAGCTCAAGACTTGCCATGACCAGAGACAGAAGTTACTGAAAAGTAGAAAGGACACACATAGGACCAAGATAAAGGGTTAAGAGTTTACAGGTGTAAGTTTAAGGTATTTCATTGCTTTCATCCAGCATAGCAAAATCTATCTCAATAGACACTGTTTGCTTAAAGATAAGCCTGTATTTTCCCCATGGCTGAGCTGGAGTCTAAAGAGAATACCCTGTTTGCTTTCCTCAGTGAAATGGCGCCATTCACTTTAGGAATGTTTAGCAGTTCTCCGGGTTTTCTGCTTTGAATGTCTACCTCACACATACTATTTTTCATCCAAATAATAAAACCTTTTTTCCAAACATTTCAAACATTTTCAAAATAAACAGCTCCATGGTTTGCATGCATGAAATCAGCAAGATTCTCTGTTTGGTAGGAGTACAGGTGGATTAGTCAGTTTTCTTTCTTTTGTCTGCAAACAATACCCAAAAATCCATAAGAATGTAGGATTATCATTTATGTAGATATACAACATGATTTATGTTTAAGCCTAGGGAAAAAAAGCGTGCAGTCGCAAACAGTCCCCATTTCATAATCATGCCTTTTTTTCATGTATCTCTGAACACCCATGCCACTTTGAACCATCTGCCAAACGACCAGCCCCATTCTTAAACATCATTAATTTCTTTATTACTTTTTGCAACTTAATAGAAACTAAGCAGTTAAAACTTTAGATGCATTCTTCAAATCCTACAGGTAGAAAACAGCTTTTCAAAACAATCTGATAAAGGAATATAAAGGCAAAATCTCAGTATTGTCTTGAAACAGAATTAAATGACTGATATACTCTATTTTTTCTAAATATCTCACCCACAGCTGCCACTTACTGCATGGTTGGCAGTTGTAACAGTGTTTAATATTAGATGTTGATATAGCTGAATCCCACTAGTTCTGATGTAACAGAGATACGTGCATTACCTCAAGTCTGAAGTACGTATTTAGCTTTCCTCTGGGTGTTCATTCTCTCAAAACCAGTGCTGAATACAGCCAAATGTTGCCCATGCAGCCGCAAATGAGCCATATGTCCACTTTATTGTGAATCCCTGAATTTCCACTGGGAATGAAATAATAATTCCTTGAGAAATTACAAAGACTTTTTAGCTGCTAATTTAAAACAGATTCTTCTTTTTCATCTCATTATTATTGTCAAGAACATTAGTCTTCCAGTCAGGATATTTAGAAGAGTATTAATAAGCTAGCACTGGGTGCTCACAAGGTTGCCTCATATATTCCCTCAAGTCATACAATACTTGATAAAAAAAAAAAAAGTTTGCCTCCAAGTATAAAATAAGAAGAAACTCAGTGCAGCTATTAATGTGTACTAACTAGCATGGCTGACTTCAGAGCTGTGTATCCAATATTTCAATCAGGCGCGGTCGCCTTTCTAAAAGCCTTACCGCAGGAAGACTCGATAACCTTTTTTCAGTAATTGCTTTGTGCAGTTAAGAACTTCCAAGATAGGATGAGCAGGACAGGCTGCTGCTTTTCGTGACCATCATGGTCTGTCTGTAACTAAAATTTATTCATGTAGAAATCATGGCTTCATCCAGTGCACTAATTCTCAAGGGAACAACCCCTCCTGACACACTGGCCTTTGAATCAGGCCCTTTCGGAACAACAAATATTTCTATGTTCTAAACAAAGAGAGGGGAGTATAAAAGCAGTTCTACAGCAGTCCATTCAAAAAAGGTGATTTCAATACAAAAGCACTTCCATGGTATTCAAACCTCCCTATT
>JANZLQ010000089.1:43135737-43159384 GCA_026212715.1 Elanus axillaris | reverse complement strand
AGCAGTTCTACAGCAGTCCATTCAAAAAAGGTGATTTCAATACAAAAGCACTTCCATGGTATTCAAACCTCCCTATTGTCAGAACAAGCTGGTGGGTAAAAAAAAATGAAGAGTCACTGCCAGGGACAACCACACAGGTTAGAAAACAACTAGAAAAATGTAGATGTCAAACAGTTCAGATAACTTCATCCAAAATAGAGAGGCTTGAGAGACAAAGATTTAAGACAAGGGTTTCATTTGTCTTTGCAGCACCCAAATCTACCATCGTAAAAGTTGGAGAAGCCGTTTCTTTCTCTGGGGCGTGGGGGAGAAGCAGTGAAGAGTTCCATGCCATTTTCAGAGAATCCCAGCCTGCAAATAAAAAGGGAGGAAATAGAAACCGTCTTTTTTTCAACTCAATTAAATACAGAAGTTGCTTGACTCTTCCAACGTCCACACCCAACCCAACCCAAACCCCCCCCCCCCGCACTCCTGAGGTGACGCTGCTCTGCACCCAGGGACAAGCCGACAATCGCTTTGGACTTTGCTGGAAGCTGGCCTGGCTCCTGGGGTGAGGCGGCTCGCTCACTGGCAAACAGAACGTTTTGAGAGAAAGCGCCTCAGGCCTTGACCTTTCTGTAGGTTGCTGTCACAGTAAATTCCTCCAAGAAGCGCTTCCTTACCTGCTTGCCCAAGGCCCTCCAGGGCACCTGCAGTTCCCCTGCTCTGGCCGACCAGCACTGGGCAGGAGCCCTCATGCCGCAGAGGCACTGCCGTCCCACCCGCTCTGCCCTTGTCTCCCACTGACACGACAGAGCTAACCCTACTGTCTGGGGGTGCACATGCTCTTCCTCATTAGAAATCTTTCCTGAACATGCTGTCGTCACTGAGGTTGTTGGCTACGTAAAAACCCTGAGGGCTCCTTGATCCCGGTGCAGATGGACAGGGAGGGGTAAGCGTGCCTAATTTCACCCTACCTCCAAAGCTGGGGAAACCGAATGCCACACTAAACCACACCACTTCAGACCAGCGTGCAGCTTGGCAGCATCAGTCACTTGAGCTCTGGGGTGCCAACTAATTCTTCTGCCCAAAGCAGAGCCTCTCCGTTATTGTTTCAAGTTACTGAAAACATAGTAAAAACTGATGCCTAGATCACAACTGCTACATATTACCTCTTGCATCTTTTTCTGTTTGCTGTGAAACCCACACATTGATAAGAGTGACTTTAAATTGAATGGTAGAAGAAAGGTGCTCAGAAACCTCTGCTGACGTAGGAGTAATGGATTCAGCACTGGTGCCGAATTCCCAGCCGCATATTTTTCTTTTCAATCCTAGCCTTAAAGGTCAGAGTAAGCAGTCACCAATCCCGGTATTCCACAAGGAATCAGTGGATGAATCAAACACAATAGATTTATTATCAGTACATATCCTCTGGTAATAAAAATGCAGAAGCATAGAGAATGGATAAACCAAAAGGACAGGTCCTCAACTGAGACAAATTGCTGAAGTTAAACTGACTTGGAGATGCTGGTGAAATTACCTCAGATATTTTGTTACCTGGACAAAAACAGAATAGGTCCCACAGAGTGTCCGTTTCAACTCAGCAGCCACTTTGAGAAAACAGATGATCAGCTGCAGTCCACTAAGAGCTATCAGAGTAGAGAGTAAAATGGTGTTCCACTCTACTATGTTAGCAGGTTCCGTGCACCGAGACCAAGCAGGGTAATCTGTGAGGTACCTATTAAAGAAACAGCCATTTGAAGTAAATAAAATGTGGTAGGAGCAACTCAATTTAAATACACATTATTTTAGACATAATATATATAGAAAAACCATATGGCCTTTATAAAGTTTAGGAGACAGATTCTAGTCTTTCATTACACCAGCATAACTCCTGCATAGGTTTGTCAAACTCAGCTGAGTGAAAAAAGCTTATTCTCCTCAAATACCTCTGCTTCATTAGTTTCCCTGTTAGATACCCAAGTGCTAGAAAGACATGGCCATTTTTTCAAGTGGCAGAAGCCAAGTTTCAAATGGGAATTTTCATTTATTGATTTAATTTCAGTTTTAGGTTAAGTCCAGCTGACATCAGTACTGTGCAGCAAGCAGCAACACCCCAATGCCATCACTCTAACCACTGCATGCAGCTAAATGGCAGAGCTGAGGTTAAGTGTCACCACATGCAGTTTCCAGTTGTTCTAGAGCCACGCTTTCCCTCCTTGAGGATCATAATGTGCAACAACTGACATGTGCTCTTTTAACTGTGAGACACACTATAGCCTGGAGGTTAACTGCAAGAACCTTTTAGACTCACTTGCTCAGTGTCAGTTGCTTTTTTCCTAAACATTCATAACTGAAATGCTTTGAGCCAAATCTGGAGTGCATTATTCAGCAGCTGGCCCTTTATAATGAACTCAAACTCTCATGTTTGCATTTCCAAATGGGACAGTAATGCTGGTGATGCGTAGCAGAGATTGCAGTATGCGCTGCAGCGTTTTAAAACAAAGCTGACTTAAGTCAGAGAAGGCCACAGTTTAGGAACTACTCCCGTTGGGTGCTCAAGGAACTTGTTTTTGATCCTCTGACAAATTTAATCCTCAGTGCACTCAAATGCAGCCGGAAGAGTGTGGCATTATATGACTTCAAATATTCAAGTCTAATAAAACTTTGATCTTTTAAAGGGAGAATGTAAAATCTTGCAAAAGCAGCCTCAGGTTACAGATCTGAATCAAAACTTTCATGCCTCTAGAAGACTGGGACATGGACACCACTTTGTCTACCTCACTTAGGTGTGTTACGAGATACAGCAGTGGTATGCAAAACCTACCAGTGATCAAACCAGAGACTTCATTGAGCTTTAGGAATTAAAGAGAAACCTACTGAGTTATTAAACAGAAAAAAGCCATCTATAATCTTTGAACCAAAAACTTGAGGAATTCAAGAGGATATTCTGAGAAAGGATCCAGCTACTCTCACTCTAACCTTGTATTTTCTATGCGTGATTGTGACCACCACCAGATAAAGGGCACTTAGCTAGATGGACCTCCAGGTCTGGTCAGTTCAAAGATTCTTACATTTATTCTTTCCTTAGAAAGTGGCAGATACCTGTCTTTGAAGATTCGGGTCCTCATTCAAGAAGCTGAAAAACCTCACTCACTGATACAGGTCTTGTGTTCAAGAGACTGTGCCACTTCGTGTATAACTCTGAGAGAATCTGTCTGACTATTGTTTTGATGAACAGTTTCTTCCAGAAGAATTACACTGATGTTTCTTACCCTCCAGCAGTGTCTTTGAAGATATAATCCCATCCACCTGATGAATTGCAGAAGGGCCCTTGGATCAACCCCAAGGTAAAAATGATGCAACTGTATCCAGAGAAAGCGACTCCAAGCAGGGCCAGCACAATTGAAATAAAACTCTGAAGTAAAGAGAGGAAAATATTACTGCGTGGGGACAGCGTCCACAGCAAATACAGTCATTTAGGCTGCCTAGCTACTTCCTTGGGATTGAATTTCACATTTGATTGTCCCAATCTTCAAAATTCAGAAAGAAAAGTACCAAGTAAAGGATAGTAAGCATACACATACAAACTAAAGATTAAGACAGAGTTTAAGACAGTTTCACAACTTTCAGTTAAATATTGTTTGGGTTTTTGGTTTTGTTTTTTTTTTTAAACTTGCATTTTTCAAAATTGTTTCCCAAAATGCTAGAGGAACACAACCACACATTAAACATGTTTGCGTCCCAGATAGTGTATATTGAGTCTACTGGAAAAAATAACTTCCAAATAATACAAGCAAGGGGAAGAAGCTATTTAGTTGGGGCACTTCATTGACACTCTCAGGTCTTCTACATTCTTATTTTATTTTACAAGAATTTTTTTGAGGGTTGATTTTGGGGTTTTTTTTGGTTTGTTTTTTTTTTCCCTGTTCAATTTTCTTTCATCCTGTTTATGCATCAGAAGGAAGGAGCTACACCTTCTGTGACCTCTTAACCCGACTTAGAATCCTTCTCTGTGAAAGGAAGCAGAAACAGAGCAGTGGAGAGGGCAGAAGGATGTGCTGGAAACACAGGAGCAGGAAGGCACTCCAAACAAATGCTAAAGATGCACAAAAATAAAACGCAGACTCACCCTGTAGGTTTTGTTACAGCTCTCACTCTGACAGCACCGATAGAACACGCTACACTCCAGTGTTATCAGAATCACTGCCAACAAAAGAATCTGTAAGGGAACATCATAAGGTCAGTGAAATGACTGCAGATACTAAGCCAAAGTCTCCTTTGCCTATGGAAGGTAGGGACTGCATCTGTCATGGTCGGTTGAGATTTTAAAGCTGCTCAGTAGGAAAGCACAATTACTCAAGGCCCACCATGGAATTGGACTGTTTTTATTAGGCTGTCACTCTACTTGTTTCTTATAGTTGAAAGACAAGAGTACAATGTCTCCTACCAGAGCAAAGCGTTATAGCATGGACACAGCTATGCCAGTGAAGCTGAAAGAATAAAACCAAGCTCACAAGTATAAGAATCAGTATCAATGAAAGGAAGGATATTTTATCAACACAACCACATCAGTTCAATGGCTTCCTGCTGGCACAGGTACACGGATCAGGGTATCACCTTCCTTACCAACACAGTTATGCTAGAAAAAGCCAGTAGTACAAGCTTTTTGTTAAATTGACCTGGACTTTCATTTGCTTTCTCTGTCAAGTATCCATGTTTTTTCTCAGACTATTGGATTATTTAAACCTGGTACTAGAATAATTTCAATAAATAAGTTTTGGACTCCAGAATCACAAACTGCTGCTCAGAGAGGCACTGGTTTGAAAGGGAAAATATGAAAAGGAATGTTTCTGAATCACAGCACTACCCTCTCACATGCTGCTGCCCTGCTTGTAACAGGATACTATATACATTTTTAATAAATTAGTAATAATCCTAAGGCAAAAAATGCTTAAAATATGAGTGTCACTGTTGCAGTTAACTTTTTCCAAATTTTCAACTAACATTTTCTGTTCAAATTCGCTGCCTGATAGTTTTTTCCTCTGCTATTAAAGAGAAGGTTTTTCTTCTGCTTTAGGAAGAATACACAATTTCAAATGATGTCTCTCGTTTTAATGTCTCCCAGTTCAACACCTTCATAAAAACACCTTACCTGTGCAGACGAGACTTTTCAAGTACTGATTGTGTACATGCATTTCGTTACACAACTGCTTCCTGCCCCTGAGGCTACAGTTCTTTATGAACATAGCGAACACTATGAGCAGTGGGCAACTCTGTATTAGTTTATTACCACAGACAAGCGTATTACAAATGTAATGGAGAAAGTCCTGCTATGCCAATCACAGTGAGACAGTCTTCTGTATTTAGCCTAACAACAGTGGCACTTGCTGCATTGTGAACCGTATCCAGTCCTCAAAATACTGGACTGCATACAGCTTTTAAAACCATCTGAACAGTTATGAGAGGCTTTTTTAGTTTTTGTTTCATTTTGTTTTGGTAAAAGAGCTCTAATTCAACGTTCAAGAGAGGATTAAATCAACATAGAGCCTGCCTCCATAATACAAACGTAAATTACACATAAACAAAAAGCCAGCAGAAAAAAAAAATCAACCTTGCAAAATCACTTACGTGAAATTAAATAGTATATATATCATGACATTCAGCATATTCACATTTCTTTCAGTTTGATCAAGTTTTTCTGCCTGCAGTATTTTTGCCAAAGTAATCCATATTCTCTTTAAAAACACAATTACATTGCTGCACAGTAACCCAATGTTATTTGCAGTAGAGTGCAATTCATTAAAATTCCAGAGAATCAACACTTACCATCACACCTGAGAAACAGATCCCTTCAAAATACCACACGTAGTTGGGAAGCTGGTAACTGGCAGCATGTGAAGCTTTCCCATTAGGGAAGTATAACAGGATATTAACAACAATACTCCAAAGTGCAAGAGGTATCAGCAGACAGCTCAAACAGCTCCCACATGTCTCTAAAGCCATCTCTCAAGAACTTCAGAAGTTTTGCTCTTCTAAGCTAACAAAAGATTACAAGGTTTTCAACATGAAAAGCGTTTTGACCTCCTCAGCTTGATTCGGTCATTTCATATTCATAGAAACCTGGTGACTGGGGTATGATTCCAGAGATAGAGATGTGCTTAATGGTTAGCAGAACAATAGATCCATATCGCTGTCTAAACTCACTGTACTTTCTAAGCACATGTCTTTAAGTAGCAGTTTCCCTTCTAAAAGATCCTCCTTTGTGATCTTCCACATGAAGTATGTCTAGAATCAGACTCAGGAAGGAACTTCAAAAACCTCATTTCCTAGTGACTGCTTAGAGATGCACTCCTCCCGAGAACACCCGTTAAGATGCAGATGCTCTGCAACATGAGGCAGGTTGCTCAGCCTTAGCGCAACACAAAATTCTTTCTACCTTACATGGGGAAGGGGGCTGTCAAATGATAACTATGTCCAGTCTCTGTACAGGAGGCCACATATCTCTTCACACGACAGAGAATTAATACCAGAGCTTGGCAGATAGTGCCCTAAGGGTGAACCAACACTTGCTGCTAACTTGGGGCAGCCTCACGAAAACACCGAGCTGAGCCTTGGCCACCCTGCCGGGAGCACAGAAGCCCAAATAACACCGGTTAGAAACTGCCAGGCAGACTTATTGTCACACTTCACTTAATTACTCTTTTCCGCAGCATTATGCAGCTCAGCTGTTTTAAGAATTAAATCCTGCTATTTCTCCAGTTGTTTTATTCTGTGCTTACAGCTGAGTATGCATAGCTACAGATCTGACCTAAGTCCACGTGACTTCTTGTACAGGACAAAAGGTCTGGCTGTTTTTTGAAATGCCTGCCGTTTTGCACTGTGCAAAGCCAAAGCCAGACTGTTTCCCTATTTTCATGTGTCATCATTCCCTAAGCAACTAAACGTCCATCCCGGTAACACAGAGCCGGAGCTGTTTGAATGCTCGCAGCAGGACACAAGCCTTCTTTCTATGCCCCTGTGAGTCATCAGAAAAGTAAGAATGAGCTTAGGGTTTACCCAACAGGAAAGTTGTAGTCAGAGAACAAAAAAATTGGGGCTCTATCAAAAGCAAGAAGGTTGATTTTAGAAGCAATGATGTCATGGCATATTTTGCTTCTGTTTCCTCATGAGCTGTTTTAGGCTCTGCACACACGAGGCTTCTCTCATGATCTCATAAAAGCTGTCTGGGTTGCACGTTGCAACTAGTTGCCTCCTATTCCTTTAAATGAGATCACCCAAGGAAATGGGGATAGTGGTACTCCTGCAATTACACCATTTTTCTACCCGTTCTCTGTGGCGACTCTCCCATTTCCCTCTCCCTATCTTTTTCTGTGAGGTTTCATTTTGAAATCCTCAGACTTTACTGAGGATCTTCCCAGATTTCCTGTTTTACTCCCTAATCACAATGGACACTTTTTTCAAGCCTCCCTCTAATGGAAATTAGTGGCAAACCTCCCTTTGCAGGCTCACAGGCATGGACAGAACTCATAGTCAGCACTGTGCCTCACAGATCAGAGAAAACAGCTGAGTTAAAAGCAGGCACATCACATCCTCAGGACTGATTTTTTTATTATTACAAAATTCAGAGATCATGTAATAAGCTGAAATCTTTTTTTCTAAAAGCAAAGGCCAAAATTACTAGCGAGCAGCTTAGTTTATAATCAAATCTGCTGTTACTTCCCATAGTGATCTGTTCTGATTAGAAGAAACTTACTTGGAAAACAACAACGGAAACAGCATTCATTCTGCAGTACAGCAGTCTGCATCATGACTTATTTTGTATTTAAACTGAGCTCTGCAAATACCAAAGCAAGGTGTGTTTTTTTGCTGGCACACTGTACTGCTAGAACAGGAAGCAACAATTTTATATTAAGTATTAAGCAAATCTGGCAACCAGTTTCTCAAATATCTTACCAAATGTTGCAACAGCTTTCCTGTTGCTGTCAATATCCATGAGTTGATGCCCAGCCCATTACCAAAAAGCCCTGTTTACTCTGGATGAGTGACATCTTTGCTAACTGAAACAAATATAACCTAAAACAACTGCTTCTCCACGATGTAACCGATAAAACTCCCACAACATTGTCTTACCCATCAGGCAACAAAGAAATTCAACTGGTCTTTTTTTAAATGACAACACAAACAGTGAGTAGTAATGCTGTGCATTAGTGCTACATGGATCTGAGCCAAAGTTTTAATTCTAAACTCTAGCCTAATCATTGTGTCCATTGGAATTTCTAAAATTGTTTCAGTTGTTTAATTAGTTGTGTGTACCAGAAAGACAAGCAGCAAGTATGCAAGCATAAAGGCAAAAAGCTGTAAGTTGCATGGGAATTTTACCCTATTCCATCGACACCCTCTTTTCCTCCTCTCACTCCATACTTAATCTAAAATTGCAGATCCTTTTTCAAACAGTGCTTCTTCACATACAAAGCCACCGTACTGCACAGCTGCAAGGAATTTTGTGTGCATAAACACATGTGCACATGCATGTTCTCCTCCTTTCCACAGCAGGGCAAGACATGGTTAAATACAAGTAGAAGTGATATTAAAGACTGCCCTCAACTACTTCTGTTTATTTATGTATGAATAAATGCGCTACTGCAAGAAGCAGAGAGCCTGAGATTCTAAACACAAACTCTTCCCATTTGTGGGTTCTTTTGCTCTGTGGATGTGTGTGCACAATTGTTTTCACAGTTAATTTCTTTCAGATATGTTTTTGTACTGGGAAGACTTGGCCCAGTCTGAGGACAGCCTGAGATACACCTCAAGTTTCTGGCTACCTCTGAAGACCACCCTCTTAGTTACAAATAGTACCAAGTACACGCTGACACCCATAAGAAATTCTTTTTCTCCATAAGCAGAAACTAACTCATCTGTTCTCAAAGACAACTTTAACTGCTGGATTCCAAAACTGAGCAATAATGGTAATCAGCCTCATTTCTTTGAAATAAATGGCATGTCAGTTTTTGTTTTCACTTGAAAGATGCCATTGCCAGTAGAACATTGACCTTGCCATCAAGTCTGTTGGCAGCCTATCATTCAGATTTACTTTACCTTGTGATAAAACATTCACTGTAATATGCTACAAGCTACACTTCAGAGGTTCTTGCACAGGATCTTAGAAAACTGCCTCCAGGCTGCTTACTGGTGAAGTCAAATAGTTCAGATCAATCTATAACTGCTGACCTGAGTTTGCACTCCAATGGCACAGGAACCTCCCTCCGGTCCTTGGAATGGCCATCCGCAGTGAGCTGCTAGCCCAGACCCAGGACTAAGACTCCATGCATGCAGTTGTACCTGTCACAGAGCTGTCATTGAACTATCATACCCTTGTTGACGCACAACTGCCTGGCTCAGCTAAACGATCTACACTAAACAGCGAAGCAGTTCCCACCCTGACAGAGCCTGCTGGAGAGCAAAAGTAGCTTATAACCTGACTGTTTTATATTAATGTTCTTATGCCAACACTGTCCTCTACTCTAAGACCAGGAAAGCAGTGTTTCAGCACGGGCAGGGAAAGAATCACTGACACCTGCTGGGTATTTATAGTACAAATCTTTATTTGTGAAATACAAGAGAAGTTCAGAAAAATCCTGAAAAGGTGAAGTGCATGTATTTGTCCTCGATCATCCACATTTTACTGCTGCTTTGTTTTTGCTCCAGCTGAGTATTCATTTATACCCAGGCCAGACTAGATTGAGTTTGTGTTCATTCGAACATCAGAATGAAAGTGCAACTTTATTTGGGAAAGCAGCAAGAAGTACAGTGCTGTTGTATCAGTAGAAAGAAAAAAAAACAACAAACCCAAAACATCCTTAGTGACATGTGCTCAGACAGTTGCCCATACTAAGATGAAACGAACAAAAGAAATTCAGGATATATTTTCCTTTTAGATACAGGCAGGTTAGTGGAGAATCTGCATATGACTCCAAGAACAAAGGCTGGCCCCAAATCAGTTAAATTGATGGCAACAGCACAGTTTGACAACAAATGATGTGCATTTTAGTATGCATAGAATATTAAAAAACAAAAACCAGAATACTCAACGCACCACACACATGCACCAACGTCAATGCATTGTCAGATTTCTAGCAAACGTATGTCTGTGGGGGGGAACAAAAAGAAAGAAACACATATTAAGGGGAAGAATGCCCATATTGTACCCAATTAGAAGAGCTAAAATTAACCTGACCACATTTAGACAACCATAGCACAGCTCTTTTACACAGCAGTTACACAGTTACAGCATGGAAGACAGGAGTGAGAAGACAGTAATAGCTTTGAAAGAGCCCCAACATTAAACTATGTCAATTAAAAATATGAAACACATTCTTAGCCATAATGTGTGTGTGATATAAATCATATCTGGTTCATACCTTAAGCTATTGCAATAGCAACGCTACCAGTATGATACTGATTTTAACAACATGCTCAAACTGTGTAACAAGACCCTAGAGAAATTTGGAGGAAATTCCCCTTCCTCACTCAAAAAAACCCCACATCAGAAAAACCTTCAGATCTGTCTGCAGGTTTTGTTAGCTATGTGCAATTTAATTCCTTATCTTACTTTTACTAAGCAAGGTTAGGATGCTGTAGTTTTCATTACATACGGCATATTCCCAGTAGTCTATCAGCGGCTGTGAGCAAAATACAAGGCTAAAGCAATATAGTTAGAACAAGCAGCCTACCACAAAACTGCACCACACTATGCAACGATGGTTTAGGCTATGGCAAAGACCACCACCACCAGGAGATCTGCGTTTCAGTTATATCACCTATATAGTGATGATGACCACATATGCCATAGGGAGAAAGAAAAGCCTTCTAGCTCCTATGCAGACTGACTTTACTGTGACAGCTGAGGAATCAGCTGAAAACATGTGGTCAAATACTACATGAAAATGCTAAACACAACAGGGCTATAAAAAAAAGTTAAGTAACAATTCAGTGTAGAATACCTAAAAAACAGCTGCTGAGTAAGACCCCCCAGTAGCATCAGTAACAATAGTGTTTCATGTTTATCCAAGAAGCACGGTTAGAACTACAAATGGCTTACCTCCTCATGACTGCAGCACAACCCATATAGTCCTCCAAGAATGCCATTGATTATCTGTATGAAGCACAGAATGAACTCTATTCCTCCCAAGACAAGGAGGATAGAAAAGAGGGTGACGTTCCACTGCACGATGTTTTGAGGTTCTTGACATTTAGACCACTTGTTATACTCAAACAAGTACCTGTACACAGCAATTAAAAACATACTAAGATTGTGACAGAGTGGCATGCTTACCATACACTAGAACTAAATTGCATCTAGTCCATAGCTGCATCAAGGATAAACACTCTAAGTGGGCATAGAAAATGCAATGGTTTATTGCATGCAAAGTCTGCTCTGTTTAAGAACATGTTGAACTATCAACCGTACATTTTTGTTAAGACTTAATTTCTTTAAGAAAAACCCTAAAATCTAAGCTATAAAGGCAGAGTCTTCTATTACTGACTAGTGAGACACAAGCGCAAGAAAGCTGAAAGAGCAAAACTGTTTCTCAAAACAACCACAGAGCTTTTCGGGTCTGGGCTTTTATTCTAAAGACAGCAATTACTGATCTGAAGCTAGTGGGTCACTTCCTCTCTTGTGCTGCTGTCTTGGGGCCCTCACATGCCTACCCTGGAAGAGCCAAACATGGAATAAATTCAGAGGGGTACTGCAGTATTCCAGCTGTTAATCCTCACCCACATCTTCAGAACATCAGCACTGATGAGCCTTCAGCAAGGACTTTAACTCAGTTCTATATGCAGTCATAATTGAGGGGATGGGGGAGGAGGAATGCCCCCTCTTGGGAGAGGTGCAACTGAAATGTAAAATTCAAACTCTGCTGCAAAGGAGCTTTATGTGGCTTCTTAGTATTCAAACTGTCTCTAGTCTGGAAACAGCCATAAACTGTTACTAGAAACAGACTTGAGGTTGCCAACCATACAGACACTGTACAAGTATGTCATGACACAAACCAAATCCTCTTCCAACCTACAGGATTTGTGGGGATTAATGGGGAATAGCATACAACTTGGCTATATAGGCTTGGTTTGCTAGAGAACCGTAATTACGGATAATTAAGAGCTTCTGGCGCTCCCCACCCTGCAGCATACAAAGATTCTTACAAACCTTTTCTAGTTCCGTTTAGAAAGGTTCTATGCCATTGCCACTAATGAAGGTATTATGCCAGTTTACACTGACACAAAGCAACTTCAGAAGCAAGCCTCATGAAAGAGATTTTCACAAGTGATAAGACAAATTTTATAACAACCGCTATTCGTGGTTTGTAAATCCCTCAAAGTCCTAAAACTTTATGTTAGAGATGTTCATGGGCATGAACAGTATATGGTACATAGCTATTATTACCTATATATATATATATTCAGATCCCTTTTTGTAGGATTGAAGATTTATATTGCTTTGGTTTTAAACTATACCAGCATGTGTAACTGATGACTTCTGTTTAGTTCTTCTGTTTAGTGAGTGAGCAGCATAAACTTACGAATGGATCTTGGTATATGGTTACTGGATATTGGTGAAAGGTACTGAAATAAAACCCATGTGTACAAGGGGGAAGTATAACATCCTCATGAACAGACAAACTTACCCTCCAGAGGATTCACTGAAAGGATAGATCCAGTTTCTCTCTAGGTGAGTAAAACAATACGGTCCGTGAGACAAGCCCAGTGCTGAAATGATTATGCAGTATCCAGAACCGAGGATCCCAACAAAGGCTGCCAGTACTGAGGACAGCATCTGCAGAGCAAACACAGACATGAACTTTCAACACAGCCATCCCCTTGGCTTTGGGATTATCTGGGACTGGAGCGTAAAGGCTCACTTACCGCACAGCTTTTCCCACAATCCTCATGGTCAAAGCACCCACAACAGTCATCATTGTGAAGTCCAATGAATACTGCAGCTGGAATGAGTACCTAGGTACGGAGCAAACAAACCACTGTTCTGTTTTGTTGTACAGACAGGGCCGATAAAACACAGTCCTCACATTGCATTCATTTATATTGCTTCTTGGCAGGGGAGGAGGGGGGCAGCCTGTATAGATTATTTAGTTTTCCTCCTATTTAACAGTAGACATCTCGCTACTGATGTGAGTAGCACCAACACCAGGATGGGTATATTTCTATTTCCACTTCGTGTATACACAGCACTTAAGTGCATAAAGAGCCCATCAGTAAAGAGCCTGCTGTGGTATTGCTGCAATTTAAAGTAGTTCAACTTTAAAAGTTTTTGTTCACATTAAAGTCTGTATCCTGTAAACAAAATGCTTTGGGAAAAAAACAAAAAAGGCGCATTAACTTTCTACCAAATCAGGACTACAAGATAAATCTCTCATAGTTATTTGTTAAAAAAACAACTACTACCAACATCTTAGTTACTGATGAGGAGTCATGACTGCCTGTGTGACAAACCAGTCTGACTAGGAAGTCTAGGAATATTTTGCCCAATTCAGGCAACCATCTCATTACAGACATCTAGCTTTTTCTAGGTTTTCACAACCAGTTTCCAGTGCCAGAAATGCAAAGTAACAAAGCAGAAGCTATCGGTAAGAAACATAAATCATCCACACTCCAGAGCTTCTAGCATAAAATCAAGAAAGAGCAGAGTTGATTAAACAGACTATCTTCCCTAACAGGACTTAATAATAGTTTGTACTTATAAAGACTCTACACCCAGGGTTACCCTAGAAAACCATAAAGAAAGAGCAAAGTGTTGTCTGCAAACTGCACAGATTTAACCAGACACTAAAATAAAAGCTATCCAGCTGAACAGTCACATACTTGTCAGCCCTTGCTCAAACCTATTGCTGAGCCCCAGTGCTGCAGGTCCAGAAGAGGTTGTACACGTGTGTTGCAGGAGCAGTTCCATTGATTTCATCTGTATTATTCTGTGTGTAAAGCAAGCCCAGTCTTTGCAAATCCCAGTCTAGGTTCCAATAGGGCTGTAACACAGCTGTAAGAACCTCCCAAAAGATGGAGGGCCTTATGCAATCTTTCAACCTGTGATTTGCAGACACCTTGAGATCTGTAGCCTTTTTCTAAGAGGACTTTAAAAGCAAATGAAAAAGGAAGCCTGGAGTCAGGGAACTTAAATATGGTACAATGTGGTCCACAACACTGAAAAGGTAGAAAATAATAGCTTCAGATTAACTCTGTCCTATAATGAACATACTCAGTTCTTCATCCTTAGCTGTTACTTGAATCAAAGCTTTGATAGCTACCAATTGACTCCTCTGAATAAAGAGCTAAGGCAGAGCAATAACTGTCAACATCTCATAACAGAAATGAAGGAATTGCAACTAAATGCTAGTTAACTAGGGACATTTAAAAGGAGAATAGTTCAATAATGTAACAAAAAAGTAAGATTTAACCCTTAACGCAAACCATGACCTGCTGAGAGGCTTGGTTCCAGTTTTGCATTTGGATTCTGTGACCTAGACCCCATGATTTTCTCAGCTTTAAAGTGACATAATGCTGCATATAAGATAACCAATAGTAACTCATAATACCTATGGGGTAATATAGCTCATTTCTTTTGATACAACTTCAGAGATTCCTGCTGCCAAGATATTTGATCAACAAATTAATGTAACTGCTAGAGAAACAGTAATATCAAGTAGCTCCAAAATAAACTTGAGAGAAACCACTAGCTCATTACTTACCAAAAAGCCTCCACCTAGAATGCCATGAAGGCACTCTACATACTTGCCGAGGTGATGCTCTGAAGCAAATCTTGTTTCACCATTGGGAAAATAAAGTAAAATGTTGGCCACGATGCTGAGCAAGGCAAGGATGAGCAACTTATAACCAATACATCTAGCACAGCTTCCAAAACACATGTCCTCTGCTTTACAAATCCTTCTTTCACTAGTGCACTCCAACCTGTCTCATACCTGTCCACGCCTAAAAGAAGATCAGCCTTTATTCTCACCTCCTTAAATACTCAGAGTTACCCAGCTACCTGGATGACGTTTACCTCTTCATAGCTACCATAACCAATCATAGAGTGAGGGAACAGGGATGGCAGAACGCCACCACCCTTTTTAAATGCAATAATTGTTGGCAAACCAAATGCAATCAAGGAAATACATTAGAGTGAAATTACCTAGTATTCAGTATGATGCTTGGAATGATCACCAGAGAACATGATTAGACATGAACCACACAGCTTAAACCACAACACAAGTTCTGTTAGGAACTGTAGGAAAAAGGTTTTGTCTTCTTTGTTAGAAGCAGCTTTGACTTTTATGTTTATAGACTGATTCAGAACAACCTGAAGCCAGGGAAAGACTCAGCTGACTTCAGCAGTATTGAGTCAGAGTTTTGGGTGTAAATAGAATAAGGTCTACAGCAATGAGGATTATGTAGAGCAACCTCTTGCTTTGCTATCCTGTTGACGGAATAAGAGCAAACCTCATCAGGAGGTTGGAAAACAAATAAAATTGACGGGTAGGCCTCTAAGGAGTGTCCTCGTTCTTACTATTACAAACCAAGCAGAACTTAGATTAAGAGCCATTTGTTAAAGCTAAACCAAGCAAACACTGGTGAAAAATAGTGCTTCAAAAAAGATTATAAAATAGCCATTGCACTGAAATTTCATGTATAGAAACACACCAAAAAAAACCCAATCTGAGAGAAAGGAATTGTATTCAGGGGTGTTACGTGTACCAGTAATGCTATTTGCATAGTAAATGGAGATACAAAGTGACCTGGAAATATTGAGAACTAGCCTTCTCTCTTCTCCCTCATGCAAATTCTGCTAAAATAGCCAAAAGCTTTCTTCTTCACATACATACAGCTCAACACAGAGAGAGGCATGAGCTGCCATGCCCACTACTATCACATGATAGGAGATAACTAAGAAATGCACAAGCCCAGACTAGATGTGGGAGGTGCTGCTGCTGCCATCATCATAACACAGTGTAATTCTCATTGCAAAAAGAGTAGCTAGACAAACTGAGTTTGGGAATGTACAGGATATTAGAAGACTATAGTGAGACTTTTTCAATTATTTAGAGTTTTTCTGGGTTGCGGGTAGTTTGGGGTTTTTTGGTTTGTTTGGTTGGGGTTTGTTTGGTTTTTTGGTTTTTTTTTTTTTGTTTTTTTTTTTTTAAATGGCTAAATCACACTGTAAACAGAAGCCCAAATCAAATCCATGGTATTCTTGCGACACTTAAGCTGAGAGAGAGAGAGCATACACAAAAAGACAAGGGCGGTGGGGGCAGGGAAGAGAGTAGTCTTGTGCAGATGTGGGTTTGTGATGTAACTTCTCCGGGTATTGTAGCTGTTGACCTTGGAGACTTCCTTCTTTATGAGAAATATCCTCCAATTGTAGAAACATAGGCTTACCATTATTGTGCACTTCACCTCTGATGACTAAAACAAGCATAAACATCATCCTGCAAGTTTCCTCTGCAGGAGATGGATGCTCAACTGAAAACTCCCTTTATTGTGTTATGCTAAAAAAACCAACCCCCCCCCCCCAAACCACCACCCAACACCCTGCAACAACCACACCACACATATAGCCACCAGGAGCTAGATTTAAATTCTGTTTTATTTATAACCTGTATAATTGTTTTCTAAACACATGATCTGAAATAAAATGTCACAAAATCAAGAACTTCCTATATTTAAATTCTATTCTGTACTTTATCAAGCATGCAGAGCATTGCATGGACATTGCAGTTTGCAGTTACTACCAACCCCACCACCCCAAACAATACAATAGTAGTTCAGATCACTCTCCTATATAATAATTTAGGTTACAAAAATCTTGAGCTTGTTTACTTCTCATGCCTGTTTTGCTTCATAAATTCTAATTTTACTGCTCAGCAAAGTGAGCAGCAGTGGATGTTTGGAATGTATTGTGGGCATGCCAAGTTTCAAATGATGAAACTGACCCCACACAAGCAGTAGCCACACATGAGCTTCTCATCAACCTGAGGAACAGTAGAGCCCAAAACTGCAGCTTCTGACATACTCCAGCACCAGGAGACAGCAGAGTTTACACTAGTGTAAACAAAGCCAGAATCAGGTTTTAAGTCTTTTATACAAGAAACCACAGGGTTTGCGCATAAAGAGGCAAGATAACTGCTTACTCACTCACAGGTGCTTCCCCATAGGAAACTCCACTATTTCTCTATCATAGGACTATTCCTGTAGCTCTGATGCCCGTCCTGGACAAAGAACACATATGAAAAGGCAGTCAATCACCCAGTGTTATTAGAGACAATGGAAGTCTAATTCTAGGCTAAAGCCTGACTGTAGACTGTAGGTCTAGTCCTCAGCTCTGGCTGAGAAGCACCTACTGCAGTGCGGTACAGGAAGGACAAGACAATCAGAGGGGCAGTGAAGCAATTTTGATAGCACACTCTAAGGTCCAGCAGGTAGGACCATTGTGAAAAGCTTCCATATCCTCTAATTTACAAACAATTACAACAACTGACTTGTATCCCCAAATCATCAATTCTGCAGGACGAAGTTTGTCAGTGCTACATGGCGCAGGATACTGACCCTTCATGCCAGAGAAGTGGCTAAAATTAGGTGCCTTATCCAATTACTGAGGTATCCAATACCAAGCCTAATTTCACAAGGGGTCCAAGGATCCAGCAGCCCCTCTAAAAAACAAAATACCCCCAACCTCAATAATCACTGTTGCTTTAGCCCTTCTACTGCAGCAGGAGGACAGAAGCCTGCTTCTTTCACAAAATAAAGATGTTAGAAAGAGGCTAGTGTTTCCTGATGCCAAAAAGTGGGAGATCACATAAATAGTAGACAAGCTCTCTACATTCAAGCTCCGAAAAGCTGATCATTCTCCAGCTTTTTGTACATGCTCCTCCATCAGCATGACAGGAGTAACAGAAGTTACTTACTCCAGCTCAGCAGTGTATTGGAAACCTTTGCTATATTTTTGGACAAGTCCTAAATTTACCTGTTGTAGAGGAGCAGTTTATCAAAGACTGTCAAAGTTACCACAGCTTGCAAAGTTACCAAATACTTGCAGAGAGGGGAAAAGAAAACCCCAAACACACAGAATTTTATCAAGAAAACCGTGAAGTATCACATTTCTCCTACAAAAGAAAATTACTTCAACTACAACCACATCTAGCACCTCCACCCTAAGAGCCAGATTCCCAAAGGGATTCAGCATAATCAACAGAAGAAACCGAGTTGAAAGAAAAGTGCCTACAAAAAAAGGAGATCTCTATACTCTGCTAATATATTTTAATGACCACAGTAATCCTGGAAACACCCATATCCCTCTACTAAGGAGGAATCAACGGGGGCTAGGGGGAAGGATATCTGCAAAATAAATACGGAAATGGTCAGACAGACCCAGACCCATCACATCAGGGTCAGCATGCTGTCAAGAACAGGGTCACACAGACTAGGCTCAGTTTCCCCAGGGCACGTGACCATATTTGAACTTGTTGCATGTGTTGTACGCTGTAAAGCTCCTGTGCCCCGAGTATGCCACAGAACCCTCCTCCCTTAGCTCTCTGGCACACAGTCAGGACAGTCTGGCTGCTATTCCCTTTATGGAAATGGAGATTATTATAGCTTAGCTATCTGAAATTCCCAGTGCTAATCCTCCCTAAACGGAATGTTTCTTTTTTTTTTTTTTTAAAGTATTTTAGCACCTAGAGAGGTTCTCATTCCTTATAACCAAACAAAGGATAAAACATTTGCAACAAATGTTTCTGCAATCAGTGTTTTCTGAGCAAATGTAAGCAATCTCCTGATTTAAATTAAAGATGCCAGAAAAATGGAGAGATGTCACTTTCCTGAAAAACATGTTTCTTCCCAATAGTTTCTTCTAATGGTCAAAATGATCAGTCCTACTGTTTTGTGCTGCCTTATAGCCACCCCTAGACATGGTTTGCTAAAAAGACACAATAGTGATCAAGAGACACAGCTGAAATGAGATGACAAATGTCTTCCAATTACCTTGAAAACAATCTAAAGAAAAACACAAAAAGCCTTGAAGCAAATCACATTTTTTTTTACATTATAAAAACAGGTCAGGTGTGGATCAAGGGGGCTTTACTAATATCACTGCCATTTGGATATCCTACGCTACAACTTCTACCAGCGAGTTTCTCATAACTTTTCTTGCAAAGCTTCTGGTCCCACCCACCATCAGCAAAAGGTTAATGGCAGGGAAGTACCTCTTGTGGAAGCCCTGGCAGGGCGTGGTAACTGCATCACATCTGTGGATGAGACACAGCCTAGGAAATAATAGCACAGGTTGCACAGATGCATTTGGAAAGACTGGGCAACACAACATATGTGTATCAACATGGGTTATGAATTCACACCTGTATTCCCTTATAAGCTATTCTCATTTGTTCTTCTCTTACTATTTAGTAAGTTACTACTCACAGAGGCAAATACTAGCTCGGACAACGGCTGGGAATGTATGATGAATATAGTCACCTGTTAGCTAAACCAAGGGAAGCCTCTTGGCCAGCTGTTCAGACAGAGCTCCCATTGACCTTATGCACACCCACAATTTCCCTTCAATCACATGGAGAAACACCCATCCATGCTACCACCCATTTCTCAATGTCCAAGTGATGCATTGCTCATATTTTCCAGCCATTGTCCACAAAACCACTATGCTGTAGCTCTGATTGTCCTCAGGCACACCACCTCACAAGTGCACGTCAACCAGCAAACTCCACCCGGACAGCCCCAAGAGGAAACTGCTCCCATGAAGTCCTTGATGTCCGCAATCTCCTGGCCACAGCCAGAAGAAAGTTCCCAGATTAGCTTTATTAATGACATGACAGCTCCTCAGATGAACTAATGAGCTACTCTGAGGAGGAGCAACCACCTGTTGGCATGAGACATATCATATAGAACACAACAGCAATCACTCCTCACACAGCTATAAACACACACGTCTGCTCGCTTGCCATCTCTGCTGCCACTCTGAGACAGAAATCTGACCTGAACTGTAGAAGTCAGCTTGAAGGGAGCACTCACACCTTTTTACAACAACACACATTGACACATATATAGAAGATTTAAGTTATTAGTAATAATGCTGACCTAAGAACGAGTCAGCAATGATGCAACAAAAATAGTCTTGACACTTAACCAACCAGTTGGAGATTCAAAAGCTTACAATCAGGGCAAAGCTACCACTAAATGAGTGTATAGAAATTCTCGCTCTAAAGAAGAGCCCATAAACCTTACTTAAGAACAACTATTACTGACCCTAGACTTGCAATGCTACTGCAACATCATTCCACAATCAAATAAACCACTTCAAAAAACTGTTTTCTGGTGACATAGAAAAACCATGATGTGGCCTGCATTCATTACATCTTGCAACAATGTTATTATGATAAAAGTAGGACATAAGACAAATTCTATTTCTGCCACAGCCTGGAGGTGAAACCTTGGCCATTGCAAAATGGCCAACAAAAGTTTGTTTCCCTCAGACTGTAGTATTTACACACAGGTTTGCATTCTCTATTTCCAGTCTATCCCTAAAATTGTGACATTCTTGCAGAAGTTAAACAAGCATGAAGCATCACCATCACTGTGCTATAAGCATACTCTGTTCTATACCGTGTGTATGTAACGGCTGTATGAATCAGAAAATCAGGGTTAGCTTAGCATACATATCTCTGCACAGCACAGCAAACAGACTGCCTTCAGCCTTGGAGGGTGCCACTTTTGTGACTCTGCTCCCCTGTAGCAATGTGCACAAAACAGGCATCCAGTTAAAGACATCCAATTCTCACACTTCAGACAACACGGAACAAAAGATATCACCATTATGTCATTGGCTGTTGTGGTACAAAAGTCAATCATTACGCATCTTTGTGTTTCTCATAGCGATCCTGTGAGTAGTTTTTTACTTACCTCTAATCTAGGAAAAAAAAGATTACCTGTGTCATACCATGTATGTTATATCTGTAGGCTCAAAGAAAAAAAAGGAAAAAAAAAAAGAAGAAAAGCAACAAATTTCATTACCCATTTTGTTTCATTAGCATATGCTTCATGCATTGTTGATACAGTCTTGTCTCTGGACTTAGCTATTAGTAAGTTCATGCCCGTTAAAAGCTTGGAAAATTATTCTTGCTGCATGATCCCACAACTACTGCTTGGCTAGGAACAGTCTATGTATAGATTCTAGAGCAGTAAAATGTGAAATTTAGCATTTAAAATTAATGTGTCTTTCATGTTATCATGACTGACATTGCAGCATGCTGTATTTGCTTGCAAATCTTTCAGCATCAGTAGTAATTGGATCACACACACCACAATTCAAAGAACAAATCAGACATGACCACAAGATTCTTGAAAGATTATTTCCTTAAACTGCACTCCCACCTTTCCATCAACCTTTGCTATTACCATTTAAATTGGAACTCTGAAGCTCATTTAACAATGTGCACTGAATTTTTGCTACCAGCTGGTCCTTAAAACAGCTGTCAATCCGACTATTTCATGGTCATATTCTTCCATCAGTCACATCAAGACCTCAAAAATGCTATAGAAATGTAGCACACATTTTTATTTGACATTCTGCTATTAAAAAAAAAGAATTAAGAGCTACAGTTAAAGAATAAGTCAGACTACAGAAGATCCCTTTTAATCTGAGTAACATTTAACACTGATTATATTTTTATTCTTAGTCTTTTTTTAAGGAAACCTACTGGAACAATACAACTGAGACTGCATTCTGTGTAGATATACAAAATACCTGTCTGCCATATGGTGCCCGTACTATGTGGAATGCTTTACTGTGGCTGCTCCTTTCTTAAGGTCCTTTTAACTCCTATATGTGGTAGCGTTCTAATGAACTGCAATTTGGTCTGGAGGGTGAGTAAAGACTAAGTTCCTGAATTAGGAGTTTTATATTCCTTTGAACTATAATTACAGCTATAAGTATTCATGTCACCAGTGCACCTAAACATGGAAGTTAGTGCTGCAGAACTACACACATGTTCATTCCAGAGTAGTATTCCATCCATTGCACAGCCATCTCCTCAGGGGTCAGATCCTGCCCACAGGGCTTTCTGCAAGTGGTTGGAAGACAAAGAGCCCCAAGATTTTCATCAGCTCCCTCTACTGGTAATCACGCTATGACCAAACAGGCTCCTTTGTGCCCACTCACGGGCCACCAGCTCTCAAGTCTTCTACAACAGCTCATGAAATACCACCTTCAAGTGACAGACACCACCTGCCTTCTGCATAAGACGACAACACTCAGTAGCAGCGACTGATGGCACAGGAGTCAGGCACAACACACTCTGCAATAAGAGAAACTGAACTAAAGCACCATACCCACTGAGTCAAATCCTGAAGGCTTCAGTAGGACTGGATTTGGTTCAAGGTGCTAGCTCCAAAAGACAGCTCTTCCAGGAAGAACACTACTATATGGCAAGTTAAAAAAGGAAGTAAACCAACTTTCTCCTTTTGCAGATCTTTGCAGCAGACAAGTAGTCCTGCTCTTTGCTCTTCACAAGTACAAAGGAAACAAAACAAAAATACTGGGAGTTTCCTCTAAAGGTGAGGACACAAAAAAACCCCAAAACACAACAAAAACACTACACCAAAAAAATCCCCCAAAACCCAGCTCTTCCCTAGTATCTCAGCTGAGTCAGGTGACACTTCTCCAAAAAGGCATTTGAGGAAACTGCAACCACAACAACAACAGCATTTGCCTGTCAGGCAAAACTCAATTCCCAAGATTTTGATCGATTACACTCTGCCCTAAGTTGAAGACATAGGGCTTACTACTTGATTGCTACTCAGGGGTGTACAAAAGACTGAAGGAAAATTAAAATATGTCCTGGGGAACCATTACAGTTATAAAGCCATTACACAGTTCTTCATATGCAGACTTTGTAAGAGGGCTGCTGATTAATCCAGCCTATGATTAATGCACAATGAATATAAAAAGACTATCACAATAGGAATGAGTTTCCAATGCCATCTCTGAGCAAATTTATTTTATTTCATAGAGCGCAATAAGCAAGCAAAATACTCCTTTACCAACAGGCCGTACAGTACCATCACTTCTGTGCTGTGTACAGATAATGCTGAGGGCTGCTGGTTACATGGTCCTCACAGTCACTTCTCCATGGTGTCTGCTATGAAGGGAAACTGCTGGCCCAACCGTTTACTTTTCAAGCATCAAATTAAGATCATACCTCTCTTATAAGAGTTCAAGCAAAGCCAGGCTGCAGCTAAGGCTTGTTGAGGATCCATCCCAAACTCCAACACATTTAGTAGCACCTTTAAAAAGATTAAGCAAAGTTCTACAAGGAGGTAGAGTGTATGTAATGCAACAAATATCACAAAACATTTTCTGACATTTCATTGGAAGACTGCTGCTTTATACATAAGCTGCCTTTGTGGAAATTATTTTAAATTCAACTTCAGAGGCCTGATTTTTTTTTCCTTCATAGAATCACAGAATGGTCTGGGTTGGAAGGGACCTTAAAGACCATCTAGTTCCAAGCTGCTGCCACCTTCCACCAGACCAGGTTGCTCCCAGCCCCATCCAGCCTGGCCTGGAACACTGCCAGGGATGGGGCAGCCACAG
>JANZLQ010000089.1:43105684-43133791 GCA_026212715.1 Elanus axillaris | reverse complement strand
AAGTACAAGGTTTGAGATCTTGCTGTCATGCCAAATCTAAATTGCTACTGGTCTTTTACAATGATTAAATTTCTGCTGCATTCCTGCTGCATTTGATATTTAAATGCAGCTATTTCTGCTGCATTTCATATTTAAAAATAAACCCTACTATTAATTATATTTGATGAAAGGAGAACCATACAACCTGCTGTGCTTAAAGTTTTTGGGCCACCCCTTTAGCTGTATAAAAGGGGAGCAAAGAAGGAAAGAAAATGGGAGGAAATATATAGCAACAGAATCCTTCCAAAGAGATGAGCACAGAAACTGAGCAAGGACAAGAATTTCCCCATTGTGAAAAACAAGTAACAGAGCAAATCCTATTCCCATGTGGGTGCTTAACTGGTGCGAAGATTACAAAACAGTAATCCAAGAAACATAAGACATTTCTACTTTTCTCTCAAAATAAAATGAAGATCTAGAATTTACAAGCACATCTTGCAAAGAACTCATAAAAACTTCCTTAACATTGTAAATTATGTTTACAAAGAGCAAAAAGAAAAGTTAGCACCATTGGTTACACACAGGAGCTCTACACATACGACTTAGAGGGTACACAGTTGTCAGGGCGATATAATCTTGCGCTGCTAAAGGAGTCACTTCTAAGTATCTTGGAATTCATGGAAGATACTTCTATCTTTCCTTGCCTTAAAGAAAAATCGCTCAACTATGGCCACAGCACCCCAAATGTAGTAACTTCACCCACACTGTATTTGCACAGTTCTGCACAGACACAAGGCTGACCTGCAGAGGCCAGTGAAGGTGTGCGACAACCTCGGCGCCTGGAGTCGGCCAGCACGCAGGCCAGTCAGTCCTCTCCTGCAATCTCACCATCTGCTGTGCAGAACGCAGAACCGGAACACGAGCAGAAGAGGATAGAACTCCACCCCTGTTCTCCTGTTGCACAAAGACAACTTTGCGTAAAACAAAAACTAGTTCCTTTAATCAGACAGAGCTTAACAAGAACAGGAAATCTGTATTTACAAAATCTGAAAATTAACTATCCTACTCTGTAAGAATAGCACAGTTTAGACTCTGATCAGCTTCTCAGACTTGTCACACATACTAGAACATGTAACACGGGGAAATACTTTCTCACTTGCAGTGTAATCCTCAGCCACCTGGAATCAGTCCTGTGCCAAAGCCCATGCAGTTGTACTTGGTGAAAGAGCAGGCATTGCCTTGAGGACCCACCGCAGTGAAGTAAACTGACTCAGTTCTAACAGCAAGACATTTTCAAAACTAGATTTCTTACTGCTCTGAAATGCATAAAGTTTAGCACACACAAAAATTCTGGCTCAGTTACAAATAAACCACTGTACACCTACAAGACATAAGTCACCCCATCTTGTGAACTGTCCTACTGGAACCAGAGGATATACTCATACCAGCAAGTAACAAAAATACGATCCTAATCCACACTTGCTTCACTAAAGCAAAGGGCTATATCAGTTTAGACTCCTCACACTAGTACAGAACTGGAAAAAAATTTAAGGAGAGTAACTCCAGATGGCTAGTATAAACCATAATCTGAAATAAATCTGACACAACAAGTTTCAGGTGGACATTTTGAAATGAAAGATGTTATCATATGAAAGAAAGTACTGGATGGAGACAAAGTCCTCTTATAGCCACGTAATGCCTATATCAATAAGGCATTTCAACTTTATAACTAATATTTGGTTAAGTTCAAACACAGTTCTGCCAATAAATTAAAGTAAACACACCTATCTAAAGTACACAAAACCAGACTAACACAGCCTGGTACTTACACACATGGGAATTTCTACCTGTGCATGTGTAATGACTGTGCTCATAGGACTTTCTTCATTTTCCTTCAGTAAGGCTGGCATTGTACAAAACATTAAGATGACTTTTAGCTATAAGACCTTGCTAAGCAGGGACCTTACTGAATTTGACCAGACTGCAAACCCCATCAGCCTCCAATATTTCCTTTCTGCCCTTGAAAAACACTAGTGAAACAAAGCCATTAAATAGAAAGATTAGTGCTGAAGGCTCGCTGGCAGGGAAGCAAAGCCACACAGAGAGTGTTTGGAGAGCTTTCCCGCGGTGCTCACCTGTTCCCGGGCTCACCTTCCGCTTTCTGCTCCGCACGTGGGGGTGCGTGCGGTTCCTGCCACCCTGAACTCTCAGGTGGGGGCAGAAACCCAGGGCCCGAACGTTCACCACAGAAAGGAGCAGAGCTCTCAGGAGAGCTGCAGTCAGCTTTGACGGTCAGTCCTCTCCTCTTGCCTCTGCCTAAGGGAAGGATGCTGCTGATACTGCATTTACTGCTCCTGCGTGACAGAAGTCAGTACTGAAGAAATCCGCTCTCAAGAGGCACAGACACCTCCAGATACATAAAGACCTAATAACTCTGGGGTGTGCTGTAGCATCCATATGGTTCTCTGATCACCCTGACGGAAATCTAAAGAGTTTGAGCCACATTTTTCTCATTTTTTTCTGTTCCCCGACTGTCCAAGCAAAATTTTTAGTGTTATTCTTAGGCAAGAGGAAAGTATCAGGTAGTCATTATGGAGTAATTTTTTAAATTGAACTTCTTAAAGCATTTTGATTAAAATTAGATGAAGACATCAGTGCATCTCTTCCATTTCTATACTTGTTAGTTTATTTTAAATCTGCAGACTAATTGTTTCTAGTAAGTCTTTACTGCAATTTATCAATTGTTATTTGCTCTTTTCCTACTGCCTTTCATTTTTTAAGTAGTACAACAGTATACATGGACTAATGTTATAAAAACAAACAATTTTTTGAGCCAAATTATTTAACAGAGACATACTTCAAACTAAGTAATTTTGAGGGAAGTCTTATGACCATCGTATGTACAGAAGCAGATTAAAATCTCCCATAACAGAGTTCCTCCTCACACTACAGAGTGTACTCGCATGCCTAATCCATAAATGCAAGGGAAAATACTTTTAGTTAGTTGAGAACGCTCCTTAGCATCAGATCTGGACAGGCTTTTTTTCTAGGCACCAGAACTTTGTTGGGGTCAGCACAGATAGAGAATGCATCAGTGACGCTGAGTTTCATAGCCTCAGTCAGCACATGCAGAGCGTCAGCTGTATTATGACCCCTGTCTGAAAGCAGCAACGACAAAAGTACAATTGCATTAGATTTACCGCATATTTTAAAACATGCAGTGTTACTGCATAATAAAGAGCATGGTGCATCCAGACATTATTCGCATAACTTTTTTGAGGTATTAATTTAATCATATTGTTCACGGCATTGCACAGTAGTTAGCAACGACGAATTTTGAAATGGTATAAAGTTGTATATAAAAATCAGTTAAATCATACAGGAGATTTTCTCTGACATTTATATTGTAGCTTGCAAAACATGATATTTTCAACATAAAAATGAAAACAGTTTCATACTAAGAATCTCTCCCCAAATAAAAATCACATTTTATTTAGTAGTAGAAAACTATGCATTGTACAGTTTACTTGAAGGCATGCCTTCCGACTGAGCTTCAATGAGGAGTATCCTTGAACTGTAAATGGCTGAAAATTTTTACAGATTCCTTCTTCTGTGTCTGAATCATACTTTCAGAGTTGGCCAGACTTGAAAAAACACACACATGCCACTCAAATCTCTTACTGGATATAAAAGTCATAATTTAACATTAGAATTCTCCAAAATGTTTAGGGTCAAGGCTGTGATTCCTTGTCCACTTGGAGGTATTTCCCAAACATTCACACACTACAGGGAGAGGGAAGGAAAAAAAAAAGAAAAAAGAAGGCAAGCTTTTTTTCCCATCTAAACACGCTTTAAACAACAGAGAGCATTATTAGAAATTTATATTAAAACCAGTATAGAGTGAAGGTATTTCTTCCTAACACAAACTCCTAAGAAGAAGGTAGTGGCTTTCTCCACTTCTCCAACTCAATCTTTTAGGACAAGAAATAAGCATTATAAATTAGCAGTGTTCTCCAGCAGTAACCCAATCCTCTGTCCAATCCAGTGTAAGAAAGTGCTAATACTATAATTACTGTTACATAGGAGGGAATCTTGAGCCTTTACACAGAATACATTTCAGCTGCAGATTAGTTACAGATACACATTTTTTCAGAATGCACTTGGAGGTAACATAATACTTGGTGCATTCAGGGTCAGATTGTGGCCTTCGGGTTTTTTTGCCTAGTATTCCCAAGAGCCTAAAAAGCTCAGAACCTGTCTGCAGCAGAAATGTGCCAGTCAAAACAGTTTGTGAGAAGCATATAAAATTATGAAAAGCGCTCTTTTGCCTTCAGCACAGGATCTGTATGTAAACTACCTGTCAAAGAATAAAAGCCTAGACTGTGTTTGCTTGCTTGTAGGAGGACATCAGTAGAAGTAAGATGCCCAGTAAACCGTGCCAAATAGGCATCTTCCTGAACTTCTGCTTTGTCGGACAACTGTTACTGTAGTCCTGATCAGCAGGATGCAGCTCCCTGGGCCAGCTGCTGCTCTGCTGCAGCCTTGCAACTCTTGCACCCTTTGTCACTCGAGGTTGCATGGGAGGCAAGAAGGCGACACTCCCAGCAAGACCAGCCTACTGACAATGGATTTCACGTGGAGTAAGATACATGATTTAAGACGTCCTGAGGCTGAGGAAGGCCTGTGACTTTCCTCATGTTGGGGAGGCATTTTAACGATCTGTTAAGAACTGGGCACCCCAACTATTTCTATGGCTGTGCTCCAAAAGCAGCGATGTCTGCTCCACTTTCAAAACATGCCTCTGCACACTGATTTGTCAAACCTCCAAAACTCCCTCTTCCCTTCGACAGGATCAAGGCATGACCCACTCCTCCTGGCCAGCAACGTATTCCAGCAGCCACTGCTACTGCCAAACTCATCCCCATGGGAGGAACTCCCTCTTCCCCTGCCACAGCTCCATCGCAGGCATCCCAACACCCCTTGGAAGTCAGTGCCAGTTCTGAGGTGCCCGCGCAGCCATACACCATGTCAAGACAGATCAAGCATTTCCCATTCCTCTTCCAGCACACATCATCCCTGCAAGCCATGCTCTGGCTCTGCAGGACACAGGTACAAATGTATCTGATGTTTCAGATGCCACATGCACGCCTGCTGAGCACTAAAGCAAACACCTCCTTAAAGACTGAACTAACCCAAATTATCTTGCTAAGTCTACAAAAACCTTGTAGAGTTCTATGTCTGTTTCCAAAGCTGCTATGTATCTGGATGTTTTGGTTTCAGTATCACTAAGAACATGGATTTTCCTGCTTTGAAAATAGGAAATGCATGAGCCCAACAGGTAGCCCATTAGTCCTAAGAGTCTGTCCTCTGTTGCTCAACTTGGACACAACTCCCATTGATGTAATTAAAAAGTTTCCTAGAGTAAAGGCTACAGGCATGGGTATGCCAGGTATTTCAAAACAGTCTCTGTGAGCGCTGCTATGGGCTTCTGCTTCTTTCTAAAAATATTTCTCAAGAGGTAAAGGGTGTGCCACTGAATGAATGACTAATAACTTTTTCCTGTAAGCCCTGAATTAAAAGGAATGCTTGCTCTTGGGAGAAAGAAGCTTTACAGCATTACAGGATGCTGTGTCTAACAGGTGGGTGTGCAGAGCATGCTGACCTACCTGCTGAGACCATGCAAGTAGTAGCTTCTTCTATGGCAAGAATACAAACCTTCCCTTTTTCCACACATTTTGCAACCCAACTATCATTTTATTATATAGCCTCTGTATAAAAGAGAACTACACAAGCTTTTGGAAGTATGAGGAATACTAAGAAGTATAACTAGGCAAAGCTCAAATATCTAATCAGCAAGAAATTAAAAATGCAACTTTGCTTCTCTATGCATACTTACAATCTATACCTATACATATGATCATATTTATACCTTTTGAGTAGAAGCACTCCAACTGAAAAAGAACTTAGGAGCAAACCCTTTGTATCATATGCCCTAGAACATTATGTAGAAATAAACATATTATTGCCTTATTTTTGGGTTGTTTTTTTCCCCCCATTATTATTACTACATTGTAATGATTGCTGTATATGTGACAGAAATGCATGTTGTCAGGCATAATGATTGGGACAGTCAAGAAAATAGACATCACTTTTAAAAAAGTATTTGTCTTGCATCTTCCATATTTGTTACTTTTTAAAGACTAACAACAGTTCCGAAAACATCTGTCACCACATCATTACAGATACTACCAACATGTAGCACCAGTAAGGAAGCATCATTTCTGCAGTCTATCAGCAGCATTAAAAAACATCTTATTTTCAAGCGGAACAGGGGGAGAATAACCACTGAGTGCAGACCATCTAGCCAGGCAGCAGATTTCTCATTTGAATTTATAAACAAACCCCAGTGCATTCCTAGTGACTGCTTTCAGCAAAACACAACTGAACAAGCATGGGAATCCCTCAGTGAATTCTGTGGCCTCCACAATGCAAAAGTCAGAGCAGGTATGCAGCGTCATCTGGCAAGCTAAAGCTTCAGACAGAAAGTCATCACCTGAGCTTGTCCTGGAAAGCAGTAGGCTTCCTCAGGAAAGTGGCATGTAACTTCTCCCTTAACTCTGAGGAAGGTGGCTCTTCACTATCAGGTGAAAACAGCAGTGTTTTCAGAGGGAACAGAATGCTCCTATGTGAACACCACAGCATAGCAACTGCACAAAACCAGTGAAGCAATATGGAGCCAGACTAAGTTACTAACATAACTAACCACAGAGGTAGTGGGGATGTGAGAAAGATTTCTGCATGAGGGCTACAAGTGGTTGTTGAAAAATGTGTAACTACTCCAGTTGTTGTTCATGCTGAAAGTTGGTTGCAGTTCATGTACCAAATGCCAGATTTCAATTAGTGAATTGGGATATTCAGCACCTTGAAATTTAGGTCACTTACTCTGTTGCCTAAATAGAAATTACGGTGACTAATTTTAGAAATCCAAGTTTGACAGCATTGTCCTCAAATTGTACCTGGTTATAAAGAAGGAATGCAGTCTGTATCACAGAAGGGTGGGGAGATTGAATGTCTACACTAGTTTATTGATGCTTTGACTAATGGCATTCTATGAAGAGGAATGGTTTATTGAAACACCAAGAAAAAATCATGCACATCAGTAACTTTCATTGAAAGACAGACCAAAAAAAAAAAAAAAACTTAAGAAAAGCATGCTGTTAAAAACCAGGAGTTTTGACAAAGTCAAAGTGCAGATCTGCTGTGCCTGGGAGCACCTGGTTCTACCTGCGAGCATAAGCGTGGCTCTGAACGTGTGAGCAAAAGATGAACCAGCTATGCAACCAGAGCTCCTCCTGCTCTTGAATTCTGGAGAAATTGCAATTTTATCCCATGGACATGCACATATAAAATGGCTTAGCACATTTCAATGCTATTGTCACATTTACAGGATGACCTCTACACTCAAATTAAAGAGACTGGGAAGTCAGTAAAACCAGCAGAAAACAAAGATGAAGCTAGGTATAAAGACCTCATTGAATTAAGATGACACTTCATGTAGCAGGTCAGGTAGCTTTGAGTTATTATAGATAATTATATTGCAAGAGTATACAACACTTTTACTCAAAAATGCAAGGGTGTGACAGCAGCTGAAGCATTTGCAAGAGGTCATATAGCAATGACAGTCAGAGGACCTGAGGAGAATCCCCTGTCAAGTCAATAAAGCACAACCTGGCATGGTATTATGACACATACTGGTGCTGATCTAAAAGAACCTATTTTGCTACTATCAAGCTGTAAGGTTTACTGAGGTTTTGAAATACATTCACCATTAAAAAAAACAACTTAATCCCTCCCCAGAGAAGAGTAAGATACCTGGTTAAATTTGAAAACAGTTATTCCCAGCTGCTCTAAATGATGTAAGGATTAGCCACCAACAAGTTAACAAACATGGAGCAATAAAATCAATTCATACACATTGAACTTGGAACTATTAAAAGAGACCCCTAGTACCACATATGTAAGTCCACCTTTGTTTCCTAAAATCACCCCAGACTGCTAGTAGTCCAAAAGGGAAAACAGAAACAGAGAGATACCTCAAAAAAATTAAAACAAACAGACACCTCTACATTAGGCAAACCAAGGCAGGAGACCCCATGCCAGTAAGTTTTTGCCAGCTTCCAAAGCAGTATCCAGCTGCTAACTCGCATCTCACGAATTTTGTTAAACTCAATGCTGACACGTATTTTAACCATGAGTGCACCTGACAATGGAGCCCAAGCTGAGGTATGACTCATCCGAACCACGGCTTGAGGCTGTCCCTTCCCAGGGCTAGGAACATCAGACAGCATTTTGGGGAGACCCACTTCCAGGGTAGCCAGCCACCACGCTGTACACCCACTGCCATTCCTTTGGCAAGAAGAAAGGAAAAAGCCTGCCTTGGCCTTATTTCCTTTGTGATTGCCTACCAGCTGGGCAGGAAGGCGGGGGCAGACAAAGGGACTTGCTCATGGGTTTTTACCCTGGGTACGCTGCACAGCACGCAGGGACATTCAGAACAGCAGAGGAGTAGAGAGCATGGTGAGAACACCGCAACATACACATTTCCACCATGTCTCGCGGAAAGATTGTGGTCTGTTGAGCAAGCACAGAGGTGGGTGATGGCCAGGGAAGCGGCAGGTGGGCAGAGCAGTGACCAGGGCAGGGGGGAAGCAGCAGAACGCAGCTCATCTCAGAGGCACAGCTGATCTCAGGCACTGGTGACAGATGTAGGAAAAAGACAGCTTAAAAGACAGACATGAAAAAAAAGTGAAATATCAAACCTAAGGGCTGCTACAGTCCCTCAACCTCAGGTCAGCTGCAAAAGGGTCAGTGTATTTTTCACAATGAGATACAGATGACTAACCAGAATGATTTCTAATCTAATTTGCTTCTAACCTTTTTCTAATCACTATGATCAAGACCTGACAGAATTAGGCTCTCAGAATCTTAACGTTTGCACTGTTAGGATCCATCAGAACCTTTAAACAAAGACAAATGCAACAGAAGCACCGGGCCTTTGAGGCCGCACGGCACACTCTAACCCAGATACCTGATATTAAGGCAGAAGATGCATTATCTCTCAAAACAATATGGGAGTGTTTTGAAAGTAACAGGTTACAGCCTGGTACCATACCATTAAATATTAACACAGGCGATAACTAATCTACTCAAGGTGAGTCAACTCTGACCACAGTTTTAACCATTTATAAAAAAAAGTTTAACAAATCAAGTCTAAGCACATAAATTATTGCAAGACATGCTAGATTACAGTTTTAAGAGGAAAGGCATATGTGAAAAGACCAGAATTTTATTTTGCTGCTTGCAAAAAAAAAAAAAAGAAAAAAATTATAACCAATCCTGAGCTTGCAGTTCTTACAGATTTATGGAACAGCTCAGTCTTTTGCATTCAAATTAGATTACCTCCATGCCTTCACAAAACCAAAACAAAACCAAACCCTAAACCCATACATGTTGTATCTCTGAAATAAACGGTGTCCTGGTAAACTTCTCTCTGGGCTGTCTAATTGCACGGTAGCCAACTTCAAATTTGAAGCAGAAACGGGAGCAAGAGGGTTTTTTACAGAATATATTAACAGTTACCTAGCTCTAGTCACACTAGTAAACAAAAAGCAATGCATTATGTTTCCTACAGCTAAGATCCTGTATGTGCTTTTTAGCATGGATGAACTAGTGCTATCAATAGGCTCTCACTCTCAATTACCTATTTGTTTTTGCTCACATTTCGTTCTCAGCAACCTGTAACATTACATTCCCTACACAACAAGGTTAAGTGCCTATATTTATCTGTTCATGATATGGAAATTTATTGTAGTTGCCCACTTATTACGACACAGAAAGGCCTATCTTCCACTCACTTCAGTCTTACATTTACTGAAAGGAAGTTATCCAGGAAGCAGAAAAGAGTTGCCATGGAAATAAAACCGATTTAACAGAGGCTGCTGCAAAACCTCCATTAATTAACCTATTTACAGTAAAACCATTTCTCCTCTCATTAAATGTAGTTGGTATCATTTCAATGACAAAACAAGAAAAATACAGTTGCTCTTACTTCTTGTATATTCCATGCTTTAGGAAGAAATGCATCAGCACAGTCTTGTGACATTTTTTAAATACTTCATGATACAGATTAAACTGAAGCTGTGAAAAACAATTCATGATTTGTGTTGAGTTTGAGCACACAACTGAAGGTCCATCTATATAAAACTGAAAATAACTCCTTCCTGAAAAAAGCAATAAAGACTTGTCTTGCTTGTTTTGAAACAAAAAGATCTGATTTAGAATTTAAGTTTAAAATTAGTTTTCACTTCTGAAATCCAGACTGTCAAATTCCTTCAGAAAAATGTACTGGGAATGTTTTCACTATGACAAAATGGTCCATGTCAAATCTCAGGAAATAAAAGAAAATTTAAAGGATAAAGTATAATAAAAGACAAATCTGCAAAATAGTTAACAAATTCCAGCTCTGCTCTTGACAGGATACAGTTACACTCCACACCTGAAAACCATATGGGCTTTCAATGAGGGAGTAACAGCTAATTCAGTTTCAAGCTAGGACAAACTGCCTAAAAAAACCCAAACCAAAACAAACAAAACAAAACAAAAAAAAAGAGCAGCTAGAATATCCCTTTGTTTAGTAACAATTCAGGAACGGATCCCCATCTAAACAGATACTGCATAGTGACAATGACAAGAACTATGCTATAAGGAGGGACAGAGCATACCCAGAAGCAAGATTTTCAGTGCCAAAGATCATTTGAAGTTTAATTTGGATGCTGTTACAGCAGTATAATTCTACTCCTAGCCTGGCAAATTTGGTAACAACAAATGAGTAATTACCAGTTACAAACAGTATGTACTACAACACAGTTCATATGCCTTAGATGATCTAGATGTCTATTTACAAAGCAACCAATTTTTTGCTGTACCCAATACAAATTTCATGATTGCAAGGTGATTTTGTGGAGGCTAAGAAAGGAATATGGGAATATGAAAAATGTACCACCCCGCACATGAATGCTCTGGAAACAGGAACAGGGTAAGCTTCTAAAAGCTGCAACAGCCAAGGAAGAACTGAAGGGGCAAAGTGGTCGGGAGAACGTGTGGGGGGTGTCCTGTCCTCCCTCCAAAACTCCAGCCAAGAAATCCAAGCTAAAAAAAAGTAGTAACTGCCTGGTAACAGCAATAGCACATCACATCCTTGCCTCCATGGGCTTTTCTTCGGATACCACAGGGCTGTCAACAAACAGCATACAACTCACAAAACACCTGAGATTTTATACATTTTGAACTGGCTCATAAAAAGCAGAATACAAACTTTCACAGAATTGGTGAGAAATTAGACTTACCATTGCGTGATCTGCCTCGTTTCTTAATTTATTTAACTGAGAATCTGATGAACAACTACAACAGTGCAAAGGCAAACTGCTCAGATTCTGCTCTCCACTACAGCAGTGATTAGGGCATAAATCCACTGCAGGTGAGGCCACTAACATCTAGTCACATACTGCCCACAAAGATGAGCGCTCCAAGAGTCTGTGGAGCCTAATGGTGACAACAGGAAGTAACAGAGACTGCAAAGCCAAGCCACCAGCAATTGGAGGCACGTTGGGCAAAATAATGCACCATCTTAATTGTGGATGAAGAAAGATTTTGAGAAGACAACTCAACTCTGCATTTCTTCTCCAACAAAGCTTCCCACAGAAGTCACTGGGAACCATGGATACATACAGGGTATATAACTAGATCCTTAATGTATAACTAAAAATTAAACGCTTTATTTATTCTGGAAAAACAAAGAACAAGTCACATTTGTGAGTTCTAGGCATCCCAGAGCTAAAAAATCCCAGCTGGCTGCTTCCTTTAGAACTTCTTGATTCTGCTATCAGAGGAGCTGAGCATGGAAGAAAATACAATTTGGTCATAAAAATCTCTCTTTTGAACAGAATTCAAGCAGAGGATAGTTAAACAAACAACTGAAAAGGAAATGAAGTGTAAACATGGACTCTGACCCCATTCTTAACAGACGTCCCCAGTGAAATCAGCATGGGAGATGCACTAGCCAGCTGGAAGCATGCTTGTAGTTATGAGTAAGATAAAGATGAGGTATTAAGCATCCCAGCCTCACTCCAAATGAATTAAAGTGAACGCACTACATAATAGCATTCTTATTGTCAATCAAAAGCTGTACAGAATCGCATCTAAGTACATGAGACATACAGCTTGGAAGATATGATCCATGGCAATTCTTAAATTTGAATGAATTCAAAACTGTAACAATCTTTCAGATTTGATCCAAACTGGAAATAGGAACTATCCAGTTCCACGTTCGCCGAAAAGACAGCCTTCCTGTCCTTCTTCTATCTGCCTCCCTACACAATTTATGATCCATAATGAGATCTGCCCTCACTTCGGACAGGTGATCTGGAAGTAAAACTGAATCTACCTATATCATCCAGATATTCCAAGTATCAATATCATAACATAAGATTAACATCTTTGACACTATCAGAGTTCTTTCCTGCAGACCAGGGTCTATTATTTTGCTCTGTGACACATGAATCATTTTCTCATAAGGGATTTTAGAGCAAAGATGTCTTTAGGGCAGCCACATGCCCTACAGAAAAATGGGTGGGAGAAGCAAACGAGCCAGTGTGCCACAATCGTGTCATTTCCATGGAGCATGTGAACAATTCACCTGGACAACACAAATGGAGGATACAAAGCCAGGCAGCCGGGATGCAACTGGAGAGAGATACTTGGTTTGACTGAAGCGCAACTCACACCTCCTCACGGCCACCGGAGCGCACATGGTGTTGAAGAGCTAGTATACAGGGAATGCCCACAACACAAACAAGCAGCAGAAATGAAGAGCTAGTTCTCCTTTGCTCCCATCTCCTCCAAGTCTAGAAAGAAAGATGAGACTGATATTCTCTTCCAGGGTAAAAGCAAAGCAACTCCATATAAATGTGCAGCATTATTTCTGATTTACGTTTGGGGCCACTTAGGCCACAGTTTGTTCCTAGGTAAGAAGAGTTAATGAATTCACAGGAGGATTCACCTCTCAATTGCAGTGGTATCTAGCAAGGGATAAGAAGGCCCAGGCTTTATCTCTGGAACCTACCTCCTTTAGGACTGTGCACGCACTTGGTGTTTGCATCCCAGTAAAGACAGAAGCAATCTCCACATACGCCAGCACTGACAGGTGACACCGAGGGCAGCAGCACCGCAGCAGCCACAGCAGCACTGCTACCATTCTTTCAGGTATCTGCGCCTGAGAGGCTGATCAAAATCTGAGCAGTCTGAAAGTCTCCTTGAAAGGAGAGTGGGAGAGGAAAAAAAAAAACAGCGAAATTGTCCAGCCACTACATGACCAGATAATAAGAATCTGAGTGCTTACAGATGCAGCGAAGGAAATTCCAGGTTCACAGACATAAATTGTGAAAACTTCTTAGTTTAAAGATGTTTGTTGTTGCAGAAGACACAGAATCACAATAATTTAAAAAGACAGACAAAAAAACCCCTGTCGGAAACAACAGTTGAGGATTAAAATCTGCCTTCACTGAACCCGGTGGGAACTATGTCCTTCAAGTTGTACCCAAGATTTCACTCAAGCAACAGTAATTTCAATTTCTCATGTTTTCAAAGCTTTACAGAACTTGTACAAAACGTTACTTACAATTGAAATTTTCTTGTGAAACGAAACATCAGGTGCGCTGACTGCTAGAAAAAGAAACTAGAAGCAGACCAAAGCATGAAAAACACTGCTTTTGGCAGGGGTAATACACGTGGAGGCACACTGTGTATACCTGCATTCTTCAGAAATGCACTGAGTCAGGATGAACACTACCAGGCTCTGAAGACATACGACATGTGAGTGACAAATGGTGACTCTGAAAAAGAAGTTACAGAAAACCAAGAGTGGTGATAGCATCCAGTGATGCTTCCCTTGCAAGGCCAGAGAACCAGTTCATCCACTGGAAGAACAAAAACATCTGGTAAAAACATGAGGCGGATTCATCTGTTCCTCAAACTTGAAGAAACTGGCATGGTTTCCCAAGCATCTCTTGCCTGTTTGCCTACTTCTGTAAGGTCAAGAAGAAGAAGAAAACCTAAATTATACTCGGCAAGAGAATGATGGTGCCTGATAGACAGTTGTACACTTCAGCACTCACAGTGACAGGAAGAATATGTAACCATAAACTCTGCATAACCTCTGCAAATAATTCTGATCTTTTTAATTTGTGGGACTTGACTAAAAATCATAGCAAGACTATAAAGTACATACACCACCACACAGAAATAATTAACAGGTAACTCTAAAGGAAAGAGTCCATTTGTTTTCCCATTTTGGAAAATACCTCAGGTGGAATTTTAGTTCTCAGTGTTAAGTATTAAAAGTATTTCCGTGGTGCTTAGGTGGCCCACAGCAGTATTAAAGTTCCTTTGTTTTCTGCTGCAGGCATTGTGGTTTACAAAAAAGTAATTTTGATTAATATGTAACAAAACACCTTTTCTGCAAAGGAACAAAAATAAGTACCACAAGCCTCAACAAATCTGACAGTAGTAAAAAGAGGCATTATGTACATGTAGTTAGCTAACTTTTAAGTAAAAGTAATATAAATCAGAGAAACATCAGAGATTGCTTAGGGGCCACATGCTTATTTGTTACTGGTTGACAGTTACTTTTGGCCCCATGGTTAGAGTACGCCTTGAGAAAAATGAAGGAATGTGATTATTAAAACCTTAACAGAAGATGTTCCACATAGAAAAGGGCAAGTGTGGGCAAGCTAGTGAACGGGCGGTGGAGGCAGGTAAAATGGAAGGTAACAGAACATGACTACAGAACAGTAAACCAGCAAACAAGTATAAAGCTCAGTTACAGTAAAGATGTAAAAGTCCAATTAGTGAAATAAATTTCTGTGTAATTTCACTTTAAATTAAAACATCAGTAACTTAAACATATAGAATCACAGAAATGTTTAGGTTAGAAAAGACCTTTAAGATTGAGTCCAACCGTCAACCATGCCCACTAAACCATGTCTTGAAGTGCCTTGTCTACACATTTTCTGAACACCTCCAGGGATGGTGATACCACCACTTCCCTGGGCAGCCTGCTCCACTACTTGATAACCCTTTCAGTAAAAAAATTTTTCCTAATATCCAATCTAAACCTCCCCTGGTGCAACTTGAGGCCATTTCCTCTCATACTATCACTAGTTACTTGATAGAAGACACCGGTACCCACCTCACCACAACCCCCTTTCAGGCAGTTGCAGAGAGCGATCAGGTCTCCCCTCGGCCTCCTTTTCTCCAGACTGAACAGCCCCAGTTCCCTCAGCCGCTCCTCACAGGACTTGTGCTCCAGGTCCCTCACCAGCTTGGTTGCTCTTCTCCAAACACACTCCAGCACCTCTGTGTCTTTCCTGCAGTGAGGGGCCCAAAACTGAACACGGGACTCGAGGTGCGGCCTCACCAGTCCCAATACAGGGGAACAATCGCTTTCCTGCTCCTGCTGGTCACACTATTTCTGGCTCATATTCAGCCGGCTGTCAGCCAGCACCCCCAGGTCCTTTTCTGCCGGGCAGCTTTCCAGCCGCTCTTCCCCAGGCCTGTAGTGCTGCATGGGGTTGTTGTGACCAACGTGCAGGACCTGGCACTTGGCCTTGTTGAACCTCGTATGACTGGCCTTGGCCCATCGATCCAGCCTGTCCAGATCCCTCTGCAGAGCCTTCCCACCCTCCAGCAGATCAACCCTCCTTCCGAACTTGGTGTGATCTGCAAACTTACTGAGGGTGCACTTGATCCTGTTGTCCAGATCATCGATAAAGATATTAAAGAGAACTGGCCCTAATGCTGAGCCCTGGGGAACACCACTTCTGACCGGCCACCAACTGGATTTAACTCCATTAACCACAATGCTCTGGGCTTGGCCATCCAGCCATTTTTTTACCCAGTGAAGAGTACACTTTTCTAAGCCATGAGCCACCAGCTTCTCAAGGAGTATGCTGTGAGAGACAGTGTCAGAGGCCTTACTAAAGTCCAGGTAGACAACATCCACAGCCTTTCCCTCATCCACTAGGCGGGTCACCTGGTCACAGAAGGAGATCAAGTTGGTCAAGCAGGACCTTCCTTTCATGAACCCATGCTGGCTGGGCCTGATCCCCCGGTTATCCTGCACGTGCCATGTGAGCTGCTCCATAATCTTCCCCAGTACCGAGGTCAGGCTGACAGGCCTGTAGTTCCCTGTATCCTCCCTCCAACCCTTGTAAATGGGCGTCATATTGGCAAGCCTCCAGTCATCTAGGACCTCCCCCGTTGACACGGGCTGCTGATAAATGATAGAGAGTGGCTTGGCAAGCTCCTCTGCCAGCTCCCTCAGTACTCTCAGGAGGATCCCATCTGGTCCCATAGACTTGTGAGTGTCCACGCAGCATAGCAGGTCATTAAGTATTTCCTCCTGGATTATGGGGGGTATATTCTGCTTCCAGTCCCTGTCTTCCAGCTCAGGGGGCTGAGTACCCTGGGGATAACTGGTCTCACGATTAAAGCCTGAGGCAAAGAAGGCATTAAGTACCTCAGCCTTTTCCTCATCTTCGGTGGCAATGTTCCCCTCTACATCCAATAAAGGATAGATATTCTGCTTAGTTCTCTTTTTATGGTTAACATATTTGTAAAAACATTTTTTGTTGTCTTTCATGACAGTGGCCAGACTGAGCTCCAACTGAGCTTTTGCTTTTCTAATTTCCTCTCTGCATGACCCAAAGAGATCCCTGTACTCTTCCCAAGTTGCCTGCCCTTCCTTCCAAAGATGGTAGACTCTCCTTTTTTCCCCCCTGCGTCCCAGCAAAAGCTCCCTGTTCAGCCAGGCCAGTCGTCTTCCCCAGCGGTTTGTCTTGCAGCGCATGGGAATAGCCTGGTCCTGAGCCTTTAAGATTTCCTTCTTGAAGGATGTCCAGCCTTCCTGGACCCCTTTGCCCTTCAGGACTGCCTCCCAAGGGACTCTCTCAACCAGTGTCCTGAACAGGCCAAAGTTTGCCCTCCGGAAGGCCATAGTAGTAGTAGTAGTTTTGCTGACCCCTTTCTTTACCTCACCAAGAATCAAGAATTCTATCATTTCATGGTCGCTAAGCCCAAGACAGCCTCCAACCACCACATCTCCCACCAGTCCGTCTCTCTTTGTAAACAGTAGGTCTAGTGCGGCTCCTCCCCTTGTAAGCTCACCTGCCAGCTGTGCCAGCAAATTATCTTCCACACACCCTGGAACCTCCTAGACTGCTTGCTCTCTGCTGCGTTGTATTCCCAGCAGATGTCTGGAAACTTGAAGTCCCCCCCCCACAAGCCCTCATCTACACCCTGATCTTCACTGGTCTGGCCCTCAAGCTCCAGACCCGTTATGTTGGGGCAGCTGGGAAGGTGAGAGAGACCGGGAGCGGCTTTGTCTGCCTCCCTGAGCAGGGACCCGTATCCATTTCCCTCCATCTTTTAGGTCCCCTCCTGCCTGGTGGCAAGAGGGCAGGGGATCATCTGCTTCTTGTGGAGCCTCCGTCTGCTGCCTCTGCCTCAGCGATGGCAGGGCGTGGGTCCGCCAACCTATCTCCCTCTCACACTCCCTGATACTCCTCAGCCTTCCCACTGCCTCCTCCAGCTCCGCCGCCAGCCCGAGCAGATCACCTGCCCGCTCGCACCTCACACAACAGGCGTCCCCGCTGCCCCCCGCCACCAGGGACAGGCCCGGGCACTCCCTGCCGCCGCAGGCCTGGACAGCCGCGCGTTTGCTTGGGAGCTCCGTCTGGGTCACCACGTTTTTCACCCGAGCGGCCGCCCCACCTGGGTCTCCTGAGAGGACAACACCCGCTGGCTGCGTCACCTCCTCGGGCTGCGGAGGGGGCTGCGTCTGTGCTGCGGGTGGCCGGCACGCCTCGCGCCCATGCAATCTCCCGCCATTGCTGTTGGTAGCGCCCATGGACGTCAGCCTCTCGTGAGAGCTGCTGGCGCGAGATGTGAGGGTCCCTCAGCCGCTGGCTGGCGAGACAGGTCTGGCACCAGTGGAAACGGAAGCTTCTTTTCAAATATTCTTCCCTAATAAGAAGGGAGTGGGCTATCAGATGTCAGAGTGATGTCACGGAATAAAAACTTTACTTTGGAATACGACATTAAAAGTCAGGCTTCTTCATCTGACCTGTTTCCAGTCACAAAAGAGGCAGAGGAGCTCCTACTTTAAGCTGGCAATGATCTACCTACAGTAGATTGTCTGTGACCTAATTAATTTGATCTTTCTTGGAAGATGAAATAGCATCTAAATGCTGACTATTGACAGCAGAACAGCCCACACAGGGCACGAACCCAGGCTTGGTTTAGTTCAAACCTGCCTTCCAGCCCACTTGTCTTAAATACTCTCCATTAGCTTACCTTCCTTTCCTGTATTCACAACAATATCAACTCGCAACTTAAAACACCACCTACACCCAGCTACACCTGCCACACGCTCTTACCTGAACAGAAATGTCAGGAAGAGAGCAAGGGTCAAACAAGACACTAGGGAAACGGCACCTTCCCAGTCTGTCCTCAGAGCCCCGGGGAAGTCTGGCGGCTGGGGCTGGGGTAGGAAAGCACCATCACAGAGAAGCCCACGATATCTACATTTCCTCTTGGACATTGTTCCCTTCTCTGCTTTCAGATGCCTCGCCACACAGCTAGCTCCCGGTTTGACAGAGAAGTCTGGGAATGGAGAAGGGAATTAATTTCTCCTGTGTCAAAGCCATGGACAAGGGGGTGATGATGGCTTTTGCACATACGTAGCCCCACTTATGCCGCTCCACTCTCTTAGCATCTCACCAATATGGATTCCATATCCATGCATTTCACAGAGAAGGAGTGGCGGCTCATCTGAACCGCTAGCGAAGAGGAGCGGGTTCTGTTGCCTCTGCTTGTCCACCTGGGTTCATTACACCGGTATCAGAGCTGGGGGGCTTCCCGGGGTTCTCCAAAGGAGAGCTTCTATCAATATGATCCTTCACTGCAATGAAGATGGGGTTAATAGGAAGGGAGGCATTTCTCAGCTCATTCTTCTTTGTCTTCTCTTCCAAGAAAATGAACTTGGTCCACAGTTTACCAGCCTCTCTCCAGTCCTCAATGGAACAGCACAACACAAAAGGGAACCCAACACTGCGTTACGTGTGTTCAGAGTGATTGTACACAGCAACTTCCTTCTGTAATTCTTGCTTGAGATCAGTATGCCACTATAGATATAATATATATAAACACACATACACAAATTTACTTGCAGCAGCAGAGGGTGGAACAGACCTGGTTTCAACTATGCTACTGTAAGTCCAATTCTACCAATTCTACAAATTCATAGCAAAATCCTCCCTGGCTTAATTGGTGGCAGGACCAGTACTTCTCACAGAAACCCACGAAGCTCCAGATATCCAAACTACATTTAGAATATGGAAGCTGCTACGCAAATCACAACAGCAAGAACTTGGGTCATAACTGTCTAATGAGTTCAGTCATTAACACAAGAACCAATCAAGACACACCTATCTACAATTAAAAAAGATACATCAAAATACATGTTAAGCCACATCCATCTGAACAAAGTCAAAATCTGATTACCCAGGTTAGCAAGAAATCCATGGCAACAAAAAAAAAGGCACTTCTTGTGATAATAGTACTAGTGGTATCTCAAGAGGCTAGCCCAGGTACTGAGAAAAGCATGGTTAACTAGCGTGTGCTGCATCCACACAATTTACTCTACTTTTCAGGTTACCGTCTAGGCTACATCTGGTCCTGTTTCAGGATCACTGCTTCCGATTATTGACCTTTCTCATTTACAGCTACCAGCTTCCATGCACTCTGCAGGTTTATATATAGCTACAGGGCATGCAGCCGTATTTATATTTATTCTTTATATGTATCAAATTATCTGTTCCTGTCATTTATCAGTCTCCACATAGTTTGCAGACCATTGCCTGTCTGTGTTTTAAGAAACCAGGCAAAAAATTGATAAGCTACCATCACCGCTTACATCCTCCTGAAACTACCAAAACTGAGTAGCCTTCCATTCTTATTATTTTTCCATAGGAAGATATGTCATTTCACCTTTCTCTGCACAGCATGGACTCTGTATGACTTAGGAGGTGACGAGAGGAGGAAACGCCCTCTCCTAGGATGCCGGAAAGGAGTGCCTTCCATCATTGACTCCACAATTGCTAGGAAAACACTCTTGAACAGGACAGGATGACACAACATTCAAAGACCAGCTCCACCCCCGGTACCAGCCCTCAAGAGTCTCCACAAGGGACTATTTATTCCAGGACAAGCAGTTGTGCCTAATGCTTGCCAATGGGCTCACTGGGCCTCCTCCCAGAGAGATGGCCAGAGCTGGAAAATGTGGGCTAGAATGGAAGAACTCCGAGAGGAACTGAGTGTGCACGTCACTCAGCTTTTCCCTGGAAAAAGGCTTGAGTCAACCTGAGTTTTGTTTTCCAGCTCAGGCTGGATGCCACTTCCCCTTATGCCATCCCTGCTGACAAGTAAGTGTAATTTAAACCCTCACATAAAGGTTGGCAGTAGTCTAAAGAGGCCATGGACAAATAAGGATATAGTTGAAAGGAGGAATCTGGCTAGCCTTCTGTGGTACTGACAATGTTGGTGAGAGGAGTAGGAGGGAAAGAGCACAACTGTTGTGAAGCTCAGCTTGAAAGTCTGGGAAGAGCCTGGTAGAAGCATCTACCTTTGAGCCACTTGCAGGAACTCAGGATGGCAGGGTGCTGGATGCAATACAGTGTAAACCTTTTCTCCTTACTGCAAGCCAGGATTCACAACTGCAAAAAAGCCACATTCTAGTCTGATAGACAAGGGGCCGGGGCGGGAGGAAACCAAGTAAGATTTATGTTCCAGCTACAGCAAATATTTTCCCTATGCCTGTTACTGAGTCACTGTGGTATAACTGGGAGCCAAATTACAGATGCTCTCTACCCACTGGGAACATCATGAAAGTCTATTTAATATATCAGGTGAAGTATGGAGAGCTTTCAAGTTCTGAATCTTTGCCACAGAAGCAACAGAAAGCCATGAAAACTGCTTACATTGGCCTAACTCTGACAACCAGCTGAACACATGCAGACTGTGCTGTCAGTCAGCACTTCTTCATCTGTTTCTCTGTCTGCTTTTCTGTTGCATAATAGCTGTCCTTCTTGGGATAGAATGTTAAATTTATGAGCACAAGCCTTTCAAAATGCTCTCCTCGGTGGTCACGTGCACATTGCTTTTAGGCAGATGGGACCAGATGCTCCTCTCTCCTTCAGGTTCCCAACTAGCAATCGGGGCAATGCCTCCAACAGCATCTGTCGGGTGAGGAGGAGGACAGGTACATCCAGCTCCCAGGTCAGACACGACACGGGCCGAAGCGGCACATGGCCAACAGCAGGCAGCTCCCAGAGCCTGACAGAGGCAATTGCTCTCCCTGAGCAGAGTGGAACATGAAGGGCCATGCTTTCCCAATGTAACCAAACAGCTTAGGCTGTTCACAGCCTCCACAACTTCTAGCAAAATGGCTAAGAGAGGAATCACAATGACACAACGAGAAACACAAACACAGCACAACTCCCAGAAACTGTTCAGTGAATCATCAGTCACAGACTCCTAAAACCGCCTGTGCCAATGGTGCTGAATGCACTGTGCTCGATCGGGATCTGCCAGCCCACTGGGAACAGCCACTGTCATTGTCCAGGCTGTTCCACTGGATCTGCTCTTCACACCAAGAACTTGTGGACTTCATTTACATTGCATTATATGCAGACTTGAGGAGCCACTCAAAATGTGTCTTACTAAACACCTGAATAAAACTCTTTTTACAAAGTAAACTAGATTTTCTCAGGAATCATGAGTCCGCTCAGCACTACAGACATCAGCACTACAGACATGTTTGCTCCTAGGAGTGGTCCTCAAAAGGAACCATCCTCTGGTCTTCTTAATACGCAAAAGAATGCATATAATTATTTTGGCAGTGGTGACAATCATTTCTTGCCATCCTTTATTGAATGGGCTTAAGTATATACGATATGAAACATTCTCCCTTTAAACAAAAAAAAGTGTGCATTACCCTAAAATATGGCATATGCCATAATTTCAAAATACAAGCCATGGAAGATACATTCAGATTTTGATTCATCTTCATCATATGACTTAATGTTTCAGTGAAGAGGGCTATTAAAAATTAGAGCATTTCTCATTCAGTCTTTCACACAAACAGTCTTGCACCATGTAGCACAGTTTCCAGAAATCACAAAATAAATATAAAATCAACTATTTAATCCCAAGTACGGAGAAACACATGGCACAGTCCAATAGGAAACGTCTGTAGGTTTCTGATCTCCGGCAAGTCATCTACAGAGACTAGTCTGCCGGAGAGGTCAACTAAAGAGTGAAAAAAGAGTCTCTAGCATCATCCCAGGGACTTCTGATACTCTTAGGGGAAGGTGAGTTGTTTAAACAAGTTCTTAGTTTCCCATTGCCACAGGAATTTCTGGTGCCACAGGTATGGAGCTGATGTGAATCACACATTTTTCCTTAGCAGTCCTTCTGTAAATAAAGCACCATTTTTACTCGCCAAGCCATTAAAAGCTGTTTTAGTGACTGGTATTGGGAGTTCCATAAATCCTCAATAATAAAAACTTTCAATGAGTGTTCCCTACTTCCCTTGATATATACAAATACTTATTTTAATTAAAGCAATAATAGACATATCACAAAGATGTGATTATCAATCAACCCATCAAAGAACCTGACAGCCTTTATAGCATTTGCCCAATTGGTTCCTAGTATCTAGACACCACTTTGGAAAAGTAAGATTTCTTTGCAGAAATTGCCCCACTCAAGGCCAAGTGAGTGCATAGTAAATCAGTGAGCTGATTTTTTTACCTGCAAAGATTAAATCATACTGTGATAATTTTCTTAGCCTGAGTGCAGGCTCCCTGAAGTAAACATGAAGCTCAAAAATCTAGTCTTAAGTTTGACGTGAAAAGGTGTTTCATAGTTTCATCTTTTAATCAAAAAACGAAGACTGTGATCCTTTCTGCCTGAAGTTAGAATTTAGCTACTGAAAACAATAAGACTGTACCGAGTGCCACACCTAAATCATTAGTAACTATTTTTCTTTAAGTCCGATGCATATTTTACAGCAGAACCCCAAACACATTACCTGCCAGAGACAGTACCTGTCTGTGTTCAGTCCTATTGGCACCTTCAGGAAAAAAGGCATTTGAGAGCCCTCTCACAAGTTGACAACCTTTCCAATTGCACCTCACAACTACAAGCATTGCATATATAATTAAATAGGATTTCTAGTATTACTACTGTCACCTTAAAAAGGTATTTGCCTAAAAACATGAGGTCTGGCCCTCCAGCCTGATAAAACTGCTTTGTATCCTTCTGTTTCTGCAAAGAAGCCTAAAGTTTACAGACCAGGCTCTGGTTCCAAATGCATTCCTTCAGCATCAGCGATGGCTCAAGATATCCCGGTCCCTGCTTTCCTGGCTTCCTTGCATCCACACAATTGTCAGTGTGGCTTGTGATGAACCAGATCAAGGAATTAGTCTAGGTGAAGAGCGACTTTGGTTTCTTTCAGCTGTGTCATTTCTGCAAGGATGGTGGCTGCAAAGACCAGCTTATTCAGCATTGCCACTTAACCTGAAGCCATAGCTCTGGGCAGTTCCAGACAGCTTTGGACAGTTTGGTATCATGTACTTCACAGCATTTTGTGGTTGTACAAGGTAAAATTTTAGATGTTTCTGGGCTGCCTGTCTTTGAAGATTCAGCAGAGATCCACTATATGGATCAAAACAAAGCTTCAAACATCTTTAAACAATGCTTATTTCAAATTTAAATGAAAATTTCCTGAGCAAAGTGGAAACTGTTAACTGTTGTCCATCTCAAAATACATGGAATTCACATGTCCACACAGGGATGGCAAGGGAATTGCATCTATCGCTATTTGCTAGGAATGAAGATTGGTGTGAAAATCATCCTAACACAAGTTCTACAGGACAATATACTAAGTCTAAGTATGAAAGAGAAGGTATCCAGTATCTGTTGAAGAGCTTTTAAAAAAGACATGCCTGCTTGAATAAAATGTTGCATGCTAAGCCAGTGAGGCTCTGCTTGAGCTCACGAGTCTGTCTGCCACATGCAGCCTAATTTTAAGTGGAAATTTGCCTGAGTGCAGATGAAAAGCTGGGCTTTGAGGCAACACGTTATCCTTAGAGAACACAAAATGACGCAACATAAGGAGCAAATTCACTGCAACTTTTTTTGGACATTAGCCCTTATTCAGAGATACCAGCTGCAAAGCACTGCTTCCATAGTAATTCACTACCTGTTGCAAATCTATTGTCCAAGTGCTTCAAAATAACAAACAACTAGCTCAACTTACCCAAAGAGAAGAAAATTCACTAGAACTTTTCCATTGCACACAACTGTTATTAACATCAGCTGATTCGCTATGTGTTTCCATGTCAGTCTTTACAAAGTATTTTGTACTGTGAAGAAGGACCATGTATTGTAGAAACGATGATCCTGAACTAAGAAGGATATCTACCCATGAGCTGAGCCCAGATAATGAACTGTCTCATCCACATTAGTAAAATATTAACAGAGGTTACTGGTGGACATAGTAAAATGAGAGGCTGCACTGAACATAATTTCATTTACGGACGTTCAGAAATTGACATCACGCCTGCAAGAACATATAAATAACCACCAGCACAGTACCTTTCTGATCAACTGCAGCAACATCTCTAAGGGAGGATTCTACAGGCTCGGCTCCTATAAAGGCACAGCAGAAACTGGATTGTACTCCGAGAAGCATCTTTTTATAAAACAGCTCTGAGAACATCTGGGAGATTTTTCCTCTGCCTTTAATCGTGTTTGCCATTTTTTTAAAAAAACATGTGCACAAGAGGTTGTGCTAAGTGCCTGGGAACGACTCTTATCCCCCTGGCTGTGCTATGTACCCTCGCTAACATTTTGTTGTTTTTCCCTGGAGGAAAAGTGGTTGAAAACAATCTACACATTACAAATGAGGTTTGGTACTTCGGAGGGATCTTGGGATCTGGTGTATTGGTGAGTATATAAATTCTGACATTCCCACTTCCCCCCCTTGCATGCCATGACTTTGCATTGCTGAATTTCCTCAGGACCTCAAATGCAGGTTCCAACACTGCAAATTCTTCTTTGATAAACAAGTGAGTTACAAATCATCCATCAATAAGTAACTTAATTTAGTGATAAGAAAAAAAAACAGACATAGAACTGTTATATTTAAAGCAAATGTAACTAGGATTCATCCCAATTCAAACTGCATTTCTGTTCTTGGTAGATGATCTTTCCTGCCTTGGTATTTTTGGGCCTTAAGAATAATGATTGCTGTGGATGCTGTGGTAATGAGAGCTGTGGAAAGAGGTTTGCGGTAAGTGAGAGGAAACATGGCAAAAAAGTAAAAGCTAAATTGTTACTGATACGATATATGTATCTTCTGCTCATAGTCATTGAGAGACTAGACAGATGGGGTCCAGAGCGTAGGACACAAAGCCCTGCCATTTGTCTGAGTGCTGGAAAGTAGAAATACCAGGCTGTAAAAATTGTATTATGGCTTTGATGTTGCGCCACAGGTACAACTGTACTGCCTCGTTGTGTTTTGCCATCACAAGATACTTACAGTTGGTATCACAATTAAAACTAATTTCTGAAAGATCCGCAGAGCACAACAGTCCTCTCTTTAGCCATTTTTGGTTGGCAGTTTTAAAAATTACTCTGACAGTTGGTCCCTACATTCCCAGGTCATTGCAGAACCATAATATGGGCTCCAAGTATCTCATTAGGTTCAGAGGAAATTTCAGGTTGGAAGAGACCTTGGGGAGGTCACCTAATCCCACCTCCTGCTTAAAGCTGGGGAGACCAGGCTCCACGTTGAATTTATACCTTCATTTCACATCACAAGTGAAAAGTTTCAAATGGATACCATCAGGCACTAGTAAACATTTCAAGCATTTTAGTTTAAAAATGAGATTAGCGAAAAAATAAATATACTTCTACTAGGAAAGTCTGTGCTTTTGAAATAAATTGTTTGGCTGAAGTAGATCATTACACTTTTTTATAAGGGAACATGTTTTCAATTGAAAAAAAAAGGAAAGAACAAATAGGAAATGAATCATGACTATGATGTCAACAAGGAGCCTTCCCTAAACCCCCTGTCTTTGATGCTGTCTTCATGCAATCTCAACAAACCAGGTGGAACTTCGAGGAGGGGGAAATGGAGCCACATATTTCTCTCCACCATACTGTTAGCAGTTAACATATCTTAGTTTAGCTTTGAAGACCACATATAACTCAGCAACTACCAAACTACTGATGCTTTCTGCCAGGCTGCCACTCACGCCTCTGCAATGCAGCTGAACGGGGCGCAGGGTTCTACACAGCGAGGGGGGGATGCAGGGACACACCAGCTGCAAGCGCTCGCTGGTGTGGGTAAGGTAAACCATGTACGCATGGTGCTGCCCATAAAGCAACCTACATTCTGCAGTGTGGTACCTTGTTGACAGCTCACGTCAGAGCGCAGCTGACAGAGACTGGTAATATTATTAGAGTCACAAGTACTAATTACACCGTACTAGAAGAGTCCTGGTGGCCTTACCACAGCATGACTGGGAACTGGCTTTGTTCTTGTATGTTAGCAAAACCACCATTATTATGATATCTGCTACGTGCACATTAACGTTTAAGTTAGCCCCATCAGATATATCAACATAAAAATGCATGTCAACCCTCAAGGCAAGAGTCTTGTGATGAGGTTTGAATGAAAGCTCAAAGATCTGAAAGTACGTTTCTGTTTTTCCTCCACCTACGCCACTTTGATCCAATAAAATATACTACCTCTACTTATAAACTATTATGGCTACAAGTGCTCCAGAATTCAAGCAGGGCATTAGTTTTTGCATTATTGACTTACATATTAGTATATATGAAAATGCTGTAATGGAAAGCCAGAAAAATAAAGATGTCCTTTCCAATCCACTCCAATTGCACTATTAGAGCTAATGATGACAAATATCTGTGAGGAGATAAAGCATACTAATGTGAACCCTGGTGGGGAGACTCAGGAAAGAAAAACGTAATTATTTGGTCCAAATACGACCAAGATATCAAAGCTAACTTGTAACAGGTACTGTAGTGGTTTTTTTAATGCCTTGAGCAGTCCAAGGCTTCAGTCTTGCTTGTAATCTCTTGAGAAAGACATCCACTTCAGTGAAACTCAGGACCTTGAACAACAACGAGAGCTAACTGGATAAATACTGTCTAAAGGGGAGGAGTGCCATCTACTGTGTCAGCATCCACCCATCTCGTGCTCATTCTTTTAAAGATTACCAGTGCAGGCAGGTGTTATATATTTATTATGTAATTGCAAACTAATATATTTTAGCTGTTTAGGAGTTGACTATTTTGACTGTTAAGAGCTGAATTTAGGGAATGTACATTCGCATTAATAGGGTACATTTCACTGTTTCAATGAGAACAAAAATAACGTTATTTTTCTCTTCATCAGATGTTTTCTTCTATAATATTTGCTGCAGTTGGAGTTCTGGGAGCTGGATACTGCTTTGTTTTGTCAGCAGTAGCCCTAAACAGAGGCCCTAAATGTTACAATGGAACAGAGTGGACCTATCCTTTCCAGGATGGGTAAGACAAGACAATCAGAAAAAAAAAGTTACACATGTTTTAAGTTTGTGATATGATTTAACTTCCAAATCCATTGTATAAAAATGGGAAATATACTGTTTGTCTAAAACACAGAAGGTCTTAGAAGAGCCAGCAATGCACAGCAATACTAGATAAGGTTCAAGAACACAGATGTAAATAACAGCAAGTACAAGCAAAGCTACTGAGTTTCAAAGGAGCCAATAAAGAGAAACACACAGACTTCTAGGTTATTCTTGGGATGATAAGCAGTATACAGGGATAAATTCCATCTAGATGAATAGCATGACATATTATATTGACCTTTGATGG
>JANZLQ010000089.1:43067974-43104149 GCA_026212715.1 Elanus axillaris | reverse complement strand
GCAACCTGGTCTGGTGGAAGGTGGCAGCAGCTTGGAACTAGATGGTCTTTAAGGTCCCTTCCAACCCAGACCATTCTATGATTCTATTACACACCGCCAGATGTCAGCTCTGCTTCATCCGGCAGAGAACCGCAACATCAGTAGCAAAGATGCCTTCGACAAAAGACATTGGCACAGACAAACATGCATTTGGCACATGCTTGGCTAAGACCTCTTCCTCCCAAAATACCAGCAACTGTTCAGTTGTATCTAACACATACTCATCTCTGATCCTTCTCTTCTGATGCCTTGTCTTTTCAAATCAATTGCTTCAATTGATGCAGACACTAAACCAAAATCATGTTCCAGATATGTAGCATCAGTGTGATAATGGAAATTCTTTCTTTCAGTACTGAAGCTAACAGAACCTCAGCTGTATCACAACAGCAACAACTTGTCAGCTGTGACAGACCCCCTCTCCGTGAGCTAACATTGTCTTCTTCATAACTGTTTTGTTCCCACCCCAGGAATTACCTTGCTAACCACACATTGTGGAATGCGTGTCAGTCACCTGAAAACATTGTCCCATGGAACCTAACCCTCTTCTCCTTGCTGCTCGTCATGAGTGGGATCCAGATAGTGCTCTGTGGCATCCAGGTGGTGAATGGCCTGTTGGGAACAATCTGTGGGGACTGCCAATGTTGCGGATGTTGTGCGGTGAGCAACTGATGGTTTTCTTTCATTATTTTGTGTACCGATAATAGTTATATGTACACCTGACTAGCTGACAACCTGAAAAACTAAACTAGCCTTTGTTCAGCACCATGATCGTGATTTCTAAAGTACAGCTGAAAGCCTACAATGTTGCCAGGTGCTGAGGATACAATCTCAGTCCATATCTATGGTGTTTATCTGACAGCTTGCAATAGCCACTGGGAAATAATAAAAACCTTTGAAAGTCACAGGAAGAGTAGCCACTAAATTACCTCCATGTTTTTCTTCTTTCAGGGAGATGGAACTGTTTAAAGAATATGAATATTACAGACAACCCTCCTTACCCTGGGAGGCTCCCTTCCAATAAAGCAGCCCTCAGATGCATCATCTCCTGCTAAGATGAGAATGAAGGGCACTTCTCCCCACTAACGTTACAAAGCCCTGACTCCCTTTCTAGCCTTCCTGAAACCCCTTATCGTGGAATAAAATAAGTGAAATTCAACTCTTACATTCATATTTCTTTTTATAAAACAGCTTCCACTTAAAAAGAGGGTATTCTCAGGCAAAGTATTTTCTCTCCTAAGTCAGCTTTCCAACTGGGGATCATCAAATATTGCTGGTACAAGCTCAGCTGTAATGCAGTTGTGTGTATTTTCCTTTGAGTTTTATCAGATGGAAACATCACAAGTCTAACTTTTTTTGGAGTATATTTACTTTACATGGAAAAATGAGGGCTTCTCTCTTCCAGACCTGCTATGATTAAAATGCTCTCTATAAAGAGAGTCTCTGTTACAAAAGAGATTTGTGAATCTCATGGTGAGGTCTCTTTTCTTGACTGTGTCTGACAGATGGCTATATTCAGCAGCACTACTGTGCAGGTAAGTGTAGGGTCAAAGTAACAAGCAAATGAAGAGAATACTGTGAATCCCTAGTCTGACGTGTTACAAGTTATCTTGGACACCAGGATACCCTGCTTCACACCAGGAATTCAGTGAGAAAGGGCAATTCACAGCCATTTCTCAGCATGGTGGGGATTTGCCTTCTTAACTAATCCATAATCACTTTTCCACTAGTCACTCTCACCAGAGGGACTGTAAAAACACAGTATGGTTGTAGAAGATGACATTGAAAACAGAGAGTGTAAGAATACAGGAGGCTTACAGAGACTTTCCCAGCCTACAATTCTTTATACTTCAGGGACCTCCTGAGACAAAGGTTCCATCTCTGCATTGAACTCTTCCCGAGGGACTCCTCCATGAAGCTGTCTGGTTGTTTTTCTTGGATCACAATATCCCTTCCATAGTCTAACTCCATGTTGTGGGAAGAACTTCCTTTGTTCTGACCCTGCCACCTGTTCCTTTTGTTTGATGCCTCCTAGTTCTTGCCTGCAAGGACACAGCCAGTCCTACCCCCTCTTCCCCAGGATACCTAATTTCATAGGTTCTCCCATATCTCCTCTCAGCTGTCTCTTTTTTTTAGCCCAAAGAGCATTAGTATATTTAGCCATTCTTCATACAGAAATTGTTTCACCTTTATTGGAAGTTTTTTCAACTTCCCCCATTATGCTCTGAGATGGGAGGGACAGAGCAGCAGTGCTCCAGGTACAAGCACACTGCCTTAGCCATTTACTCTAACAGAAAAGTTCACTAGCTACAAAGACAAGGATGAACCACAACCTGGTCGGTCCCTGCTGTGAATCCCACAGGTTATGTCTTGTTAGAGAGCAAGCCAATTTCTCATATAGAACATAATCTTCAAACACTGACACCCAACAAATGGTAAATGAAGCCTCATTTCTAGAAAATCAAATAATTTTCCACATCTCTGACAAAATATAAAATCGGTACCCATGAAAAGGAGAAGGACATACCCTATTTAAATCCAGCTATGTGATGAGAAAATTAAAACTTCAACATACATATCTATTTATATGCTAAAATATGTCCTACACCTGTAATCCTTGTCTTGAATCTCTCTCATACAGAAACTGCGCAGCCTGTGTGAGTTAATGATGTAGAAATATTCACAGTAAGTAACCAAATCTGTTTCTACTTGTGAAGTTAAAGGGCTTTTAATCCCCTGTTCATGGCACTAACTAACCAACTGTGATCTCTTGTCTAACAACGGTGATGCGGTGACATAGAGTCACAGATAAACAGGTCTGGGCGGTGCCTCTGGAGCCTACCTTTGTAAGCAAAGGCAGTGCAAACAACACGTAAAAAATTTGTAAGACATCTGTGTAACCTGTTCTTAAAAATCTGTAAGTCAGACATCCGGCATCTTCAGTATTTTATAACACTGCTAACTGTTCTGAAAGTTAGAAATACTTTCTTAATATGCAATCACGCACCCCCCTGGTAGAAAGCTATTCTCTTCCTGGTTGGCTTATGGAAAAGTCTTGCTCTTCACAGCAAACTTTTACGCACTTGGAAACCCCTATGATGTTTTGATTCTCACCTCTAGCAAAACAAAAAATTTCACTCTTTCATCATAACTGATGTTCTTTCACAACTCATTATTCATGTCGTGCTCCTGCAAGTTCTTCCTACAACTTTCCAGAAGCTGAACACTCGACTTGGGGCTTCAACACAGGTTACAACTTCTATTCAGTCGAGTTGAGTAGCTCCTAACTGCTCTTAAAGCTTCCACTCTATATGTGAGTGCAAACGCTGTTTATTCATCTTTTTGCAGAAGTTCAATTTAGCTGTGTTGGGCCAAGTGCTATGAAACAGAGAGGAAAGGCAAAAGAGATAGGAAAGGCAAGAGTACTTTTTAAGAAAGAACTAGTTTTTTTAAAACTTAAAACCTATTTCACAAAGAAATCAAGGAGGAAATAAGAAGGATTGGAGAAGTTTGAGGGATTCAGATCAACTGCTGTGCTTCTTAAGAAATTCCTAAAACAAATTTTCACAAACCAGCTTACCAGACTGGATGTCTCAAGGTTTCTAGTTCATCAAAGTATTTGCCGCACCTCTTCCCAAAAGTTTTCCTCCTGAAATCATGATTCTGTGGCCTGTGCTTTCAGAAAATGTATTTCATGTACTTTTTATCTACACTAGAGATAACTGAAGAACTTAAAAGTATTCAGAAGCACTAAAAGCTGGTGAGCCATATGCAAAAATGTTAAATAGCTAGATTTAGGTACTAAGAGTTACATTAATAAAAGCAAAGTGGCCTCAGTGATTTATTGTGCAAGATGATAAAAGAAATTACAAAAAAACCTCTTTAGAAACAGCTGTCTCTCCCACCTGTTCTATGGCATTGCTAGGGAATTTGAGAGTACCCTTTATATCACCACCCACTGATGCAACCATCTTATATCTATTATTTCATCTGTGGTTAGCAGCTGTCCTGCACCTCATCTCGCATTTGTCTTGTTTTATTTATATGAAGCCTTTGGGAACATGGCATGTTTCTCATCAGCATTCAACAAAGGGACGGGTAGCTGCATAGTGTACAATTTTTATATATTAATAAACAGAATACATAAATCTTTGTGGGAGGCTTGGGATAAGAAAAAACAGACAGAAAGCTACGATACCTAAAAACCAAAAATAATGGGTGCTTCATGAGTCAATGCTTCTAAGATGCCCAACTACACGGTGGTTTTCTAACATCAGCTAATACACAGTAGATACTGAGACAAGGCACACATCTTGTGATCTGGACTGCATTTGCACCTTAGCCTTGAGTTGTACCGAACAAGCACAAATGAACTGGAATCAGCAGCTCAGCTAAGCTAGCATTTTTAAGTGCCAGCAACAGTGTTCCTAAATCTATGCAGTTAGGGTTAACATCTGAGGCTCTCCCCCAGCATATCATTTTGAGGGAAATCACACACTTCTGGTGTCAGTTCTGCAGTAACTCGAGATTGCTCTGTGTGTTTTTACTGGGTGAAGCATCCAGTAAAATCAAGGATGTTGTAACAGAGAAAGATATAATGGGCCAGTGGTACTCCTGGGAAAGAAGTCACAAGTGAAGAGACTACGATGCTAGACAGGGACAGAGAGATGATGGCAAGAGAGAAACCAAGAACAGGGAGAACTGAAAGTGTTAAAACAGACCTCAGTAGTCCTGACCAGCTTGAACACCACACTCAGTTTTACTGTGTACAAATGTCAACATATATATGCTTATACAGATAAGGAAATCCTAGTAGCCTAAAGAAAAAATATTACTATCATCTGTAAGATCTCAGAGATGCACATTACCTGAAGCTTCATTATTCACCCATAAAAACTGGCTGCTTGGTGACTGGCTGACTAGGGTGCTGAGAGCATGGCTATTTTGACACTGCATGGCATTGTTTCAGCTGAAAGTTTACATAGAAAGAAACACACAGGTTATTCAACAACTCGGATTACAACATGTGGAGTCGGTGCATGTGATTTTGAGCCTACGCATTTCAACTTCAGCCTGACAAAACTGGTGCCCCTACACGGCTCAACTACATACAGTTGGAGCTCTCTTTATTGATCGTCTCCAATAAATTGACTGCAACAAGATGATACATTAACCACAGTACAGCGTCATCTGTCAGGGAAGGATGCCTTATTTAACTGGCAACTCTTTGCAAAAGGTTAATTTCTAAAATCAGGAAGTAATATCCACAAAGTTAAAAGATGCTTGCTCAGCCAAGAGCAAAGGGTGTTTTCTAACGTCATTCTATAGTCTTGAATGTTCATGGCCTCCCCCCAGTTCAACTTTATCCCCCCCGTCACGTCTTCTACATTATTCATGGTGCAACCAGCAACAAGGCAAACAACAGCGAACTCTGCGACAACCCCTGCTGCCCGAGGATGGGGAGACCGACTTGTTCGATGGCATTGCTAGCGGTGGCGTCTTTACCCAAGAGGGCAGACACTGGTATCACATGACATGAATAAACAAGAATAAATGAATGAATAGACATGAATAAAAATCCAGATAAAACACCTCTGGAATTTTTTCTTGCCAGATTACTTTTTCACTGGGACAGGATGCATTGTTTAACTGAAATGACAAAAGCTCTGCCAGCACAATGGGACATTATCTTACAGACATCTTCACCTGCGAAGAAGCATCACCATTCTCCTCCACTTGTCACAGCCAATTTGCTGCGGGACCCTTTGCTGAAATACACATTGCTCCCACCTGCAGGTCCAGACAGTCCACAGCTCAAAAAATCATGGGCAGGCACTGAAAAATACACAATTAATCTACAAATTAATCACGCCAGCCAGAGTAGCTTCTGGCATTACTTGGAGACCGGTATGCGCAGAGAATGGTGCCGGATCTCCACAGACCTTGCGCCTTCCAGTTTTGCCCAGTGTCGGTCAGCCCTTCCCGCCTGGCCGCCTCCCCCTCTGGGAATTCGGTAAACCACAGCTATTAAAATTAATTAATAGTAACAGCTGCATTGGATCTTAAATCACCCATGTTGTACCATGACAGTAAAGACCGGGTATTCAAATACAAGCCCAGGATGTTTAGGTTTCATGGCTTGCTTCTAGGAAAGAAGGCAGGTATTTTCTTAATGCAGAATTTAAGAAACTTCTTGAATTCAACGGATCAGACTGAAAACAATGAACTATTTAAGTCCCCAGACCAGAACTTAACAGCAAATGGACATGGTGCTAACTCTTCTGCTAAGTGACAGTGGTATTAAACAAACTGTAACTAAACATTTGTGTTAGTGAATTACAAATCGCAAGGTGCCACTAAAAGGAACAAGTAATGGTGGCACTGGGGAGCATGTTGTAACCATTACGAGTAAAACTGTAACCACCACTAACAGCCATAACTACTGATAAACTGAAACATAATGGTAAAAGAACCCATTTCATTTGCTAAGTGCTAATCATTTAATTCAAAATGTATGTCTTTTGCACAGAATAGTAGGTCTGTACCTTTATTCCAAGCAGTGTTATACGGTTCCCTGGGAAGCACATACTAAAATCCTCCAAAGAAAAAAAAGAAACAATTTAATAAAGCAATATGCATCCAAAACCTTTAAGTTCATTTATATTTGTTTTTCATGTACAAGATCAAAGAAATAAAAAAAACCCAAACAAACAGAATCAAACCCAGGATACAACAGTTTGATCTGATTACTTTTGATACATACAATCTGTTGCAAGGTACTCAAAATTAAAAACAAATGTTCACACATGTCATATAACAAAATGAAAAAAAGTAAATAAAAAAGTTAAAGTACTAGGATATACATGGATGTAGTATATTAGGAAACAAGTTTAACTGAACACCTATATTTTTCTGTATTTAAAATAGACATTTAAATCCTTCCCACCCCCTGAACAGCATTTGTTGTCAAAAAGTCAAACCCAATCCCCTCCCCAAATTACATTCTAACAGTATTACCAGAATACAAACTGTAATTAAAAACATACCATTACTTCTGTATCACCAAGACTTACGTATGCCACCCTCAGTGATGGTCACTAGTCAAACTGTCCAGCTGGCACATTTATTGTATTTATACTACAAGTAGACAGTGTACATTTAGTAAAGCAAATGTTCAAAACCTGAAATAGTACAGTAAAACAGCAATAAATTTAGTTTCATAAGAATTACATATGCTTTGAATACTTAAAAGCTCTGCCATAAGCCTGTTTAAAGCCAGAATTTTTTTTAAAAAAAGAGAACTTTAAAAAATAGATTTTGTTCTTGCTTTACTTCCTGATACATCCTCTCCATTACTAAAATGAAAAGCTTACAGTGTGAAGAATCACTTTTAACTTAACCGTGATTTGGTTCATGGCTGAGTAAAGATCTGACCTAAGATTTCGGCAGCTGCTTTACACTAGAAGTTTCATTTCACATAGCACCCTCCTGTTCCAAATCTGCTGCTGGTTTATTATGGAAGTAATATGGAAACAGTTTCTGATTTTTTTTTCCTCTTAAATGTCGTTGAACCAAGACACTTAACCACCTGAAACACTAATGAAAGAGGAATCAATTTTGTAGCCTCACAATTCTGATAAACATCTTCTTTGACTTTACCAGAAAACTGCAACAGTTTTCATTGTAAGAAGTATGGGCTTCAGCTGACGAAAATTAGTGTAGCCAAACAGAAGTCAACACAGGTTAGCCAATTCACACCAGCTGTGAACCTGACCTGCTTGGAGTATCTTTTATTATGACAACAATAGTACAGACTTAACAGCAAACGAACACACTGCATTTTCTAAACATAATCTAATGATGAGCAGTATCAACTGAATCATATTAGAGCTCAGATCCGCAGCTATTGTAAATGGCTCTAGCACCAATGTTTTTCAGTTTGTTAGGCCAATCATGTGGTGCTGACGAGTTGGCCTTACAAGTTGGCATCACAACCGCATGCCAAAAAATCTCCAATTCTTTTACCAAAGTCAGTCATGTCACTAAAGAACAAAGCCTTAGGACCATCTGTTTTTTATTTAGGCTGACAAGCTGAAGAACTCCTTAAGAGAGAGATTAATCATAATTACAGCAATATTGGTCAGCCCTGCCCAGTCCCCTGCTTGTTGAAAAGACATTTCTGCTATGTCAACAGTTAGCACTAGCAAAAATAATTAAAAAACCCCCAACAAATAACCCCTCCAAAAGAATAAAAGAAACACAATGCCCATTCAGCAATTAAATTCTGTGCAGACACAACTCTGCTGTCACATCTCATTTTCTATTAAAAAAAACCCAAACAAAACCACCAACATAAAAAGAGCTATTTTTCCCTACGTAATAAAACTTCATGACTGTAGGTCTTTGCCTTCCATCTCTCTTTTCAAAATTTTGGTGTGTGTGCTTTCTATTTTCCATCTTCTGCTATCATGTACACCCAGCAGTTCATCACTGCTAGTTAGCAGTAGTGTAGTTCATTTTATCAAGTTCTTCTGTTACGTTTTTCACTGAACACTGGTGATTCGTTTTCTGTGTATCCCTATCTGCAGCCACCCCACCCAGCAAGGATCTGCATTTCTTACCTACTCCATATTCCCATCACTTCATCTCTGACCTTTTCACCTACCTTCACCCAACCAGATGGAAAAAAGTCTTTAGCGATCAATATTCTGGTGCATCAGGAAGATTTTGTAAAGTGTTATTAGACCTGGCAAACACAAATTCACACTGAGTGCTACATCTCTTCCTCTCTCTACACAGCCTGGATTAAGCTTAGAGAAAAGTTTTAATGCCTTTCATAAAAAGACATCTTTTTAAACATAAAAAGCTTAAATTCATAGATTATAAATAATATAATTTCAAAATATTTAAGAATTTTAGGACTTCATTTGCATTTCAGGGGAACTGCAAGCTTAATGTCCTTGATGCCTTCTCAGTCCCAAACCTCTAAGAAGTATTTGTAGGATATACAATAGGTAGAAATACACAGAACACGCCTTGTGTCCTGTACACCAATTACAATAAGTGAAAGACTGAAGAACTAAGCAACTTTACCAGACCAGTTACTACACTGCTTTAACGTTGCCCTGATAAAGTTACCATCTTTTTTCATGTATACAACTACATGTACTTTGACATTGTCAGTTAAGAACATTACTGAAAACAGTATGAGCAAGGTTTTCTTCCCACTACATACGACATTAACAAGTTGTGCCACATTTTCAAGACCTGATTTTAAAAAGCATGTTTTTGCATTTAAGATATTTGCCACAGATTTTATATATATAAAAAATTGTTTGTTCATGTGTTACGTTACAAAATTGTAGTGCTTAATATAATAAACATCAAAATCTAAGATCTTTTAAAAAATGCTTGTTTATAATACATTGCTTTGTTTTTAAAAGGCAGCAGTCAGTACCAGTCTGGTTAATTTTGCAACAATACTGTAGTGTAAAAATGTTGCTAAACAATTCTGGTACTTTCAGATTGGAAGTATTTCTTTTCTGAAAACTATACAGTAATATACTGAAAAAAAGAAACTGCAATAGTACTGTTTGTGCCTTTACAAATGTATAATGAGAAGTATTATGGCTGATACGGATCAGATTTAATCTGTATTCCATACAGCACAGTTAGTTACTAAGAATGAAAGAAAAAATTTTAAAGCTTAAGTTGATAGAAAAAAGCTTCTGGTACTATTGTCATAAACATAGTAATAAATCAGCTCTCATGGTCTGATGCCGTGCACATTTTTTGAACCAAGTGACCTAGTAGTTAGCCTTTGTGATTCATGAAGAGTTTGTGATGTTAATCAATACCTAGGAGGTCAGTCAGGGATGTGCACAAACACCACCCACTTTCTGTCCTTGAAGTGAAACAGTTCTGCCTGGTCTGAAGAGGTAAAGAAGTATACAGATGTGTAAAGCAGTGTGCTTTTTTTTAAAGAGGAAGAAGTGTATATGCATATATGTATTTTTTTATATATATATATATATATGTATTTTATGTTTAAATTAGTGTCAATCAAATCCAGGCGGAGATTAAACTGACCATAAAGATCATGTAACAAAAGTCACTAAGGCAGTAAGTTTTATCTCTTGAGGATTTTCAGATATTCTACCTCTATCTCAAGAGGAAAAAGAAATGTTGGATTGCATTGTAGGCCCAATCCGCACTGAATGATTACAGCCAGGTAAGGAAGGGCTCATTTTTGGTGAGTACTGACTCCACATCGTTGAGAATAGGGATCAAGTCTTCTGACTCTAGAGTCCCAAGATCAACATTTGTTCCGGGAAGACAGTCGAGGAAATCAGGGAAACGCGTTTGTTGTGGATTTATGTTCATTGTTGTCTGTGCAATAGTTTCTCCTAGGGAAAGTAAAGAAGAATTTTTGAAATACCAAACTCTTCTTGTGGGTCATTTAAAACAACACAATTCATATAAAAATTAGACTCCCCCTTTCCCATAAGCACTTGTGAGCATTCCTATCCTCTACAAATGTTACCTCAAAACCATATTTGCTTGCAGAATGCATATTCTTCCAAGAGTTAATTTCATATCCTTGCTTTGTTCTCGAAAGCACAAAAGGCCCTTTCCAGCAGTGTTCAAAGTAATCCGCCTCTGACCTTTCACTTGGGAAGCATGATAGTTCCGACATTCACTAGTCTCCACAGGGAGCAATGCAATTGACTCTTACATAAACCCTCTAACCTGCTCTCTGCACAAGGCTGAATGCTGTCCATGGGGCATAACTGAAAAAAGTGTTTTACAGCAATTTAGCTCTGCAATATTATATTACTTTTTTCATAAATTAGTAACAACAAGCATGAAAATCTTCAACAGAGAAACCGTTCACTCTTTGCATCACCTAGAACTTCTGATGACTTCAAAAGTAAGTTTAGGTGAGGAAGTGCTGAGAATTTCACTATCTGGAAAAAAACTTGTTGATTTCCTAGTAATTTATTTCAGTATTTTAAAAACCATGAGGACACTGATATAAAAATAAATACATACCAAAACCTAAACTAGCTAAATACATTCTGTTCGAAGGCAAATCCAACTTTGCCATTGTGAGAGACTTACTAACGAGATTAATTTCCCAGAATTAGAAAACAGTGATTTGTACCAAGAATGTAACCCAAGACCAGATTTTTACTCCTCCTATTTTGGGCTATGGTATGAAAATACAAACTAAGGCTCATATTTTCCAATTTTTACTTAATTTGTTTAGTATCAGTTTAAGGCAAAAGGGCAGAATCGGGACCTAAGTTAAAGCTGAGAAACTTCTAAGCACTAAGTACCTTTTATGCATTTTCCCCTACAGTCTTAGTCTGTTCTCTTGCATAGGAAAGTAAGAGATTATCATTCAGTTATGCAATTGTAAAACATTACTGGCTGTACCACAAAGTTATTAATATCATTATACTTTAAGCTAAATCAGAGTATTCTACCTGTATCCATCTCATCTACGTTGCTGAGGAAATCTTCAGGTGTCGTTGGTATACTGTAGCATCCTAATCCCAAGCCACTGTCTGTACTCTGTTCCCTGGAATGGTATGGCCCACTATAAATTGAAACATGGAAAAACCTCAGTAAAGATGTTCTGGTAGATATGGTCCCTGATTATGGTGTTTGAAAAACCACAGCACAGTAGGTTAGATATTAAAGTTAAATACTGAGTCATTAAGCCTCATTCTCAACTGTTGGCGACTAATGTGGTCATGTTACATCAGCCCAAATATAAAGCAACTAAAGTGAGGCCACTCTTAAATTTTGAAGCACACACATGACTATATAACTCTCTAGACAAAAAGAGTTCTGATAGCCTAAAAAACCTGAATGTATTTATACTGAGGTAATGTACCTATTCTACCTAGAGTCTTCTACATACATGTACAGTACAATTAAAACCACCTGTTACCATTTGTTTGATTTTTCTAAGATTCCTTCTTGAACTATAAACTGAAAGGTTTCAGGCCAGCCACTCAGCCATACTCCCTGTTCACAGTAAGTATAAAAAAGATGATGTAGGAAACTACTTTAGAGAGACAGCTTTAAAAGTGTAGAGAAGGCAACAGAACCAATCGCCTAGTGAAGAGGACATGAACTTGCCTGTTCAAGAAAGGATCAGATCCATTATTTGTAATAGGCCTCATGTCTTGAGTCATGGCTGGTGTATTCACAGCTGTCTGAACTGGGACCATGTTTTCTGAGTCCATGGGAAGTTGTCTGCATAGAGCAGCTTCCTGAAAAGGCAAATAAATGTAAGGGATGGGTTATTCCAACAGCTCAGAAGTACAGCAGTCTTGCAACAAGCGAACATGTAATATATACACATTTTCTTATTTAGGAAAGTAATTCTAAACAATGTAACTGATGACTATTTGCTTATAATCCTGTGAAGAAAATCATAATGGACACAGAGTCTTTCATACCCACCTGTGCTGGCTTTAAACACTGCAGAATCTACCTTTCAGTTACTACCACACCTCAGCCAGCAGGCACGCGTGTTTTGAGGATTTTCTAACCAGCTTCACACTAAATCAGAGAGCCCGTTTGCTGCTTAAACCAGCCTCACTCTCTTTGCGTGATACAGATCACAAAAATGCTCATAATAACGGCTTTACTGGCAGAGCTGTCAGATTGGCAACCTCTAGTGAGGGGCAGTGGCAGACAGCCAGGGGAAAGTCAAACCTTGAACAAGCACAACTACCTGCAGAATGATGGCACCTCTACAGCCTTGCTGGCCACAGGGATAATGCCTACAAAATCCCATTACCTATGTTATAACTTTGGACACCTTGTGTGTCACCTCATCATAAAACACTGATAGGCCTGCACATTACAGCTGATTACTGATAGCCCGTCCACACTTCATGGGCCAGCTAACTCCAGTTGAGGGCTTTCACATGCATACCAGAGCTGTGTAACACTCAAATTACAATTTCAGTTTACTGTTCAGTGAGGCCAAATTTTCTGAGAGCTGAAGTAGCAATAAGAAAGCAGTTGAAAACGTACAGATGTACAATCTCCCACATATCTGTTTCTAACAGCTTACCTTAAGTGAAATTGCTCTCAGTTTAAACTGATGCAAAAGTGAGCAAAATCAGGCGCTGAAACTATGTGAGAGGCTACTAGATGATATAACTGGCAGAAAGCAGAAGCAGAAGAGTATCACTTGCAACCATAAAGTACTTAACACATTAAAAGAAAACCACTAGAACAAACATTTTGACTCTTCAGAATGAACCCTCTGCTTGATAATAAGCATCTGCCTAATGACCTATCTTGTGTACACTGTCTTTAGGATGACAAGTGAGAAATTAAGAGCCAAAGGAAACTTGTTTCAGAACTCTCCCTGAAAGGTAAATTCTTCTAGCATTACCTCTGTGAAACAACCATGACATCTAGTGGTGCAGAGGTCTATACAAAGGTTGTTTGGCTTCACAGGGATGTTCCAGACAAATACCCAAAGACCTTAAAATAATAAAGCTGTATCTGTTTTTTACCTGGTTTACTCAGCCTTGCCATTTTCCTAAAATGAAATAAGCAAAGGAAGTATTTAATTTAAATCCTAGTAGAAAACTTTTCTCCACTGAGTCAGTCATTCATTCTCCCAAGTACAGAAAAGATTAAAATGTTTTTCAGGCCAGAATATGATGTTTTACTATGTTTTCAATTGATTTCTTTATTGAGGAAGACTGGTCTGGTCTCTTCTTGAATAATGTAACAATTATTCCTTGGGAATTAACATGTATTAGTGGCCATTGATGCAACGTTTCCTTTATAATCCAATTATCAACATATTCACTGATAATAATTTACATTAGATGGTGTCATTATTTAGTAAGTGTTAAGAATAAATGGTCTGAAGGTTCTTATTAGCTTATGTAGATAGCTTATGTATGTCATTACATTCGTCAAGTGACAATTCTAATGGTGATGTTTCTATTCATAATTATATCAGCTGGAGTCTGTAAAACTGTACAAACCTCAGAAAATGGGCAGACCATCTTTTTTAATGGTCTACATGAAGATACTGAAAGTATTTTTTTCATTATAAGAATAGCAACTGCAGCAACAGAAGCAAGGCTAGTACTAGAAAGACAGCCAGAAAGAAAGAAATACAGAAAGAGAAAGGAAGAGAGAAGAAAAGGAGGACAGAAAAAATGAGGCAGGATATGCTTAGCTAGGATTTTTTTTTTTGTTAAAGTACAATCCAGCAATGAAGTTCATGTTTTTGATACTTGAGTAATTGTTCCACATTAACAAAGGTAAGATCAGAACAGGAAGAAAAAAAAGAAAAAGAAAAAAAAAAGAAAGAAAGAAAAAAAGGCTTTCCCCTATTTTGCCAAGATGTAAAATACATGTTGGTTATCATTCTGGTTGCCGTCGTTTCTGAAAATCAAATATTACTAAAAAATAAAATAACTGAGAACATCCTGTTCAAGATCCAAGTTATTTGCCTCTTTCAGAATATTGTCACTAAGTCCTAATTTGATGTAAATTATTTCTCTGCTACTGAGGTAAGGTGAGACACTGCACTGAAAATACTGCCCCAGTACCACCCTTTTTTACTGTAAGGGCGATTGAACATTGGAACAGGTTTCCCAGAGAGGTTGCAGAGTTTCCATCCTTGGAGATATTCAAAACCTGACTGGATGCAGCCCTGAGCAACCTGCTGTAACTGACCTTGCTTTGGGCAGGGGAGGTAGACTTACCAGTCTCTAGAGGTTCCTTCCAACCTCAAATATCCTGTGACTCTATGAATCAAAGAATGACCATGTGCATACATACATCTTTCTGAATAAGATTTTGCCTTTCTGTTTTGGACAATCTTCTTCATAATTTCTTGCCAGCTGTCATGCCCTTTTTTTTCAATTATCAGACTGGAATTCAATTGTATTGCTCAATATAACTGCACTGTATCAAACATAAGCCTGAAAATATCTTGCCTGTAGGAGATGGTGGAAAATCCTTTCTGTATCCAGCAACTTCTCAATGGATCATATAGTACAAATCAGTGTCTCAGCTTGTTGGGGACTGTGTATATGCATGTTGGGTGGGTAGGGGAGAGCTTGCCAAACTCATGAAAGAGAAAAACTGAACTAAAAATACGCTGTCCAGAAAAATATTAAAGCTGAAAAGTTGATAACAATGATTAACCAGAGTGACAAGCTAACAATCAACTGTTCTACCAGAGAGCAGTGCCAAAGAAAATCTATGAAGGAAAAGTCATACACCTGCAGAGAAGAAAGGCCATTATTTAAGGTTGTATTTGTTGACAATTGGTAGGTGGATTCACAGCAAGAGTTCTGAAACTCTTAATTAAAAATGCCAGATGCCTAGCAGGGATGATATTCTAGTGTCTTCTGTTTCCACAACAGGTAATGAATGACATACTGACAGCCTAAAGTTCTATCCAAGTAATTAATTTTACATAATTGTTCTCACTATACTGCCAAAGACAGCTTATTTCTGAGACTAGTAAATTCTACTACTTTCAAAGACTCGTAATCACTCCACTGCTTTCCACAGCCATTGTTGAAGTAGTGTATTTAAGACAGAAGATTGTGTACATGGAAAGTGAGGAAAGTTTTCCAAACAACACTGAAAAATCTGTACAATTCCATGGAATTGTTTTTAAACATAGACAGAGATAAATGTCTTTATGAAAGACGTTTAATTAAATGATCAGAAGAAACATGAGGCTTTTCTCATTCTTCATGTAATGCCTTATTCCTTTGAGCTCATTACAGAAGCACAAACCCACCTCTCCTCCCTTAAGTCTATGATTCCTCTGGTAGCTTTCCAAAACAGCAAAACACAAAGCACTAGAAGAGATTACTGAACCTCCAGCTACTTAAAAAATGCAATTGCACATAAAATCGAAGTACATTGCAAAATACACAGTGTTGTTCACAAAAGGAGTTTCATATCTTTAACCCTCCGTGAAATAAACATTATTCCTCTCTACACTGAACTGCACAGAAAATAGGCAAAAATTTCCTTACAGCTTTTTATTTCTCTTGCAGATTGACTCACAAAATGCCCAGCCAAATAAACACACTGAAAAAAGCAGATAATTTCTTATTTCTACTGCGGTGGGCTTGTTCCATCCGGCAAAAACAACCAACCAAAACTGCACCTATATTACTTAAATTTAGGTTAATACAAATACACAGGCTGTGGTTCAAGGACACTTCTCCCAGAACAGCTTAAGTTCCAAGGTGAGGTTTATCTAACATGGAGTAAGCCATTCAACTACCAAGGTCAGTATGTTTTTCTGAGTGCTGAAAGCTCTGGGCACGATGTGCAAACTCTTTATTGCATATACAGTATAACTGCTCTGAGCACGCTTAGCAAGTCCAGTTCTAACCTCCAGATGTTTCATGTTACACTAGAAGAAGAACTTTCTGATAACGCAATGTCTGTGCCACTTCAATAAACAGCTATGACTGTACTTGGGACAACTAATTGTAGCTAACACGAGTGAAGTGACAACAGAACAGGTTTTGTTGTGGGCTAAATGACCAAGCAAGTGCCATGGGAAAGCTTGTACAGGCCAAGCTGAAACCCGTGCTACTTCCATGTAACTGTTACCGGCCTTGTAACCTCAGGTTAGCCTATACTTGCTGCAACCATACCTTCTTTTGACAGAATAGACACAGGCACTGCCTTCCTCCAAAAAGACACAAAGATTCTTCAATACCTTATTGTAAGGGGAAAAAAATGAAACACCAGTAACTTCTGTAACTTGCTCACCATTTCCACCATAATTTAATTTCCAAAAGTAGTTCAGAATAGACTATTAACAAAGTAAGAACAAGGGCTCAGAGACTACATTACTGCTATGCATCAGACTGTTTGTTTATCCTGTAGTCAGTAAGATGAACCATCAGCCATCTGAGAAGGATTTTTGTTAAACTTGAAGATTTTTCACTGAACTGCCTTCCACAAATAGGAAAGCATTATTGCAAAATGTCCATTTTTTCCAGGGTGCTGGACTTACTGCTCCTGCACAAAATGCTGTGAATTTCACACGTATTTGCAGACCTTAACGCTGGCTGGCTGTTTTCTGTCCTGCAGCTGACCTATGCAATCAGGGAATTCAGATAGTGACCTCTTTGGAAAACATGGTGCCAACTACTGCTTGGTCCAACAAGGAGAGATTCATACCCAGGTTTATTAATCACGTCCCCAGATAGAGTAATTGGCCCTCCTAACCGCTAACTGCAACAGGGCCAACAATCCATTCCAGGAATGATTAAACTACTACATGATTTAGACAGGCCTTGCAAAGCAAGACAATTTGCAAATTGAAAAGCCTCCAGCACCCTAAAGAGAGACTCACACTGGCCTTTATAAAATCTCAGTTCCTGTCTCTTGTTTGTTGCAAGAAACACTACATTTATTGTAAGGTTACTTGATCTACTCTCACTTGGGGAATGGCGTGGCACCTCCTGTGTCTTTATTTCAACATACTGGACGTTGAAAGTAATATTAACTCTGTTTGTACTTTATAATATGGAACAACAGACTCCTGCATACTGGAGTCAGAGTTAGGCTGGGGAAGCTGAGTACTGGCTGTACCATACATTAAGTATGCTCCTCCTCTGCTGCTGCCTCTTGCAGGTGATTTGTCCAGAAGTCACATTACAATTTTAGTACTGCTACAGATGTTAGACTCCTTTGGTTCTTTGCTTCTTTGATACTATTATAGCAATGTTGAATTGTAATGGATCAATTACACAATCACAAAAGCTCTGTGATAGCCTGTTACGTCCTGTTCTCTATGGTAAGCATTCTTCAGAAGAATATTCAGGAATCTCCTACCTTAGATTAAAAAGTCTGGCAAAAAATACCAGAGACCTCTCACAGCCCTGTGGATGGCAATATTACAGTTGCAAGTGACAAGAATAGCCTTAGCTATTCAAATTAGCTCTCAGGTCTCAAATGCAGGAGTGTGTCCTGTTGGCCAGCAGAGACAGCAGTTAGCTTACAAAGGACCAAATGCCCATAATGATCTGCTTGCCACTACAGCATATGCTATTTTAAAACCCAAACGGGATTTTCAAAATAAATAAAAAAATCCCAACAGTACACTGACATCACAAAGGCATGTCAAAAAGCTTCATCCCTGGTTATTTGCAAAAATCTTCAAAAGCTTCAAAGCATTGCAGTTAGTTAAATTATTCACTGCCTCTGAACACAATTCTGATGTAAACCCCTTTTTAGCTGTATGCCAGACAAATCTAGGAATTCATTGTCACATTTCCTGGAACCCTCCTTGGCAGAACTGAACTGAGCTCCATGCTTAGTTGCCAAACAGTCATTTCCAGCTGGGGGAGACAAGCGAGAGCATTTTTATAGTAAGTTTACATTTCTAGTTACTGCAATTCCTTTTTTGCCAGTCCTCATACTTAGGGTGGAAAGTGAGACATCTAGATATTGCCTGTGCCGTCAATAAATCCAACTATGGGCCAGTCTGTGCAGTGGGAGGAGCACAGCAGGGCATTTTTCTGTTCAGACCGTTGCAGGCCAGTAAGGTTCTACTCTGTGAGGTCAAACCAGTGATAAATCTTCCTCTGCATCCCCATACACCACTCCTTCTACAGCCCCTTTCGAGCCCTTGTATCTTTCTCTGCACAAATTTATGAATAGGATTGGGGGATCAGAAAGGAACCTCTGAGAAATGTTGCCTTTTTGTGACTGTTTGTACCCTTCTAAACAAAGTGCAAGATGGCACTGGTGCACACAGAGAAGTGCTGGGGCATCTTCCCTGTAGGACCCTTTCAGAGATTTCTTACTGATATCACCTCTAACTACTTCCATATCCAAGCAGCTCTTGAGTAGCAAGCAGATTCTCCCCTTCTTTGAGAAAGCTGACAAAAACAGACCAGTAAGAAAGAAAATTAACTCCTTCCAGAATGACAAAACTGAGTAAGGAAACATTTAAATAGAAGCTGTCATACTGGTTTTCTGAAATGCTCCCCTTCCCGCATGTAATCAGTTAGCAGTTCTAGGGGCTTTACCAACTAAATGAAGAGGAGGACAAAGAAGGAAACAAATTCCCTAAGCGATGAGCTTCCAGAACTGTGTATTCCTCCCAGCTGGGTGTGCTGCTCCACCCGAGCAGCTGCAGCCAGGAATGGCTGTGGAGAGCCAGCAGCTGCTGCCAGGCTGAAAGGAGGTTTGTAACCCACCAAAAGAATTCCTCCCCTCTCACTCAAACTCTCTGCACCTCCTTGCAGTTGCTAGCAGCAATGTGCACACTTACTCAGCGGTTTTCCCTCAGATAGGTTACACTAGAAAAGCAAAAGCAGGCAGTGAAGGGTCAGGGCAAGAGTAACTGTACTTGAACGCAGACGACTCCAGAGATTTGTTGCATTCTTCTCAGCTGCCAGGGTTCAGGAGTGCTCAGGTTACTGGCAGGAAGTTCACGAAGTTCTGTTAGGAAGGATGGATTTTGCATCTTGCTTTCCTTGGGTGGGAAATATGTTGTTCCTCAAGAGCTACACCAGTTCTGGAAACTTTTGCAATGCAAAGTGATACCATCCTGCTTTATATAATGTGGAACTCAAACACACACCATAGGTGCAGGGTGGTACTAGGCATAGTATGCTAGAGGCCTGATTAAGTACAGCACAGCTGCAGAGTGTTGTGCATGTATTAATTTCAAAGTAAAACACAGTCAGCAGAGCAGGGAAACCAGCCCTTGTGTTAATGGCACAACTGTTTTGAAGCTTAATTTGCTCTTGTCCTGGAGAACAGAGCCAAAGTGTAAAAATAGCGAACACGTTATTAGCACGATAACAATTATGACTAAGCTCATACCAGATATCCCCACTCTCTTCCCACACCCATCTCTAATATGTTCTGAGCTCTTGATAGTAAAGGAGAAGGTATGCAAAAGGCTTGAGATCACTGCTCAGGGCAGAGACCACCACCTTGAACATAGTTCTGCACACACAGGTGATGTATCATAATGTAACTCCAAAAATTAAGGGTAATGGAATGTGGGCACAAGATGGTGTCTGTACAGTTTCTAGACTCGGGTCTGAACCATGGTAGTAAAATTCAGCCCTGACACGAGCAGGTAAAAAAAGTCAGAAACTTTAGTGGAATCATATCTGCCTTTCACCCCTATTCAGCAAGAGCACTGAGTACTTGCTTAGCTTTGAGCGTGTACATATGTTCACCAAAGACAAGGGAAATAATCAGATGCAAACATAGCCAAGTGTTGCTGCAGGAACTATGAAAGCATGTAATTTTAATGCTTTTTTTTTTAAATGCAGCTAGATGGTGCTGTACAGTTTCAAAATGTATTAATGAATTTTTTTAATTTTTTGTTAAGCAATTATTATTTTAAGTTTTTACACATATTTAGACAAAGGAGGTAAAAGTAAAAATATAAATAAAGCAAATATATGGTTGTAAAATGTTTTTAGAAATATTCACAGTAACATTCTTGTGATTCTACTCATCAGACATCCATTCTCATTTTGTTATCGATCTCTCTTTTACAAAAGCCTACCATATGATAGTATCCTACATTTGGTATTTCTATCTGCACAGGATGAAGTTACTAAGGTTTGAAGTTACTAAGTGGTGTAACTGGAGAGAGATTTGACTTACATATAGTTTGTACATGAGAAGAAAAGTACAATCGTATTCTTGTTGTTAGAAGTCTGTATTAGTATAAAGACCCACATAAAACTGCATTTTCTGTATGTGAACAAAATAAAGCACTTTCAATACAATTCTAATAATATTTAATGTGGTGAGTGATTGTAATAGTGTCTATTATTACTTTTCAAAAAGTGATGTTTTGATAAAATCCTATTAAAAATTATTTGTTCTGAAATGAAAGCATGGAAAAAGAGCACCTCACATTCAGCAGATGCAGAATAGAATTTGGTCCTTAAACTACTGTTATAGCTGGTATGAAAGATACCAGGTCTGTAACTCCTGACAGATGGTCATTTTGTGTTCTGTTCAATGCTAGTTTAGAGAAAAATTTGAAATGTTCTATTTGTATTAGCTTTTTGGTTACCCTTACCTAAAACAATGGTTAATATTGACAAAAGTTAACAGAGCCACTAATTGTACCTGGTAAAAATGTGGATGCATTGAACTAAATGCTCTTGAACAAAGTAAGAGTATCCTTGGCATTACCTGTCGCAGTAACTCCTCCTGACGCATCCTAATTCGCTCCCTCTCCATCTGGATTCTCTGGAGCCTCAACTTCTGCTGCTGCTGTTGCTGTGTGGTCAGTGCACTGGGCAAGTTCAACAGTGCTGGCTGCGGAGTCTGGGGAGGACGACTCTGCTGCGACATGGCTGTGCTGGGTGTTATTTGGTGCTGGTGATTCATGACTGTGGGAAAGAAAATAAATCATGGCTGGTTAAGTAGAATTGTACTTTAAGATAACAGAGGGTGTAGGACATGTTGCTCACTTACAGTAGAGAGTTATTAGAACTACTCTATTTCAAATGACTGACATAACTACTCCATCTGGCAAGATCTGGTACCAGTAATTGCTTAATAAACGATTCTTAATATTGCATATGTATATAAAACATGAATACTTATAGCAAATATTTATATTCATCCTGGCATGTTCAAATGTTTACCTAATGATACATAGTAAATGACATGCAAGTTTTTTTAACTGAAAATTCCTCTACAAATATGTGACTGTAATATGCAGTAAGCTAGTAAAAATGTTTTCAATCTTAACATTTTCTTTATTGACAGATCTAAATTAATTATTGTAAGAACATTTACCAGCATAAATAATGAGCACCATGTGTATTTTCCACCACTGTGAAGGAGATACACACTTTTTTCAATGACGCACAGATGAGAGATGTTCCAGTTCCTGTTAAGAAGCAAACCTCGCAGGAGGTCCTGTTCCCTGGCAGGCTGTAGCCTTCCTGTATTATCATGGACCAGTCACTATCTCTGTGTACTCTTCTATAAATGAGGGTTAATATTATATCTTGCAGAAGTGTTTGAAGCACTCCTTACCTCACAGGCACTCATACTTTACAGTAATCAAAAGCAGCTTGAGAACTGTAACTGAAGAAAAAAACTGCATCTAATAAGATCCAGCGAAAAGCTGGACTGTCAGAAGTTACAAAAGCAGCACAATAAAAAGACACCAGAAACTAAGAGAAGCTACACCTTTCTATAATATCCTTAACACGCTTCCACTTACTTTTTCAGAGCAGGTGAAATGCAAGGAAAAGATAATTGAATTGAATCTGTACCACATTGATAAATAAAAAAGCAAAGTAGTGAGAATCACTGCTAACTCTTCTTGATAGATGCCTTTGTCTCTTTTGAACAAAGACTGCCCTTTTTTCAAAATGGCCTCAGCCATTCCATGTTTCAGGGTGCAGTCAGTGTAAGTTAGCTATCTCAGTTCACAGTATGAGAATTACTATTAATAGCAAAACAGTGTAACTGCAAGTTACTAATACATTATACCAGTTTCATTATCAAACTCAGCAAAAATCTTTATCAATCTTGTACTGAAATAACTGCCTAAATTCACGGCGGCTTTAACAAGTTACTTCAGACAAGAATCGAGTTTAATGAGTTCTTAAATGCAAGGCTGTATAAAATTAATCCAAAAAAGATGCTAAGTTCAGGCCTGGCTTAACTCCTCTCAGGAGGTACATAAATCACGTAAGGCTGAATTTACAATTCATGGTTTCATTTGCAAATGAAAAAGGTCTAATAAATTAGAGATTAAGGTGTTTAATTTTAGACCTGATTTAAGACAACAGAGGGATTTGTAACTCTCTCCTGCGTTCTGGACATGCAAGCACCATATTGTACAGTTAAAGTCTTACAAAGAAAACCAAAATAATCTCTTGCACATTTGATTAACAACTGCAACTGTTAAGGTATTCAGATTTGGAAATGACCCATTAATTTACCACCTTTGGTAGGATATTCAAAAGGTTCATCTGGGGAATAACTCCATAGATGGCAGGTGAGAAACAGGAACTTTTGTAAGCAAACCTGATTTATACTCATGTAAACCAGCTAAACCCTTTCACTTGCAGACAGAAGGCTGCTGCTCAGTTAATGTTGCTTAGACTGTTAACGTTACTTAACATAATCTTTTCTGGTCAAATTCAGAAGCGATAAATCAGAGCAGAATTCTCTGTTGGATGGGCATTTTTATTTGGAGAACTGTTACAAAAGAAATTGTGAGTCTTCCTGTAGCTCCACAGTCACTCTGGCAATCATGCCACAATGCTAAAATAATCATTTGGCACTTCTGACAGCAGGTATCACTTGGCCACAAAACAGAACCACACCTTCTCTCTAGAAATGCTTCCCTCTCAGTAATAGGCTTAGAAAAAAACAGGAGGAAATTGAGGCAGAGAGGGGAAACTGCATAGCCTCTGCTTGTACCCCCTTTTTACTTTTGAGTAAAATGCATCAGTTCCCAGCAATGCAACCTAAATCCATTACTGAACCACAGAGTGAACAGTTCCTTCTTCCCCTTCCCCACTTTCACATTTCCAGTAAAAAACACATACAGTACCTAAAGCCAGTCTGGATTAGAAGTGGTAGCCATGTACTGCTTTAAAAATTGATACTTTCACAAGGATTCCTTCACTAACAGTGCAATAGCATCATTAACAAAGCTCCTACCTTTCAACAAGAACAGCCCAGATACTAAAATACTCTCTAGAAGAGATACAGTGTTCTTCTGTCCAAAGGACTAAGATTTGTATCTGTCTTTTTATCTTTCACTCATTGTTCTTACTGTATGAGAACTGAAATCCAAACTCAGGTCTATGCTTCTCAGACCTGAACATACTTATGCTGTGTACACATCCGACCTTAAAGGATACAGTACAGCAAGCACTGTTAGGAGTGTGCATTGAAAGAAATGTGTTGATGATTTTCCAGCCTGGATCAAATGTATGATACCCATACAATGCAAAGTGCTGAACTTAACTCACTCTGCCAGTTCCAAGGTAAAAATTTTTTTGAAAGGTTGACTTTACGCTAGCCGTCTTTCTGCCAAATCAGGTACTGTCTTGTCTTTCTGCAGCTGGAGTAACGCAGGTACATAGGCATTAGGCCAGCATAAACTTTGCCCTGCTTTGTTTGACAGAAATATTTACTTGTGCTCATGTCAGATCTGAACCAAATTTTTCCTTCTGGGGGATACACTATCACACAGGTCCAGCATGTAGAGACTATGGAACCATTTGAGAGTGCAGCTGCATGGTATTTTAGCTTCAGTGGCAAATCCAGCTCAAGAAATAATCCAAGTTAAAAGCAGGCCTGCACTAATATAACCTTTTCATGGATTCAGTTTATGTGTGGTCCACAAACAGCTGTATCCACACAAATGACATCATGCTTCCACATGAAACCAGAGTGTTGCCCTTTTATCACCTCTTCCACACCCAGCTGCTTGTTCCTGCCCACATGCTACCCCTTTACTGAGCTGGCAAAAGCCTCTTTTTGGCCACACAGCAAACTAAAAATTGCCCAGGGATAAAAAGAAGGTATTTTCTGGCTAGATTGGTTCCCAGCAAAAGTAACTGGGTAGCTATGAAACTCTTTATGTGCAACCATCGTAGGAGTCCAGGTAGGAAGAATAAGCTGGTTGCAGGAAAGACAGACCAAAGCCAGCACTGATCAGTACCTTTTCAGTGGTAAAAAACCCAAAAGGTTAGCAAGCTGCAGTGCTGAGGGGAAAGGCAGAAAGAGAGCTGGAGGCAGAAATCAAACCACTTTCACAATGGAAAACAGTATGTGAACCCAGATTTTAAGATGCAGTAAATCTAGTCTTATTCACATTAAATAAGTAAGAAATATTATAAGTACAATTATATAAATCTTATCAGTGTAGATCTGGTATTAAATTGCCAGGACCATAAGCACTTAGGCAGGACTTTAACTCTTCTTGTGTACAAAAGCATGTGCTTAAATTTTTGGCATGTCAATGGTTGAATGAATAGAACAACCATGGTAAGAATCCAGGCTGGCTCAGGGATTACCACAATACAGTAAGCTCTCTGTAAGAAAACTAAGCAGCAGCATCTAAGCAGCACATGCAAATGATAGAACCAGGCACAGTTAAGTAAAGATTAATAGCCTGTACAATATGTCTGGGATACACTCAAGGCTAGGGTGTGAGTTGTAGCACTATCTGTCATGGCTACGTGTTGCCTTTGCTATATAAAATACTTCCTCTTCTTCATCAGCTGATCTGTACCCCTGTTGTATCACAGCTGAAATTTTACATGGAAGAAGGCAAAGAACAAGACAGTATGAAAAATGCTGAGGAATATTTCTCCCCGAGCTATGTAATTTCTTCTCATGGGGACAGACAAAATGTTTTGGTCCAATGAACTCTGTATTTTGGAGTAAATTACTTTTCTTTCAAGCAATACTATACATTGTTACATGCCATCAAAGAACTACAGGAAGGTCAGTACAATGAGTGAAGTAAGCATTCCAAATTAGGAGTAGGAACTACATCAAACTGAATCTCCTACAAGTCAAGTATGCCGTAAATATGTGATCATATTTCTAAGAAACAACAAAAATCCATTCTACTTCCAAAAAAAGTTATTTACATCATCTGGGTTTGATAAAGCTATAGCTATGGCTAAGTTTTACAAGTTTCAGAGCAGGAGGTGCACAGAAGGCAAATGAGTAGGTAGGAGCTATCCTCAGCCAGTTCCACCACTTGCGTTACTTGGCTCTGCTCCTTTTTCAGGCAGTGCCTTTCTCCTCAGAGGTTTGTCAGTCTAAAGGTCCACAGAAAAACAGATCTGTTCAAAACTACCACTAACTGCAATGGCTTTTAAAGGACCACTGATTTGGGTCATAGAGACAAACTTACTGAAGGCAATTTGAACCCGCTGACACCACATTTTTCTCCAGCATACACTGCTTCAAGAAAAATATGGGATTCGGGTAACTCTCCATTCAGTTTGAATACCAGACACGCACTTTCACAGCAGCTTGAACTGGGACAGACTCTGAAACATTAAGTATCAAGGAATCATGTATCTGTGCTTTCAAACAAGTACAGACAGTTTTGTCAAGGTATCTGGATAGAGTATGTTTATGATAAAGTCTAACTTAAAATGGAGCACTAAATTGATATGGTGATAAAATCCATTTTCTTTTTTTAATGTCAAAAAGTCCCAGTTCATAAATACACAGGTGCTAAGGCCCAGGTTTTGATCCTACCAACTGCATAACAGCATCATTCCACTTGAATTATTCTTGAGTGCAATCACAATAATGTCCCATAAGCAAATTTAGGACGTATGTGGTCTACTTTTGTGAAGTCAAATCTAGTTTTGGGGCATGTGCATGCACACATATAATGCACATTAAGTTAGTCTAACCTAGCTCAAAACAAATATTAACTGGAAATTAAAATAGTATAGAACACAAAGACTGTTAAGTGATTCTTTTTTTACATCTATTATAGAAAGCAAAATGAAACCAAAACCTGGGGCATTCTGCAGCACTTCCCACAACAACTGCTGCATTCAGCTGCTCTAAAAATATATCCTAAGGGTCAAAATGTTACATGTATAGTAATGAAACAGCTGACTCTGGGAACTAGCTGAAGAGTAATTAAATCATGGCAGATTTGCAAGTACTGTTTTGCATTGGTTCCACTGAAAGGCACTAAAAATAATATGAGCAAGTCTTCAGTTAATGTGTTAAGTTTTAGGGCTTTTCTATACCAGCAGTTCACATGTGATGGCACCTGGAACACGTCCTCTGCAAAACAGCCTGTCCAAACGGTCCTCCAGACTTTAGAAAAGCACTGCCCTCACCTTCCCGGTGCCCTTCAACACCTGAAGCCGTGGTCATATGAAATGCAGCATATCATCTCCAGTTTGAAACAGCCCCACAGGATAAACCACGAGGCCAAAGACATGTTGTGCACAGATGATGAAGTGCTTGCTCCTTTTCCCCTCAGCCAATAGCTACCATGCAGCCGCTGCCATTTTCGTCAGCACAGTTCTTGGCCCGTAGCAGGTGATTTGGACACTAAAAAACTCCATACAGTTTGTGCACTAGCAAATACCATAGGCAGCAGATAAATCCTTTATACGTGTCATGTTTTCCTGTGTCATGGTTTAACCCCAGCCAGCAACTAAGCACCACGCAGCCCCTTGCTCACTCCCCCTGCCTCAGTGGGATGGGGGAGAGAATTGGGAAAAAATGTAAAACTCATGGGTTGAAATAAAGACAGTTTAATAGGACAGAAAGGAAGATGATAATAATATTATCGTTGTCAATTATTATTAATAATAGAATTGGAATATACAAAACAAGTGATGCACAATGCAATTGCTCACTACTTGCCGACTGATGCCCAGTTAGTTCCCAAGCAGCGATCCTTCCCCCAGGCCAACTGCCCCCCAGTTTACGTACCGGGCATGATATCCCATGGTATGGACTATCCCTTTGGACAGTTTGGGTCAGCTGCCCTGGCTGTGTCCCCTCCCAAGTCCTTGTGCCCCTCCGGCCTTCTCGCTGGCTGGGCATCAGAAGCTGAAAAATCCTTGATTTGGTAGAAACACTACTTAGCAACAACTGAAAACACCAGTGTGTTGTCAAGATTATTCTCATCCTAAATCCAAAACAGAACACTATAGTAGCTACCAGAAAGAAAATTAACTCTATCCCAACTGAAACCAGGACACCCCGCTTGCTCAGCTCCCTGTCACCCTCCTCATTGTGCAGGAAACCAGCTGACTCGCTGGCCTCACATTGATAGAAATTCTTGAACTTCAGGTTGTGTGTGAACATGCACACATGCTTATTGCCCGCAACTGGGGCACTGCAATAAGCAATACATTTTCCAGGACAAGACAGGGGTGCAGAATGTACTCCCAAGGAGGCAGAATACAAGAAAAAAGTTCAAAGAGCTATTTCCTGCAGAAGAGCACCGGTGCTACAGCTGTGCTAGACAATACTCTGCAAACACAGAACTAGCAATACAAAGATCTCACTTTGTATACAGAACTGACCACAGAAGAAAAAGATGTGAAGTCTGTGGAAAGATTTTATTATCTTAATGGGAAAAGTGTACAGAAATGAATGGGACAGTATTACTGGGAATAATCCCCAAAAGTTATACAGATGTAGTAGATATACTACAGAGACAGCAACTTACGGGTAATCTTAAATACATGAAAAGTCCCTGGTTCAAGACAGAAAACATTCAGAGAAAGCATGACTGGGGCTCTCAAGAAAACAATATAACTGATAGCAAAATGTCTTCAAGTACCAGGGAAAATCTAACTGAAACACCCAAGAAAATGAAGAAAACAGTAACAGCCAGTAGCACTGAACAAGCTTATCAGCTCCAGCTAAAGGAGCTGTGAAGTAAGGAAAAAGGCTGACTGAGAATGTAGCCTGGTAACCAGGGGAAGATAGTGGTGGAAATTTAGAGGTTGTACACAACAGTCAAAACACTTGGAGGAACAGAACCAATTCAAAATTTTTGGTGTCAGAGATAACCTTAGGTGTCTCATAGTTTTGCATAAATGTAGTAATTATTGGTATCAGTCATTTTCAGTGAAGAAGTTGGAAATTCCACAAGCAAGTCCAGTACTTCTCATGTTAAGCAATCCAAAGACACTGTATGAGCTGCTGATTTACCCAAGACAAAAGTTCTTCCTGTTCATGGTGCTAAGAATAGCATCCAGCACTGATATCCTCCAGATAAGCTAGGAGCGAAATGCGGTATATTTTCAAATTATTAACTATATGGTTTTTTTCAGACTGCAGATTAGTTTTACTACTTATGCAGATCAGTACCAGCTGCATTGAACAGGCATGGATTAGTTCTGTGCTATACCCAGGGCCAGTTTGGGTCTACAGGCAGCTTTATTACCTGTAGGTGGTGCAAAGCCCACACCAATAAATCCTTCTGGACTTTGTGGAAAGCATCCAGGAGTATCTAAACCATCTTTGCAACAGGCTTCCAGAATCAGGTGTTGAGGAGAGTATAGCACAGGGATGCCAGTGTGTCATCCAACATTACTTCTCCAGAGGCACGTAGATGTCATCTGATCCCACTTCATTTTGTGGAAGTGTATTAGCAGCAGCTTTGAGAGGTTCATTATCAGACCTGGGCTAGATCTTCATACAATTCCAGACTTGGGATTCTCTTCATAATACTCTCAAGATAAAGAAAGATGACTATACTACCAGAATGCAGACAAGCTTATACTGAAAACTGCAGCTTCCTACATCAACAGCCATTATCTCTGAGAAATTCTGACCTAAGAAAATCAGAAGACCTAAAGAAATGTCCAAGTCAAAGAACATAAAGTCTACCAATGATGAATGATCTTTCCATGTTCCCTGCAAACCTAGTGGCAGCTGGAATATTTGAGACAAATGATGCACGGAAAGGAAATGTAGTGATGTTACGCACAGAGCCAGAGGCACAGAGACAGGCACCGGCACTACTAATGAGAAAGCCACAGCACTCATAATCCTCCTTAACGAACGATCAGCCCAGAAAACCTGCAGTTTAGCAAAGCAGTTAAAGCTACTGAATGATGCTTCAGAAAACCTAATGCAGTAGGTACTGCACAAACTGGAACTAAAAGAATTTGCCATTGGAATTCTGACAGATGGGGAAAAGGGACTTCCTGATGAAGTGAACAATTCCACTAGGAAGATAGCTGGCTACGAGGCTTTGAGATGTTCGGCAGAAATCTGCATGTGCTGTACAGTGTGTGCGAGTACACAAAGCAAATCCAGTAACTTTGAGCTTACTGAGCATAGATGGTTTAACATAGTGCAAACTTGCAGTAAGTTCATCCATTTTTTTAAAATTGCAATTGTCCTGCTGTGGCGGATTGGGCCCCCCAGCGGCCAGCAACTAAGCCTCCACGCAGGCAGTCAGTTCCTGCCCCTGCCAGCAGGATGGGGGAGAGAATTGGAAGAGCAAAAGCAAGAAAAACTTGCGGGCTGAGATAAAGACCATTTAAAAAGCGAGGCAAAGCTGCGCACACAAGCAAAGTGAAATAAAGAACTTATTCACGACTTCCCATCAGCAAGCAGATGTTTAACAGCTTCCTAGAAAGCAGGTACTCAGCACATGTAAGGGTTACTTGGGATGATGTAACCATGAACGTCTCCCCTTCTTCCTCCTTTCCTTGACCTTTTATTGCTGAGCATGGCATCATCTGGTATAGACTATCCCCTTAGGCAATTCAGATCAGTGGTGGCAGTGTCACCTCCCAGCTTCTTGCAAACCCCCAGCCTACTTGCAGTGTGGAGGGGAAACAGTGGGAAAAAACAGAAAGCCTCAACACTCTGCAAGCTCTGCACAGGCATAGCAGTAACGCTGGTGTGTTGTCAACACTGTTTTAGTCACAAATCCAAACACAGCCCCACAGGGGCTGCTATGAAATCAGGTCCATCCCAGCCAAGCCCAGTACAAATGCAGGGTCAGTGCATAGCACCTGCATAGTAAACTAAATGCTTCTCTAAAATACCTTCTGTTCAGATGCGGTACTGATCCAATGTGCTCTTCAGTACCTTTCAGTTGGGATGCTGGAAACGAGTAATTCAAAAGGAATATTAAAAAATCCCTAAGCTTTACCTGAATTCAAGTCTGGGTAAAAAAAGGAAACCACATCTGGAGGCAACGGGACATACTGTAGCTCCACTGAGCTGGCTTCGCTGCTGGAGAGGAGATTGCAGGTGTCTCCTAATGTCTCAAACTTTGTGACTGCACAGGCAGACTATGGCAATGTACATCTGGGAATAAACCAAAATACACTAGCGAGTGATTTGTGTTTTGCTACATATGAAAAATAACTTCATCCCATGCCAACCTTATTAGATAGCATCTTTACACATTGCAAAGGCAAAGGATCTGACATTGGTCCTCTGTATGCTTTTCCACATTTCATGACAGAAAATACGATTATTTCCTTTCACTGTCTCAAAAAATATTGAACTTTCCAACATATGTAGTCCTGGAATGATAAAATTAATACGTCTGGACCTTCCACAAAAGAAATTAAAACCAAGGTTCAGATTTGCTGGAAAACTTTCTTTGGGACCCATTTTTTATCAAAAGTCATTACATATTTTTACCTATTCTATGCTTGCAAAAATGACACTTAAGTTTACAAGTCTGTACAAATTAAAACACCATCCCAGACAGGGCAATTCCAAAAGTCTCAATAGAGTATCCAATTCTTGCTATTATCAACCTCTAGTTTATATATTGATAATGAAGTCTGCTTTTACAGGTAGTTACATGGATCTTCCTAGATACTTTCTTTACAGAATCACCACCATTAAAATCTGTAGTCACATGTGTCTCCCATATAATTGTGCCAACACTTATGGTCACTTAGAATTACTTCCCTCTTCTTTCTCTATCCCACTTCCCTTCCGTATTTTATATGCACAATACTATATGTAATATCAGGTAGGTTTTATCCTGCAACTCTATGTACTTGGGCAAAAAAGAGCATCCAGGTAGAACTCCAGTCTCCTCAAAAGAAGTGTGGAAAAGTATGATCTAGTTATTACAGGACCAAGACTTCTCACTGCTTTTGCACTTTCCACTATGTGTGTTCTTCAAACAAGAAAAAAAATAATTGAATAAACAGTAAATTGCTTTTCTTAATGATAGAGCTACAACGATATGCATAGGGAAAACAAAAAAAATATAGTACCTGGAATATCTGAAGCACGTTTGATACATCTGATATCATCTAGATTTCAATTAATAGTGAATCTTTAAATACACTAGTTGGAATGAAAAGAATCCCAACAATCGAAAAATTACCCCTGTGCTATATACATAAGCTTAGTTTGAGAAAAGTTTTCTACCTAACCATTTTACCTGAAAGTAGTCAACTGAACCAGAGCTGAAGTCCTGTACTGAACAGTTCAGTAACACTGTTTTTGAATATAGCTGATAACTCTGCCACTAAAGATTTGAATGAGTCCAGTGAAGTCAAAGGAAATTCTTGTGTCAACTCCAGTGAGCAACTTAACAATACAGCATTCTACAAATCTCTGTTCCTTATGATATAATCATATGGCACATTTGTTGGGCTCTTTATGCAGTTTTATTAATGCCTGCTATCGTTTATATTTGAATTCTGAATTTGTATTTGAATGTTATGAGGAACATAATGGAGTTTGGGTTAAAAAAGAAATACCTTCAGTTCGTGCTCCAACTAGACTACCCAATATGAATACTGATTTCAGTACAAAGACACTCATCTAATAAATCAGTGACGCTTTAACAGCACTTTTCAGCCTGTGGTCTGAGGACCCTTAGGACCTCTGGACTGTTTTTGAGAGGTCAAAGGTAACTAAGGAAAATCAACTGGTCTTCAGTAAGCTTAAATTCACTCGGCAGGGTTTGGCACTCCCAGTGTAACATTTATACGGTTCTGCAAACAAAGGAAAAATATAAAAAGCTCAAATCTACCACTTTATAGTAAAGGAGATTGGATATAACATAGCAGGTGAAAAGTATTCACCATTCTAGCAGACAGGCTCAGGGTGGCCTTGAATTCATTTGGGGAAAAACAAATTTATTTTGCAAAATGAAGTAAGTCTCCTCAATAAGCAGCCATTACACAATTTTCCAGCTCAAATGAAAGTGAGTAAAAATGTGGAGTTAAGTTCCAAACCTGGATGGACTATGTGGCCACAGTTTCATTGCAGTCCATGGAATTACAACTATTTAGTTCACATCTCAAGTTAGACCTATGTAATTTTCTTTTTCCAGTTAGAGGAAAAAATGAAAAAAATCTTTTATTGCTTTTGCTTGTTTTTAAATTAATGACATTCTAGTGAATTAGGTTTTCTGACATTGTAGGAGACCTTTCTGTTGATGACTTTGCTGGATATATACTAAGCAAAGATTATTTTGTGGGCAGGAGACTGCAAGTTGCAGAAGACAAAACATGCAAGGGTAAATTGTTTCTGACATATGCGTTGAACTGATTGTACCAACTTTTATTATTTTAGTGTGAGAAGTGTCTGGATGCAACTGTGGATCTTTTTCTCTACTCTGTTTATAGGCAGTCTAGCGCCTAATTTGTATGAACTCGCCAGCATCAGGTGTCACGCAACACAGTCTGATAAAAAACAAATGTCTATAGAGGTTAAAAAAAAAAACAAAAATGAACCCAGCCATATTACAGTTTTGACTTAGTCACGACATTGTGAAGAAAAAAAAGACTAGGCTCCCCTCCTTTTCTCTCTCTGCTTCTGCCAACAAAGAACTGCTTGTTTCACTTATTTCCCAGAAACAGCATTAGCCTTCCAACAAGGTCAGCAAAAAATGCTGCTTTTCAGTTCTGGTGCATTTTGTTCCAAAAATCTGTAAAGTATTAAATCAAAAAGTTGTACTATCCCTCTGCACAGAGACTCCTTTATTCAGATTTCTGGGCTGAAAATAGCTGTACAGAAATTTCTCAACAGTTTCAACTGTTATGTTAAGTTCTGTGATATTCACATGTAACTCATCTTTCCTGTCTTCAATGATTCAAGCTTAAAAAATATCCATACAAACAACCTGCAGGTGCACCATCAAAGCTATGATTTAGCAGGAAGTTATTTAAAAGATTGGAGATTTACTCTGTAAGCACTTTTAGCAATAAATCAGTAACAACAAATAATGGTGGGGGCTGCTTGACTGGAGAGACAGCTTTAATGCTAATGACCAATAACTGATGACCATTATTATTTAAAACATTTATTAAATTATTTTTACTTTTGTTTCAGGCAGTCTTCAGCTTTTGCATTTCATTCATCTTGAAACTATGAAAATGACACTCTACTTTTGCACTGGCACATGTTTGGGTTACTAATCTTGAAGGGAAATGCTGACACCAACAGGAACTTCTTTGTGTTAAAATTAAAAACTACTAGATTTTTGAAACAATACCAACATCTCTTTTGAACACATCAACCGTTAACATTTCAGATTTACTAGAGAGTCAGTTGCTGGTTTAAAGGTGTGTGTCCTTTGAGCTATCTGGATTTAATTTACCTGATACTGAAGTTAATTCCTATTAGTCTCTGGAACTGTTAGCCACTGTCCTGAAAACATAAATAAAATTACTCCATTTGAAATCTGCCTGATAAATGACTTCTTAGAGGTTTTAATTGCAAATAACAAAAACCACCCCCCATTCTTTGTTCTTTTCCAGAGCTGTGTCATAAAACTCTCATTCCCATAGAACATGCAAGTCCTCTACAATGCTTTCAGCTCTCCTGTAAGTATTATTTCATCAAGCAGAAGCAGGTGCCAAAATTATTCACATTGACCACAACTGAATTGTGTCCACTTCTTTCAGGATATCCAGTAATTAAAAATGACCTGGAACAGGAAGCCTTTCCACTGTGCAGGTGGTGTGAGGGTATGGGCTACACTGAGGGAAAAACACGTTCCTCTCAATGTTATATACTCGTAGCCAAATTTCCAGCTAATGCAAACCAAGCCTTGCAAGATCTAGACCATTTCATGTATGCTAGTTATCACTAAAATACATACTACCTGTTTTCAAACACTTTGGGATCTGTGTTCTTATCTCCAGAGACTCTCTTTGACACGGTAACCAAAACTCCATTTTATCATCTTCAAACAATAGTAGCTATACCTCTTTTATCATGACAGGATGTGGAAACTTTGGTTCATGTGTTTATTGCTCTTAGACAGGATTACTGCATTGTTTTATTGGTTGGATTTCCCGGCTGATTAAAAAAAAAAATGAAAGCAGAGGCAAAATAACATTAACTCCCAGTTGTATCCAGACCCAATTAAATTACCGTTAGCAATACAGCTGAAAGCTAAATTTTAGATTAACAGAAAAATTTCTGCAACACAACAGTTGTCAGTGTAAGAGGCTCTTCATGTTAAATTCTATTGTGTAACACATAATATCTTTCACGTTAGAGAACCAGTCTATTTAATAGTTAAAGCTATCCTGCTTCTATCACTTGGGTCACGCTTGCTGGTGGATCTTGATAGAGGAAGCTTGTAAGGTAAGGAGCTTTCTCTTTTTCAGTAGGGAAAAAAAATAATAATCAAGTAGTTCTTCATCTGGAGTTTGACAGAGTTAGTTAATATGGTTGAACTCTCAGGATCAGTGCATACACTGACCATAAACAAATTAACTTTAGGCTTTCTACCGCTTTATGCCTGACCTGCTTGATCTATAAAATGGAGATAAATATTACCAGCTTCTACCACAGATGCGCCGTGATGTTTTATTTTTCTTATACTCTGTATTTACACACAATCTGATCAGGTGAAAGTGCAGGTGTCAAGAGCAAACAAAAGTACACGTAACACTCTTCTCCTCCTGCCAGAAATTGTTCTCTCTTCTTAAGTGTGTATTGCACATTCTGAAACTCCACCACCCAGTGTTGACAATGCAACACACATTGTCTTTAGGGTGCCAGCCTCCTACCTGACGGAAGCATGAGAACTGCACGAGGACACTCTAATCTGTCACAAAGGTTTTCAAGACCTGATAGCATAAAGCCCTGAGTACTTGGTCTGGTCTCATAGCTGACTCTGCTTTGAGCAGGAGGTTGGGTTAGAGTTCTCCCAAGGCCCCTTCCCACCTGAATTATTCTGTGATGGCCACAACCTTACATTTTGCAAGGCCCCAACCCTCAGCCATGTGGCAAATCTCATCCAGCTGCTTTCCTTACCTCAGAATAGGCATCCTTACCTTCGCAAGCTCATAACATTATTACTTACCTTCTAGCAGCTGTCTTTCAATTGATTACACCTGAATGCATTCACAGTCTCTTATAATACCCCTTTGAGGGTGCCACGAGCAGCTAACTGATGAAAAAAACAGCAGTACAGAACAGAGATAAATTAAAACAATCTGCCCCAGTGTGCTGGTTTTGGCTGGGAGAGAGCCCATTTTCTTCACAGTAGCTGCTACGGGGCTATGCTTTGCATTTGTGCTGGGAACAGCATTGATAACCCAGGGACGTGTTGGTTGCTGCTGAGCAGTGCTTGCACAGAGCCAGGGGCTGTTCTGCTCCTCACACTCCCCCC
>JANZLQ010000089.1:43050383-43067874 GCA_026212715.1 Elanus axillaris | reverse complement strand
GAGCAGTGCTTGCACAGAGCCAGGGGCTGTTCTGCTCCTCACACGCCCCCCCCCGCCCCCCCCCCCCCGCAGTGAGCAGGCTGGGGGTGCACAAGAAGTTGGGAGAGGACACAGCCAGGACAGCTGACCCTAACTGACCCAAGGCATATTCCAGACCATATGGTGTCATACTCAGCCTTTAAAGGTGGGGGAAGGTTCGAAACGATGGTGTTTGTCTTCCCACATCACTGTTACTTAGCATGATGCAGCCCTGCTTTGCTGGGGATGGCTGAACACCTGCCTGCTGCCCATGGGAAGTGGGGAATGAATGCCTTGTTTTGCTTTGCTTGTGCGCACAGCTTTTGCTTTACCCACTAAACTGCCTTTATTTCAACTCACGAGTTTTCTCACTTTTACCTTCTGATGCTGTCCCCCATCCCACTGCAGGGGGGAGTGGCTGCATGGAGCTGAGCTACCAGCTGGGGTTCAACCGTGACACCCAGATACAGAGTATGGGAACACTTGAAACCTCAGGAATTAGAATGTTAAGCATCTTTATGATTTTTTTACCCCTCAGATATACATATTGATGAACTCATTTTGACAGAACCTGAGAGGACATATAGTTATGAGGTATTATGTCAGTCTTCAGAATTAAGAGTGATCCAGGTACATTTTCTGAAGGCAGGATTAGCTGGGCCAATACACTATGCATTAAGATAATAATTCACAAGTTACAAAATTAGCAAGTTATCAACCATCATCATAGGACAGCCCACGTTGCAAGGGACCGTGAAAGATCATCTTGACCAAACTTACACGGAAAATAATAAGATTATGAGGGGAAAAAACAGATACGGTAAGAGAAGATGGCTCAGCTCTAATGCATAAGGGATCTGTACAAGCACAGCTCTGCTTGTCTCTTTGCTGCACCCCTTGTCACTTCTTATAGCCAGCTCATACATGACTGCAGCTTTCAAAAGCCTTTCCGCACATCAGTCCTGTCTCATTGCAAAGTCTGATGAGTCACACAAGTTCTCTTGTGTACCAGAAGTGGAAACGTGAAGTGGTAAACCAGGTATGCATTTCTGTTATTGCTGACGCTGGACTGTCCACTGTGAAGAGAGGCAAAATAACAGTGGTAGCTAGGGACTGGGGAGCATCAGGCACGTCCAGCCTGGTTGGATTTTGGTGAGTTTAGTTAGACCAAACACATATTTTAACCACAGTTTCTAGTTAGATAAACTGAAAGCCCCTACCCACACCCAAATAAGCTCAAAGGCATTTTACAAAGTCACAGAGTGCCCAAAACTCTCAAACCACCAAACTCCGGGCACTACTTAACATGCAGCTTAGTCACTCACACAGGACCTCGAATAACTGTGCCTTGCAGTCTGCAACTGGTATTTGTTGTAAGGCCTAAATCCTACAACCGACTGTACCATGATGTATGCCACTTTACCCAGAAGGTCTTCTGAGTTTTTTTGCAGACAGACTGTGTTCTTTTTGTACGAGCTTTTGTATGAGGAACTCATGCGTATAATTCAAGCTAATTTATATAGAAAACAAAAAATACTATCACAGGCTTTTATTATTTTATGTCAAAATAAGTTGCAAACTGTTAAACTTGAAAAACATTTAAATGGCAACCAGATTGTGCTCACCAACTGGATGAAGAGTACAATCACAAAAGAAATCTCTTTAAAACAGTTTGAAGGAAGCAGGAGGAAAATAACAATAGTTTTGAGTGTTGCATAATGTAGCATAGAGAAAGACTACAAAAAAAGCAGCATTTAATTAAAAATTGTTACAAAGAAACCCTTATAAGGATCTAATTTTTTTCCTCTAAATCTTGCTACACATAGCCAAAAACCATCCTCCAGAATCTTCTTATACCAGTGACCGCCATTAAGGCAGAATAGCTTCCCTAGCTTGGACTTAGGCATTTCCAGAGAACAATTTAGTCATTTAAGTCAGGCAGTAGTTTAACCATTAGCCTAGGCGCAATGCAACTGCTCTCTCCTTCCTTTCATTCACAGGAAGTCCATGGAGCTCTGTCTCCTAATTCAGGGACCTAGGTTAGATGCCTAAAATAAGGGTGCACAAACACCCCTCCCTCCACATATGGTCTTTGATTCTACCACAGTAATGAAGCTGACTGGCAATAGATAGTTAATACCTTATTAATCAGCTGAAAGAGACTATGGTTCAGAATGGGCAGAAAACTAATACACATGCAGATTCAGCACCAAAGTAAATGGGATTTATGAAGTACTTATGAAGATGCAAAAAATACAGTGTTTCTGGTTGTCTTCAGTCAGAGACTAATAATTTTCCCTGTTGCATTCCAACAACAACAAAACATATAGTTAAAAGATCTCTGTTCATGTTGTCCTTTCCTTAGCATAACCATCTACAAACTGTCTTAGAAGAACAAAGGTAAAACATTCAGAAAAAAGCAGACAGACAAGTGTGAATATATGCTAACCTGCAACAATATGCTTTCAATCTCTGGAACAAATTTCCTTTTTCATTCATGAAACTTCATTGAATTTAGTAGTGGTGTATGAAAGAGCATAGAAACCTGCCTAGCATGTATTAGTTTTCTGTAAATTTAAAAAGATGCATCAAAGGAAGAAATAGCTTCAGATGCCTTTGTTATGTAACATTTAAAAAGCAATGCTTTAAATGTTAGTGACAAAGCTAACGCTGCTGAAGTTATAAGAAAATCAGGATGTGTATCTCAAATAGACAACATAAAACCACAGTAAGAAAAAAGGTAGAAAAATACAGCAGATTTTTTAAGGTATGTCTACTAATTTCAATCAGCCTTCGCTATGTTTCTCTATGTCTCAAGCATAGGCATACTATGATTTTGTATCACTTAGTCACACGCTGTGCCTTTGATAGAATGTTTATAAGTGCCTTTATACACTTTCCAGCAAATATCGCTGAGTTTATAAACCAAAGCAACAAACTGTATAGAACAGACCATATTTTCCATCTCTTCAGAAGAAGTGAAGCAAGGAAAACACGTGTTAGTAATTGGAAGTGCAGACCAGTATGCAGACCTGGAATACTTAAATCCTTTTAAGTGGCTCATCTTCAAAAGAAAAACTTCTTCTGATTCCTACAGTACCAAAAACTGCTAAGGCAAAAGACAGATGCACAGACTTCATTTGCTAAAAACTTACAAAATTATGGCCAGAAGAGTGGCTTAACTTGGTATCCAGTTTCCATTTCTCCTCTGATGTCTGTAAGATGTTGGCACAATCACTTCTGGCTTAGAGGTCTGACTGCCAGACCAAGAAATTGCTCACTTCAATGTCTGAGCAGACCCAAGAAAGCAGGTTTAGCGGTAACATGGTTAACATCACAAAAAAGCCGAAAGGCCCCTCCTTTTGGCCAAGATAATTTCAAAATAGAGACATTCTACTTCAGTACTGGAAATGGCACTCACATGTATTTTAAACTGTCACATGAAGTATTCAGAGGCTACTGTATTCTGTTCAGATTACTGCAATTTTATAATTTCTGTGTTTCTAGATTAAATCTTTTAAAATGTATTTTTAAAGAAAATAGTGTCACACTTGGTATGTTCAAACAGGTGGACTGGAAAATCAGGGACTGTGATGCTGAATTTAATAATACAGTGCTGAAAGTGCTACTCAGCTGTGCAAACAGATTTGCTTGCTTCTAAAATGTCACAGCAAGCCTTTCAAAAGCCACTAGAATGAGAAAAAGTTCACCAGAACATATTGACAAATTTTTTTCTCAAATAAATATGAACACTGTGGAAAATTTTTATGTATTATTTCTAGTGGGCTAATGTTTAGGAATTTCAGTCACAGATATGAACCACTACGCCAAGCATTGTACAAATACCTACCAAAAAGTGTAACCTTGTCTATAAATGTGAAGGATACTGAATGAAATAGTCTGTATTTGATGTGGCAGATTTTTAAGTCTGTGGAAATGCCCCTGTTGAGGACCTGAAGTCCCTTCAAGAACAGACTGTCAATTAGGTGTATGCTTTTATTTCTAATCCTTTGTATTAGCCTTCCTGTATTATCCATATCCTGTATGTATCCTTCCTGAGAAAGACCCTTCTCTAAAATTCAGTATACAAGTATTATCGGTACAGGATTTGGCTTTGATTCACTTCCACTGACAAACTGGGGGAAAAAGCTTGCTGTACACTGTCCTGATTTATGGTACCTCCTTTGTTTTTTAATTAGAGAGAATATAACATGTCAACATAAGCTGAGGAGTCAGTATGAACAAAAAACCCCACCGTCCTATTCCTATATCTTGGCTATTTCAGAATTGCTATAAACATAGACCTAAACGCAGCTGTGGTTTGAAGTAACATGTGCAGAGCAATCGTTAGTTTTACCATGTAGTGTGACACACTGCAGTACACCCTAACCTTTCAGATTTTACTTAGGTTTCTTCTTCAATCCACTCTCATGATACAATTTGCTACTGTCCGCTGAATCACATAACATAACCAACACCTTTTACTGAATATATTCAAGCACTACAGCTCTTGAGAGAAAGGTAGAAGAAAGAACGGAAGTTAGTTACTTCAGGGGACAGCCTACGTGTTTATTATAAACTTAAGACAAAAGTAATAAGTTTATTGCAGTACTGCTATTGGTGACCATTGGCAGCCAAACATTTACCATTTCTCTGATACGTGAAGGGACAGCCCTGATCAACCACACTGCAAATGAATAATCATGAAATCATGAGACGAACTTACCAAAAGTTAACCTGAATAAGAATCTGGTCTGTGTTTTTAAAATTACCTACTTGACATAGTTTTGTGATCTTGAGCCTGTAAGCTGACCTATCTGTTATTCATTTCCTTGAGTGGTAGAAAAGTTAAAGCTGCAGAAGTGAAATATTACAGATTATTTGTAATTCTCAAATATACATGAAAAGGTTTTCTTCCATTTACACATTTTCTTTAAAATTTTCAGAGTTTTCCTGGCTTTATTTTCACTAAGGCTCAGAGCTGGCAAAATCAGAGGAATATAAGTTGATGTTTAAATTTAACCTTGAAGTGCTAAACAGGAACAGCAATAAAGCCACACCATTTATAAAAAATCTTTAGGTAATTCATACTGCAAAAGAGTCTTTTTAGTATTTTGCAAGTAGCTTCCAGTGCAGAACCTAACTATGCAAATAAACCCCATCACCATAAACAAACAAACAAGCAAACCAGCTACAACATCTGACCTGAAGAAACACAGGAAAAACTGCAGATTATACAACAGCACTTCGCACAGTATGCTTTGAAAATTATATGGTGGGCTTGTAGAGGCTTTACACCACCTCTGAATGAAAAAGCACAGCAAGAGCTTATTTTTCCATGTTCAATACTACATCAAAAATTTGTCACAGAGGCTCTAAAATAAAATGCATGAGATGTTAGAACTTCAGCTCAAACAGTACCAGTTCATTTGCTGCCAACTCTACAGAGGGAAAAATAAGAAAAGTGGAGAACATACTGTTAGGCCTGACAGCAGAATCAGAGCTACCCTTCTTGAAGCAAAAATTACTTTGGCAAACAAATTAGTAAAAGGTGTCTCTCCTCTCTCTTTTGTATTTTCACTACAGAGATGACATCCAGTACTCACCGAGATTTGGCTGAGACATTGCCATAGACCTCTGTGGTACTGGTGTAGAAGTAGCTGCAGGATGGTGGCTCATGTGATTCAGTGGTTGGTTCATAGTTTTTCGAGGATCTTGCCATGTTGTAATTTTTTCTATGTGACTGAGAAAGAGAAGATAAAACACAAGCTTAACACAAAATACCCAAGTATATTATATACACGGTTAAGTATAATGTCATGGAAGTCTTATTTGATTTTCTTATCCCACATTTTTCTACCCTTCTCATCTCACCCTAACCCACTTGAAATTATCTATCATCTCGTCATTTATTTTCTCTCCAATCATCTGCCCCGCTATTCTAACTTTTTATGCACTACTGTTGAATAATTACTTTTACTTGAACAATTGGTGGATTCTATTATGATACTGAAAATCTGTAATACACACTCATCTTCCAGATTATTTAACTGTCCAAAACTTGTTTACTCTTGTCCTACCAATCTTTTTCTACATATTCAAACATATGGCCATTCTTCATTCAGCAATATATGGCATTTTGCTGAGTTTTGAAAAGACAAGTGTTTGTCTTACCAAATTCAACTGCTTTGTTCCTTACCACACCATGAAAACTAGTCTGTCTGTATGTCTCCAAGAATATCAGAATGTATTCTCATTACCAAAAGGGGCAGATTATGTCCTCATGACTTGTGTAATCACCATTTTTTCTGTAAAGACACTAACAGTTTTTATTGCAATGTAGCCAATGTAGGTCAATAATATATCAACGCTCTAGTATGTAAACCCTCATTTACCTATATTACCCTGAAAACAACGGAGTACTGATAAATCTGCATGAGGTTTTACAGTGAGATAACTATAAAATGTGATCTCTAAAATATTTTTTGCCACAGAATACAGTGGAGAAAGAATTGTGGTTTTGTTGCAACTGAAGGTCTTCACTGAAATGCATTGGTTCTGGAAGAAACTTATCAGGACATGGATTTTAAGGATCAGTATGTAATTCTATCTGAAACAAGAAAAGACAAAGGAACGATCTTAAAGCAATCAATAATCTGGTATCTCTCTTGGGATTGCCTGGTTCCATGCCCAGGTTTTGCCCAACTGACTAACCAGGCTACTGATTATTGGCTGGACTTGGGATGGGTTTTCCTCTATGTTTTTTGTTAGAAAACTTTAAAAGAGGCAAGTCTTTAAGAAGAACATGTAAAGAAGGATAAAAATTTAGATATTCTGTGTCTGGAAAACCTTTCCAATACGCTTCTCATAAAAGCACAATCTATCACCATCTTCACTGAACTAAGTCTCAGACTTGCCATTGCTACTTTCACCCACATTACTAGCATTGCCATCACTGCTGTGACCACTCCACATCTTCAGACTCAGCTGATCACCAGTAGTATTTCACAAGCAAGTTTCCACCTATTGTGATGTTACCACGTCCAAACTTGTTACAGTAAGCCTCTGATATTACAAAAAACAATGTGAATTACAAGCAGGGAAAAAAAAAGAACAGCCTGAACCATTTTTTAAAGAATGGTAAATAGTGACACTGTCTTTACTTAGTCCATAGCCATTTTAATTTCCTAGTATTTTACATTTAAGGTACAGTTCCAAAACCGTAACTGAAGATCAAACTTTCACTTGATGCTTGCCTAAAACTCAGCCTCTAAGCTGTTGAGTCACTTCTTTTCTTCATAGCTTCTAGAATATGTTATCATTCACAGTGAAACCACCCACCATTGCTTCTCCCGAGCATTAAAACACTTTATTCTCCCCTCATTGTAAACCTTTAGTATATTTTAGCTTTCCTTCTTTTACTCTTACTTTCCAAGTATAAGAATTCTTGTATCCAGTTCAGTTAAATGATCTTTTTCCAAAATTAAGGAATGGCATTCTGAATGGAAGATGCTGCTACAGCAATAACTTGGGCAATGTTTTCTGTTAAGTCCTAATTGTGCCTAAATGAGATGAAAAGCTTTTTTTATTTAAAGTTCCATTGTTTTGTTTCTCTGGCATTGTAATTCAAATAAAGAAGCTACACTTAATCAAAGCTATGAATTTTGGAATACCAACATATAATAGAAAAGATTTTTCCCCGAATAGTGCAAAACATGATTTTAAGCACGAGCTTTAGTGATAAAATAAATACTGCCTTGATGAAGCTTGTATCAAAACACATTTCTGACTTCAAAGCATTTTTTTCATATGAAGACTGTAAAATTTTAGCAAAAAGGTTAAAATTAAATCAGACTTTTTTTCCTGTAATGTTCATCTCTAAAAACTGAAAGCACTATTTCCTGTTAGGAAAACTTGCAGCACAGGTTAAAGTATTTATGAAGTTAGCTGTATTAAGCAATCTGTAACTTGTTTGAACGTATTCCTCACACTAACTACAAATCCAAAACCTTCAACCAGAACTGCCAATTGCATACAATGAGCAATAACAGGAAGTGCTCTTAACAAAAAGACACACTAGAATACCCAAACGGTCAACTTCAAAAATTCTGTTTTGTTATCAAAGTTCCTTTCAGCAGTAACATTCTCATGTTTCATGGGCATTGAAAAACAAAGTACGTCCATTTTTTTATATAGGCGAGAACTATGAACACATGCAGAGTCATGCGAGTTCCTCCAAGGATCCCTCCATTTTAAGTATTTGGGAAAAGGGGCCAAGTCTACCCAGTATAGTCAGTCCTTGGTCACCCTCACAGTAAAAGTGTTTTCTGATGTTCAGAGGGAACCTCCTGCATTTCCGTTCATGCCCATTGCCTCTGGTCCTGTCAATTAAAGAGGCTGGATGTAACAGCCTGCAGTGAACGAAGCAGATGGAAGCTAATTCATGCATTTCACTCTAGCGTCCAACTGAAGTGCGTAGCACAAGACAGTCCCTGGAAAAATCTTTAGTTTGTTTTGGGGAAAGATGCGAGTCTTGCAGTTCATGCCGCGCCATGCTCAGCACTGTCAGCCACTCATGGGTGCAGGGTTTGGCACCAGACATGGCTTTAATTCCAAAGGTGTGAAATACTACCTTCAGTCAAGAGGATAAGTAAGCAATTTTCTTCCAGAACTGTCTTCAAACCCACAAATCTCAGCAGGAAGTACCACACAAACCTTTACAATTGGGCAGCGAGTACAACTTGCCAGTTTTAGTTCCTTTTCTAACTTATGCTGAGGTCCTGTTCTTTAAATTGTTGCTACAGCTACCCAATTTCCCACCCCAGTATTGCCAGCTGTTATTCAATTTATTTATTTATATTTATTTTTAATTGTGTCTTCTTGCCTGAATGGTGGACGATAATAACCATGTCACAGTGATGCAGCACTATCCCCAGGCACCAGCCCTGGTGACATCATGGCTATGTCACAACAGGCAGCCACCAGCTCCCAGAACTAGCCTGGCAGTGTCATTGCCTATGTCACAGCAGACAGAACATCGGTGGTGGCCATGTCGCAGGGCAGTCGTTGCTGACGTGCGTGGCCCAGGAAGACTGTAGAAAGAGTTGTACCAGACCAGGCTGGCAGCAGACAAGCAGCCAGGCGAACAAGGGCTGAGAGGGGATGGCAGGGGAGGGAATGGCAGGGGCTGCCCACGGTGGTGGTGGGGGGCTGCGCCTCCTTTGTGGCTTCTGTCTATTACAGCCGGATGCCTGGATAGGGATGCGACCAGACCGTGGCACATTCCTGAATTTTAGGACAGTATCCAGCATTTTAGTGTTTGAAATCCACCTGTAATGCTTAATGTTTCACCCATTCCTTATTACCTTCTTTTTTGCATTTGATGTATAGTTGCATATAAGCACTGAAAGATACTAGTTTTTAACTTAAAATATTTAATATCTAAATATCTCAATGCTGTTATTACTTTATGCAAAATGCAGCGTAGAGAAAAGCAAAAATAATCTGCTATTCTTAGCAAAATAGGTCAGCAAGTCGTGAAAGCAGACATTGATCAAAATATGGAATTTGTCATTTAGGCCTTGATCCTGAAGCACTGAATTCACCCAAAAGTTTTGCTACAGGTGCCAATGGAAAGTGGGTCATACCCTTTTAATTTTGCACAGATTCACAGCATTGCAGATATTTAGGAAGGAGCATAGTAGCAGGAATGCTTGGGTTGCAGTTGGCACTCTATTACAATAACTATGAATTTTTTTGTCTTTTATAATACTGGGTCATTTGGTTTACTGAAACTGTAAAAAAATTTGAATCATATAGGGTTTAGGTAACAGAAGTCATTAGTTAGTTTATATCATGCTGACAGTAAACATTATCATTAGCTCAGCAAAATCTTGTCCAAATAATGACTTTGAAAAAAACTTTCTAAGAACAGTATTATGTTAATATTATCCTCAATATACTTTAAAAACCCAGACAGTCAAGCAATAGTTACTCTTTTAGAAACACATTTGGCATAACACTTCCTGTTGAAACACTTGGTTTCTCATCACCAAATTAGGATGAAATGAGCTGTAGTTCTGTAAAGGAGCTTTTTTCCACATTGTAACAAGAGACAGCTCTCCATCCCTTTCTTGTTGTTTTAAAATATGCCCACTTAAAATGCCCTGCCTACAAAGGATTATGAGGAAGAGCTCTGACATTATTTTTCCCTGAACTACGTATCTTTTGTTAAGTTATCGACATAGCGAAGCAGTGAGCATTAATCCAAGGCAGCCAGCATTAAGCCAGCACAAAACATGAAGCAGCACATAATCCAGAATCAATAAACAAGGAAGTAATTTCTAAGTTAATATCTTTCTAGGATGTATCTTTATTGTCTTGCAGATCTTCTACTTTTTCAGTTGAAATGAGAGTTGCAAATTAAAAATACGCAATCAAGTTTTAATAAATTCCTAAAGCCTCTTCTCACATAAGAAGTCCTCATAAGAAAAGATAAAAATGTTTTGCAAATTGCTATGCAAAGCAAGCAGCCATGAATGCGTAGCTGAAAACTAATACTGCTTTTGTTCAAAATCTCTTTTATCCTTTTTATAGAGAAAACAATCTGTACTTTAATTACACATGCGAGAAGCAGGGCAACAGCAACCATTTAGGAATGCTTCCTAAACCACAGAACAACTGAAAAATTGATAAAAAAAACATAAGGATCATAGATCTCAAAAAATTCAGCTGCATTTAAAACAAAACACCGGAATTTTCTGTGTAAACATGGTAACTTCTCAGCAGCCATAGCCAGGATCCACAAGTGGCCTTGCTTACCCTTCCTGGTGCCATCCTGGCAGCGCACAAACATATCTTCTTCATTAAAAAACATGCAGACAGAGTGTCTGAAACAGAAGCCTCAAATATGGCATTGATATTATGATTCAAGATCAAGTAATGGCTGGTTGTTACTAGAATTTATTACTATGACCATTAAACAAATTTGGTTTTATCCAGTTATTAAAGAAAAGGCTGTTAAACATTAGACCATGCTAATTTAACAACTTAAGATAGTAGAACTGAAAAGCCAACAAATTGCTAATATCAGACTAAGATTCTAAAATAAAGGGCTTGGTTTCAAGCCCGAGAAGCCTCCCCCCACCCTGATTTCCACTGTTCATGTAAATTCCCCCCCTTTATTTATATGCAGGTATAGAAAAGATTAAGTGAAACCCTTGGAGAAACAGGTACTGGTTCATTCCACCTGAAATGCATTAGATTTATACTGGGATAACAGATTTTGGCCCACTAGCTTTTTTTTTTATAAAAGAGAATGAAAGAAAATACAGCAGTGACAGAAATCAGCCTTTTTTAGATCCTTAGAGCCTCTTGGGTGTCAGAACTGACAAAATTCAACTCAGAATGGCCTCCTTTTTCTTAAAGGCCAATGGGTGAAATATTAAACATTACAGGTGGATTTCAAACACTAAAATGTCCTAAACACAAATACTGTCTTAAAATTCAGGACCGTCGTCATTAAAATCAATTCAAAGGCAGTTAGTTACCAGTCTACCATCATCAGATGACAGGTGGCTCCTATCCATAACCCCGTTACAAACGTTCAGTAACGCACACTGTGTTGAGTAGCCAGATGAGACTCGGTCACAAAGAGCAGGCCTAAGAGTAGTATTTAGCTCTGGACTTTCCATAGGACTATTCTGTGGTTTTTTTGTTTTGTTTTTTTTTTTTTTTTCAAAAAGTATGATACAGTCCAATGTTACAGTCTGTTCACAGACTGAACTGTGATTCCATGACTGGCTGAGGACAACCCAAGTCCATGCTGCTGCTGAGAGGGGAAGACCCACATCCCCAGCCATGTGTTCTCATCCCTCTTCTTGGGCTGACACTAGCGATCCCGCAGTCGTGCAGTCTGCCATACTGGGCTAAGCAAACTCTTACGGCTAATACTAGTTTCTGTTTTGCCGATTCTGTTTTTGCTGGATGCTCATCCAACCAACTGTATGGTTGCATGAGGAAGGGAGAGGCAATTCTGAGCCTTGGTGGCAGAACAGCAGCGTTTCTGGTTGTGAAACCACACCCTTTTACCACTGTTTATTTCAACCCTGGAAAAAAATAATTTCGCTCACATGTGTGAAATTTTATTGTAATGAAAACCATTTCTTCAGCTACGAAATGTGTATCTGTACACAAGAAAGAACAAGACTATGGAGAGAACCCCTAAATATCCTTATCTGGGATTGTATCAATCCATCTGTTCCTTGTTCTATTATTTCCAGAACTATTAATCCCAGAAGGATTTTTTTCTTGGCATACATTACATAGCCTTACAACAATGAGACAGAAAACAAAGCTTCAGGCAAAGGCAAGTAACATAGGCTAGAATTTTGCCTTCATTGCTAAACTGTACCACATGGGTGACCCACTTGGAAGACAAGTAACATTTTTACTTCCCCCAATATCTGAGCTTTACACTGGTACTGGACAAAGATTAAGCATTTCACTTCCACTGTGTTAAACTCCTGGCCTAACTGTCCCCTAAGGCACTGACCTGTATGCTAGTTTTACCTGCTTTATAAATGGAATTATATTGTTGAAAAACACTTTACACACTTAATTCTAGTGTAGCAGCATCCATACAGAAGGATAACCTCTTACAAAAAATCCATCTAAATTAATAAGTACCACAAAAACATCTCTCATTCATTCAGTCCTAAGAGCTATATTCTGGTTCTGTAAGTTTCCACCTCCCTTAAGTATTATTCTATGATTGTTAGTTTATGCTTTTAATTTTTGCATAATTTTCTGCAAATGATAACATTTAAATTTTCAAAAGTTTTTCATAAAATAGCTCCAAAGTTATGTAAACAATATTTTTCAGTTTCCCTTGTCATTTTTACTTTCCTTTTTCCCCCTAAAAGACAGGGGGAGAGGAAAGTAAGAGATGGAACAATAACATGATTTTTGTTTTAAAATTAATATGAATAAAAAGTGCTGATCACATTTAAACACACTTTCTGTAACAAATATTACTATACTGATTGCTCAACCAAAGATGAAGCTGAAACTCACTGTCAGAACAATTCTGAAAAAGACTAATTTTATGAGTGCTCTAAATCTCTTAATTATTTGCTCTTTTATTATTATTATTATTATTATATTCTACTATTATTATATATCTACTATTACCTCTTATTGCATGACATTTTCTGTTTATCATCTACACATGTTATCCAAAGAGACAGCCTAAAACTTTAGGAGAGAATTAGCGAAACAGTTCTTTGCTATAAATGTTAAAGGTAAGTGTCTCCATCACATGTGTATGAATACAAAGAGGAAGAGCCCCAAACTTTAAAGAGATCTTGGCTAATCTATAATATTGAAGCTTTACTATGAAGTAGAGAGAACTGCTATGTAGAAATGTAACAAACTTTTAAGACTTTTTTCATAAGATTCTTATTTAAGGAATATTCAAACACATGAGAAAGTAGCCCCAAAATCTATTCAAATTCTCACTTTCAAGTTTTTCAGAAGCAATCTTTGCATTTTTTCTTATTATAAATCCTAGTGTGAGAGCAGGCCATTTCTCAACAAGGTCTTCAAAAATAAGCAGGGTAGGAAAGAAGAGACATTCATTTTATCTTCTGTTTCTGCATCACAGATGAGACTAATGGGGGTTCTTAAGCAAATGAGAAGTTTCAGTGCTCCCACTGAAATCAGGGAAAGTTAAATATTTACAAATCAAATGAGATACACCAAGTATCTGTCAAATATGACACAGAACATGCTATTATAAATGTCACTCGCTAAGCTGCCCAAATCACGGCATTCACACCCATAAAGTCCTATGGTGCACAAGCTCAGTTAAGGGGTAACTTGTATCCTAATGGTGGCCCCCCATCAGAGAAAAATGAAATCGAAACTCAGATCTAAACAACTCAGTATTTTACCAGGACTTTTTGATTCTGTTCCACCTGTTGTACCGTAGGCTTTTGTTAAATACTTCCTGTTTGGGTGTCTGCTTCCCACTTCAAAATGCCAATGTTCTTCAGAATTTGTGCTACTGCTGTGTACTGCATTTTTTAACTGCTAGGCTCTAATCCCTGACTTCCACTGCAGCCTTGCCAAGACAGCTCAGTTAGTTTAAATTAGCAAGGAGCACCATGAAGTATACTAATTCTCTTTCCGCTTGTACTAACTCCAACAAACGTATCTCAGTGGGTTCTATTTTCAGATAATTTTTTTTCCCCCTAGTATTAGGAAATTCAGAACTACACATCTAAAAAGGTTTAAGGGGAAATGAAGAGAAAGAACTGACTTGAAATACATTATTCTGTAAGTATGCTCTCGCCTGAAATAACACAAACTTAAGAGTGTGGCTAACACTGTAGTACTTGTACTGGGTCCTTTATCAGGGCTTTGTCATATGGACTGAGAGAGTGGATTTTGCGGCTGAGCCACATGAAAGTAAATCTGCTTCAGGGCAAGTGGGAAGCTGATGACTCATCAGCACGAACAGCCCTCATGTTCTGACTCATTAACTGCTCCAAAACAGGGCCACAGCTCACACTGCCTTGGAGCACATCCAGTCATCTGCTTCCGGCTACACCACCATGGCTAAACATTGGGAAATCTGTTTACATCTCTGCAAGCAGAGCCAAATCGTTGCCCAACTTTTTCTTTCTGTCCCTCTGTTCCTTGTAAACAAAAAAGGGACAAAAAGGAAACTTGTCTCAAGTAAGAGTCCACTCACAGTGCTTTGACACCGCGTGATGTGGCAGATACACTTTTATACAGATGGAAAGTTTTTTAAATTTAAGAAAATTACCTTGAGGCCACAACATCCCAGTCTATTATGTGAGCTTCCTTATAGTACTGCAGTGCAATTTCTGGTAAAACTACAGCCAGAGCCAAGCCACACAGTATTTCAGTAACTATTATCATGCAGCATCTAGCAGTAACAGATAAATTGTGTATAAGCTTTTAGTGCCTTAGAAATTTACTTTAAAACATGCTGGTGTAAAGCAATCTATTGACACAAAGCAGAGATGCTCCCAGTAACTACAGGAACAGCTTCTCCCTCCTGCCCTGCCAGTGGCCAGGCTCTCACCTCTCACACGGCAAGGTGGGCTTTCTCTCCCGAGTATGAACTAGTAATGTTGGCCCTCTCCCTGATCCTGATGAAAGCAACCACCAGTATCACAAGTCAGCTGGCCCAGGATTCTTGACAGACCACGACCCACACAAGTAGCCTGCCTTCGCTGTGACCACCAGTTCAGCATGGCCCCAGCACAGCCTGAAGACAACTAGTGGAAATAACAAAGAAAAATTCATGTTCATTTCCATTAAAGCATTCCTCTGTGTAGGGGCCTAACCCCCAAGGGTGCTAAACATTCAGCCGTTCAAAACATAAAAGTTTCAGCAGAGTTTAAAGTTATTACCTGTTTTGCAGTTGTCATGGGATAACCCCAGCCAGCAAACTAGGCACCACGCAGCCGCTCACTCACTTCCCCCGTACCCAGTGGGATGGAGAGGAGAATTGAAAAAAAGTAGTAGTAACTCATGGGTTGAGATAAGAATGATTTAATAACTGGAGTAAAATGAAATATAATACTAACAATGGCTCACCATGCGCTGACCCATGCCGAAGCAGCAATCTGTGCCTCCTGGCCAACTCCCCCTAGTTCATATACTGAGCATGATGTCCTATGGTATGGAATATCCCTTTGGCCAGTTCAGGTCAGCTGTCCTGGTCATGCTCCCTCCAGCTTCTTGTACACCTGCTTGCTGTCAGAGCATGGGAAACTGAAAAATCCTTAACTTAGGATAAGCGCTACTTAGCAACAACTAAAAACATCAGTGTGTTATCAACACTATTCTCACACTGAATCCAAAATACACTGTACCAGCTACTAAGAAGAAAATTAACTCTGTCCCAGCTGAAATCAGGACAGCAGTGTACTTCCTGAGACCAAACAAAATGTCACAGCCAGTTCTGCACCTTGCTCATTCTGATCTCCTGCTACCTCCTTAGATCAGTTGGTACAACTGGTTTAGGCTATGGACAGCAACTCAAATCAGCAAAGCAATACACATTAAAACCAGACCTAATAAAAATAATTATTGGATCAATTTAGCACAACTTAAGGCTTGGTAAAAAAGTTGGGAGCAATTCGTCAAAGCAGCAATTCTTCACACATTTCCTCATGGACTGTCACACTGGGCTAGATAAAATGTCAGCTTTCCAGAAAGAAGGCCTTCAGCGGAGACCTGCATGGAACTTCCCCCCCAGCAGCTAGTCTGACACGAGACCCCACTGTCCCTGGACATTCAGCCCTGCACTCCCAGTGCAGTTTGCTGTCTCCCACCTTCAGTTACGCTACAGTTTTGTGGGACTGCACTATAATCCAGATTCGCAAAATTAAGTGGGTTAAAAAGAACCCTGAACAAGGAGGTAACTGTTGGATCAAGCAGTTAAGCATTTGCTTACCTTTAAACATGCAAAGTCCCCTCACCTATTTCTCAGCAACTGTCTCTTATAATCCAATAAGGTGATTTATGGCAGAGATGAAAAGTAACCTGTACTACTGCTAATTACTGTGGTCCTTTCCGTCACAAGACAAGCTGGGGCCTGTTCAGGATACTGCACACCACAGATAGGCACTCAACTCCCTACCCAAAAGCAGCTTAGAGGGCTAACCTCACAACGCACCAGGCAATTGCTTATCAGAAGTGCATTTGTATGTGTTCTTGAATGCACATTAATCTATTTCTGTGAAAAAAAAGAATCAAGATTGACCACTTTGCAATCATTTTCTAAATTAAATTTATTTTAAAACTTCGGTCTAATTCAAATCTTCAACAGCTGTTGGTCTGGGAAAAAAATCATATGGTACAACATTCACATTAAAAAGAAAAATAGTGAATACCAAGAGCAAATCAAGACTTCATCCTGCATACATGACTGAGAATGTGTGCTAGCATACTCATTAATTATGGTGGTGCCTACTAGCCATATCTTTGTTTGCACCAAACAATAAATGCCAATTGTTTACTGTACACATCAGCCCTGGTACATTTGTGCATCTCTAAAAAAACTTGCCAACTGCCTGAGGGCAGACAGTGAACCCACCACTGAGACAGTCACTCATTTCCTCTCCTACAGGAGAGTATTCAAACAGAGTAGCTTTCTTTCATCTCTCCTAGTACCTTTTATACAACAGTAACTTTTACCAAATCAGTCTGCAAAATGAACCATCTGCAAATGGTTCACTGGATTTCTGTTATTCCAGTTCCAGTTCAAACTGACTTCTCATTTCAGAATTGTCAATGCCCTTGACCAAGCCAATTTCACAGTACTTTACCATTTAATTCCCCCCCTGCCATGTCCTTTGCTCATCTAGCTTTGGCTTGATAGCTCTCTTAAAAAAATTTGTCTCAAGCAGACAAGGCACTAGGTTTTGGGGGGTGG
>JANZLQ010000089.1:43038203-43050283 GCA_026212715.1 Elanus axillaris | reverse complement strand
GGTTTTGGGGGGTGGGGGGTGGGTTTGTAATTCTTCCCATTGAAAGAAACATCCTCTATAGCTTTGCCTTGTGAGATCCCTCAACATCCTTAAATATTCTTAAATATTTTCTCCTTTGCTCTACTTTTAAACTTATTTCACGCTCTAGTCCCTTTCACTAGGGTTTGACTTCACAATTGCACAAAATCAGCTTTAGATGGCATTTAGTGCAGATTGTTTTAAAGAGCCTATCTACTAAAAGGGAAACAGCCAAACAGATGTGTGAGCTTGGTGAGCTGTGCTGCAGATCGGAGAGAAAGGAAATACTCTTACTAAGAAGCAGAAATAAACAAACAACTAAAAATCTCAGCTTCTTGCTAAATCACTTCAGAAAGGTTAAAAAAAAAGCTAGCTTTACACAATCTTTGTTATATTTGAGTGAGTTGGGGAACAGTTGATTCAGGTTGTTCACATATGAGTTTGGAAGAGTCTGGTTTGTTTTTTGCTTACTGTTAGACACATCAGATAAACAAATATGTTTCTAGCTCCAAAACAATTTTAACATAAAAGCTATTTACAAGAAGTTTTCTTTCTGGGTTTTCCCTGGGTTTTACTAAATGTTGAGCATTTCAAAAAAATGTTTTTTTCAGGCTTCATGCAGTATAAATTTTATAGCCTTTTTTCTAAATACAGCATTGTTAAAGATATTGTAAAAGCTATTTTTCCACCTGCAGTTCACTTCAAGTTAAATTTATTTTAAGCCTTGCCATTTTTTCATGTCACAGTTATTCCTTGCTAAATGGAGTTATACAGCATTAAAAGAGAAAGTGTAAAGGTACCAAAATTAACCCTCTGATTTTTCATGGTAATGTAGATGGAATCAACATTTGAAAAGCTTATCTACCCATTCTACCAGTTAAAACTGCACAGTATTTTGAGATTTTCAAATGCTAAGTGAACTCGACTGGACTGTGAAGTCATGATTTTTTAAAACCTATTTCTTGAGAACTGCTTCACTAGCCTCACAGAATCTTGTTCATCTGTAAAAGTCTAGTATCACTAACTTCTTAAAAATCTTAACTCAATATATTATTTTTTGAAGTGATCTTTATGTCTTGCAGTCACAGGTGAGCAAAACTTAAGCTATTAATTGAATGCAAATGAACAATTACCCTACATGCATGTGTCCAATTCCCACAAATTAAAGGAATTCATGTCTATATTGTGCTAAAAAAAACCAGGATAAAGGCCATGAAGGTCCTTCACTATACTGGATCTTTGACATCATGCAAACAAATAAGCATGAAAGAGAAAACCATAGAACCAATATTCTTCGTCATTAAACAGAGAATTCAAAAACCATGACTAGAATGTAAAGAAATGAAATCTACTTAGCACAATTTATTAAAAAAAATAGTAAGTCACAAGATTCCAATTCACCCCCCAAAAGTCACATGAAGGGACCTTCAGAAGTATTATTTTACCCCTCTAAGGTGAGAAAAAAGGTGCACAAGTACCTAGTCCTGTGTAACAATTAGGATGAAAAAAATTACTGTGCAAATAAAAATATCCTTTTTTCCTCAAGAAAACCTTTGATCTTATTTCCCTCACACACAATTCGAAATTACTTCCCGGCCTAGTGTCTGTTCCCAGGAAACTTCCAATTGAAGGGCGAGACCCACCGTGTACCAAAAAATAAAAATACTGTTTTGGGTAAAAAATTAACTCACATAAGTATTTTTAAATGCTCACCAACAGCAGTTACATTAACTGACATGTTTAGAAACCTCTAAACCCACTGTTCATGAGGAAAAGACCAACACCTCCCTAAGGGTCACAGAAGCAGCAGTGCCACTGTGATACCACCATGAATTCCTTGCCTTAAGGTGGTTAGTTTGATCAAGGGTGGGGCCAGGAATCTCTGAGGCATATGAAGAGGATCAAGGAAATTCTATAATTAAGTGGTACTTTACAGCAGCTTATGTCAGCTGTTGGAACTGGTGGGAGGACTGGCTGGGGAGTGCCACAACTAGCAAAAGTCTTCCTCACCAGACCATATACAGCCTATCACCCTCAGCACTGTCCCTGCCCCACGTCTTACCAAGGTCACCTTATACCAACACCTGTTGGTTCTGTGACTTGGGGATGCACTTCAGTTATTGCTGTCATCTTCCTAATCCTGAAAGGGGGAAGAACTTATTGTTCATTTTAAAAAGTGAGAAACATGTTAGATTGTCTCTAGTAAGAAAACTACATATGCTATGTGCTCCCTTAGATATTAGAAGAGAATTTGTGAATGCTTCTTTGTAAGAATCCTCCATTAAGCTCTCTTAATTATTAACAAAATACTAGTGCGTTAATTCTCAACTTCAAGCAGCTTTAGTTTCAAAAGATCATAGAATCACAGAATGATTTGGGTTGGAAGGGACCTTAAAGATCACCTCGTTCCACCCCGCCACCTTCCACTAGGTAAATATATATTGGATATATTGTAATTTATATATACAACTATGTTATATTTCTTTGCAGCTATTCTGTCTTCTCCACGGCCATTATATGCACAAAAGAAGGTCAGGACATGGTTCAATAACGGTATGACAATACATTTTTCTGTCGGTAGCATGCAGTTGGATTCCTCTTCCTTTGCCCTGCTTCTTTTCCCCTTCTCTCACCACAGACTGGAAAATTTCAAGAACCAGGTTCTGCCTCTCATCACAGCATGAAAAGGCTTTACAGAAACGACAGCACCATATTGTAACATCATGCACCCACCTGTGCATTTGATAATGGTAATGCGCAAGTAAAATGTAACAGTCCCCACAATGTGGGAACTACTTTCCAAACATGTAAGACAGTCAATTCTCTTAAAAATGTAAAGCTTGAAAATCATGCAGTAATTTCAGTAGGATAGACCAATTTTTACAGATTGTCACTTGTTTACAGTTCTGTTAAATGCAAACTTAAGTGGAAATGGGACTGAGTTCAATTATGACCTGAATCACATCTTGTTAAAGACAATGAGCTTCACTCTGGTATGAGCCCACACAGAATGTGTTTGGAGAAAAATCTTTATTGGCATAGACAGTTTACATGCCAGACTGTGCAGACAAAGCATCAACTGCATTAGGTTTGCAGTTGTCTTAGTCTTTTCTTTTAGCTTATGTTTACATTACACACAAAAAAAGGAATGTGAAAAGTTTAATACAATGAACCGGAATAACATACTCAGTGTTAGCTTTTGGTCCTCTCACGGTTGTGCATTCTGATACTACTGTTAATTATATAATCACACACTATTTTTTCCAGAGTGTGTCTGCTTTACTTACTAAGTGCATTTGACTATTCAAAGGCTCTGATGTGCTATCACGTATTTTCTTCATCTAGCATGCAGATATAATAAACTGTCTTTAAAAGATTATGAGTAAATCATCACAGTGCAACTTGAGATTTCCCTTCAGTTTTGCACTGCTGTCCCCATTTTACAGATCAGGAGTACAACATATTTAGAAGCATCCAGTAATTTCAGGGAGCACTTTGAACTCACTGGCACTTAAGAGTAAGCTAGTGTAGCTACTCCAAGTTTACAGCTGCTGCAAAGCACTCCGGGTGGCCCCTATTGATATCCTTGAAACAACTGCTGGTAGGCAGTCAGAACAGCTGCTAAGTATTATTTTCTAGCTTCAGCATTTTAATTATCTGCTGACATTATTCACTGTTAATCAGGAAAGCAAAAAAGTTTGCCTTATTCAAAGCCAAAATGTTAATAATATTTTGCAAAAGATCATGCGCACAGTATATGCATATGAAGAGAAAATACCTATTAGGTGGAACAGCTTAAAGCTGCAAGCTATTGATTTCATTTATGCAGTTCAAAAGGTGGAAAGAGTAAGACTTTATCATTCATTGTATCACTAAAAGCACACAAACACATAAAACCAGTATCTCTCTATCAATTCTCCTTTGAAAGTACAGAAATTAATAACTAACATTCAATAGTTCAACTATTCATTACTGTAGTAGGTTCAAGTGACCGTCTACAGTATTTCAACCTGCAGGTTTAGCTAATAAAATTCATGGTACTTGCTTTTTCAGACATTGATAATGTTTCATGAAATTTTCATGAAGTTTTAACAAGGAGACACAATGTAATTATTAAACTGATTGAACCATGGACTTTGTTCGCCTACTGCATGTTCATCATAATTTCTAATCTTGAAACTGGAACATTACATAAGTATTTGAATATTTATTATCTTATGCTAAGTACTAATTAAAATAACTTCTTCAGTTAAAAGAGTTGCTCTTTTCCTGAATTAGTTTTAGCATTATTTGCTACTGTGAAGAAAACTTTAAGAATGTCCTGCTAAGCTTCCCTGTAATTGACTGATTCCATTGTTGGTATACGCTGAGGACTTAAAAAACATTAAACTAGTTATACAAAGGGAAACAGAACACTCTTTGAGTTCTATTGACAACTTAACCTTTAGAATTTGGATGAAATCCCAACTCTTGAAAGGAAGAAAATAAGGTACTGAATGAAACTGTTATATAGAACATTCTTACAGGATTTTTTAATGTATACAATATACAATGGCATTAATGCACTTGTTTACTTGATGAGTGCCTGTAGCACTCATATTGAAAGACATATTAGTGATTCTACTAAAACCATGTTTACTTTATTTTAGGGGAAAAAATGGAAAATCTGAAGAAAAAATATTCCTTTGTTGAGAGATACGTGACACTTTCAGGTTCATGAAGTTACAGAAATTATTAAATAGGTTATAGAATAAAAAAATAATTAACTGTCCTCCACTTGAACTAGAGGGCTATAATCAGGTTTTGTTGTGAATACCTCTATTTATCAATATAAAAGCCATGTCAAAAGTGACCATATTTATGAACAATCATGGTTTACATACATGAAATATAAAATAGTGCTGTGCTGTAACAAGAAGTGGAGAAGCAGCCCAATCTAATAAATATTCTTTTATTACAAAGCTGGCATTTCTAGACAAGCTGTTATTATTTTAACATATTCTGCATTCCAGTAAAAATAAATAAACAAACAAACAAGACACCACCCCCCCCCTTTCAACTATGCAGAATCCCCTTATAGGGAAATAATCAAAATCTACCCCGGGCAAGAACAGATAATAGGACAGACAAACAACTCTGAACAAAACAGGACATAAAATCCCTACGAAGTTATAGAAAAATTCTCCTTTAAAGTTGTATCCCACTGCATTGGCCAGAGGCAGAGAAATGTATGACACTGCAGAATTTGGTCCCAGAATTCTCTTAGGCAGTCTAGATATTTATTTCATGCTTTGCTTTCCAAGTCTGTCAGAAAAATCACCATTAATGATACCAGAGCGTTGTACATTTTGCATGTGCATTAAAAAAGGGATTTTTTTTCGAGTACCTGTGCTCTTTTGCTCAGAGAATCGATAGGGTTGAACTCATACCATAATACCAATAACACTATGCTATTTGTGCTATTTAACTAACTGTCACGTACTGTTTTCGTAATTTGAAGAATAACTGTCAAGAGTTTCAGATCATTGCAATACATTCAAGCATGTTTTTGTTGCAGAAATAATTTATTTTCTACTCCAAAAGTAGGCACATCTGCAATCCTGTCTGCCTGCTGGTTTCGATATCATACAGGGACCAGCTTTTCTTAAAAAGACAACAAAATGGTGTTACCACAGTCTCTAGAATTTCTTTCCACAAATGCACAGCAGTTGTTCTAACTTTTTCCTATGACAAGCTCTCTTTTTCCAGTTCTGCTTGGTCAGAGTTTCCAAATGATAACATGAATTGGCTTGAAGAACATATTTCCCAAACAGACAATTCTCCTTCACTGGAAACTGAGCACTCTGGCTCAAAATACACACAGTTGTGCAAAGCAGTTCCTGGTACTGCAACTCTCATTCAGAGATCATTCTCACAACCTCAGCTTTCAGGTCAGTACATTTATTAAGCTCCAAAAAAAGTCAAAATAGCTTCTGCTCTCTGAACTTAACAGGCAGCAATCTTTATATTTTAATAGGAAGGCCTATGGCTACAGCAGCACAACAGACATGCAGAACTGAACTAGATCCTAAAATACATTTTTTGTTTTTCCTCAAAGCCCCAAACCCCTAATTGTTCAGACCAAGATTTACATCTTATCAATAAGGTTTTAACTAGTTTGCCAAAATTACTTTGGCAAAAGCATCTTCTCCTATGATTTAGTTAAAACATAAGCAATTAAAAAATAGTATTTAGGCAACCAGCTTAATTCAGTATATCACAGACACAATTTTTTTAAATAATTGTATTTTATATATTTTTTTTTTATTCAGGTGAATAAGATTACTTTGGATGTGTATCTATCTACTACAGTAGTGGCTACTAGGTAGCTAAGATTTTAAATTTCAAACTCCCCCAAATCTCTCACTATTTTAGAAAATTTATTTTTTTTTGTTACTGAAAAATTGTCAGGAACAACTTTGTGACTGTTAACTCTACGTGCTGAAGTTTCATCAATTTGCCAGTGATGCAATGCATCACACTTTTGTTTTACAGATTTATTTAATGAAAAAAGCAGACACTGAAAAAAGGGCAGCTCACAGTTGCGTTACAAGATTGCCTGCTGCTTGTGGAAGCAAATCTTCTGTTGATTTCGTTCGGGGTGATGCTTGTCCAAGAAGCATGGAATTGCTTAGAGGGCTAAGAAAGAATCTGTGCTTCATGCTGCTTACCTAACCACCAAACTCTGTTTTTCAGTCTCTGCTCTCCTTTCAGTGTTTTATGGTGTAGAATAAGAAGCATTCTTTCAAACCTGTGTGTCTGAAGTTAAATAAACACTTCTAAATTTCTTTTATAATGTGTAATATGTACATAAGGATGTGGACGTGTGGTTACTTGAAAGAGTTGTACTGCCCAAGCATTTTGGCAAGGTTTGAGAACCCTGCCCTCCCACACCAGGGTCTGTACTAACTAGCCTGCTAGTCAGTGGTTACTACACACAGATGACATTCTTGCAGATAATCATAGCCAGAGGGGTTGAGGATCCATACATATTTAAAAAACAACCAACTAAACAGCTTGCCCCCCCCCCCAACCCTACAAACCCCAAACTTTTAGATCTCATTCATACAGTGGAAAAAAGTTAGACTCTGGACAATATGCACAGAGAAAGAGGGTATCAGGATGCCTTTTACATTTCCTCAGTAGAATAAATTCAATGGGAGAAAATCTGCTTCATTTAAACTAATACTGAGACACCCATGAACTTGAATGGATCAGGACTTCATCTTACTTCCTCTGTTTGGACTGTTTTTATCACTACTGAGAATACAGCACAAAAGACAGTTCGGGATAAACATAACTTTTAACAGACAAAAGGTAGAACGGAATATTGCCCTCTTCCTAAGTTCTTGTAAGGTGAAGAAAAGGAAAGCAATCAACCAACATCAACTGATGTATGCTAAGGAAAATGGAGCGTAGCTCTTTCCTCTTCCCTCTAAGATTAAGAAGAATTCCATTAGCACTCCTGATACTCAGAAAATACCCTCACTTTCAGGACCTGAAGAAGCATCTGATGGATTCTATTAAAATAAAGACAAAAACCTGTCTCTCATCAACATCTTCTCTGCTATTCTGTATTACCCATTTAGGGGGTTCCCTCAGAACATAGGAAAATTTCAAAGGGTTCAATTCCTTACATGACATGCACATGAGAAAAATCCCACCACTTCTTCCAGTGAATTGACTCACAAGAAGAAAATTAAGACTGATCGAATTTCTTGTAGCATCTGTGGGTTTACATGTTTTTATTACCCCCTTGCTTTCAATTCTGAAGGTCAGCTTAGAATATTAAAAAAAAGTTTAATAAAGAAACGGTTGTTTCCACAATCAGCACTGGTTATCCACTGCCTTCTGCTTACACCACTTTAACTCATGGGTTATGGGCTGTGAGGTCCTCAGTACTTCACTCTACCAGACAAAAACGGGATCAGGTTATAAATAACTTTTTCAGGAGTTTCTTACAAAATTTTCTGTACCAAAATATTGGTTCCAGCTCTTCAGAAAGTTTTAGTACACAAAGGTTGAGAGGTGTCCTATTTCAATTATTCAATTTTTCTTTATGATTCATGGTGGAGGTGATTAGCTAGCAGATGAATTTTTCTCGGACCTTATTTCTGCCTTCTATATGATGAACTGATTAGTTCCCATGGAAGAAAAGGCAGTACAAATAACCATACTAATCGCTAGAGTTCAGAAAGTTGGCCTTTTACAATCTCAAACTACTGTGTATCCAGGAAATCCTGCCAGACAGTCACTGTTTGCAAATGGTTGGGAAATGTGATCGTCTGCCATGAAAAACAGATGAAAAGCAGGATCTGGTTAAAAGACCAAGCCTTTGCCCAAACAAAACCTTTCCAAAATAAAGAAACAATGTCTGGTAGCTGACAGTTGACCTCAACTGAGGAAGGGTGACAGTTCTGCAGTGTGCTCTCTGTACATAATTTGAGAATTTTAAATGAGGCCAGAATTTCAAACAAGATTTAGCTGAACATAAGGAATTGCTGTCAATTCTAACACTGCAGTAATATTTTTATCAAACATAGTCTACTTGAAATTTTAAAAAGACAGATTTCTTTTAAGCACAATTGTGGACAAGCAAGACTTCCCTTAAGCTGAGAATAACATATAAAAACATTAGACATTTAACAACGTAGGTGCATCTCACCGATTTACAATGGAGAGCACTGTTCCATTAGAAGTACAAGTGCATACTTTTTTGAGGATTACTTGTACAAGTATGAGAAGTTGTGTAAATTTCATAGGAATATACTGTGCTGTATTTAAAAGGAATAATGCTGTGATATTGAAGCAGCACATATTAACTACATTATTAGCAGTTTAGATGCAGGCCCTACACCTATTTAGTTAGTAATGGAAAAGAGAGTGACTGATCAGGTAATGTTTAACCTATGCATTAAACCTGGGTAACAAATATAATTTCAGGGCGGGGAAAAGAGAAAGAGGCTTGCTATCCTCAGAAAAGGTGTGACTATTTTTTAATATTAAAATGCTGTACCATAGCTACAAAAAATGGTGGTATTGACTGAAAAAAACATTTTAAAAAAAGGCAGTGTCACAGAACACTGTAAAATTTCCTAATAAACCATTTAAAATCTGGTATCTAAAATCCAATATTTAAAATTTAGTAGGAATGAAGTATTTTAGACCAGCTTCTTACCTGGAAAACAGTCTCCCTGTATTTCAGTTGGACTTCTTATTAAATAAATGCAGAATTATTTCATAGAAACGTAGAATATCCTAAGTTGGAAGGGACCCACGAGGATCATCAAGTCCAACTCCTGATTCCACACAGGACAACCTAAAAGTTAAACCAGGTATCTGAGAGTTGTCCAAATGCTTCTTGAACAACAACCAGCTTAGGGCCATGATCACTTCCCTGGGGAGCTTGTTCCAGTGTTTTACCACCCCCTCACTGGAGAACTTTTTCCTAATATCCAATCTGAGCTTCCCCTGACACAGCTATAAGCCACGCTCTTGCATCCTATCACCAGACACCAGGAGAAGAGATCAGCAATTCCCTCTCTGCTCTCCCCATGAGGAAGCTGTAGACAGCAATGAGGCCACCCCTCAGTCTTCTCCAGGCTGCACAAACCTAGTACCTTAGCTGCTCCTCCTAAGTCATGTCCTCTACTCCTTTTACCATCATTGTTGCCCTCCTTTACAACTTCACATTGTAAATATTTTTGCTAAGACTGTTTTTTATTGAGTACAAAGCCTTAAAATCCTTTATGGTCTTTAAAAAAACAGGCAAAGAATTTGTAACATCCAAAATCAATGAAGTAGTAAATGAAAAGGAACCCTTGACCAAAAATAAACTACTAGGAGGCAAAAGAAACCATGAGAATGCAAATCAAGAGATGACCTGCGAGGAGCTCTGTCATCTTAATGAAAATTTGTCATGTTTTATGGGCATACTGTGTTCAGGAGAGGAATAAAGCAGTCCTATTTAAAAATTTATCTGGTAAAAATTTAACCATATGTTCATATGTTGGCACTTTCATAATAATGGAATTAATCAGGTTATCACCTGAGAGGTAAGAGCAATCATCCTGTATGTTTATTTTCAGTTCAGCTTCTATCAACCGAAACAAAATCATAGAGTCTTTTTCTTTGGGTGCAACTGAACTGTGACCTGAGATATACATCAGATATGTGCCCCTAAAGCCATGACTACAACACTGATGAAGTCAGAAGGGACTGACATTAGTGTCCTTGACACAGATAGGGTTGTGTAGTCATCTTTGTTCTTGCATATAAAGAAGCCAGGGCAAGGAATCAAATGGAGGTATTTCCTTGTCTCATCAGCCAGCGTCTGCATCAGGGGTCATACCAGACCAAGAGGAACAGGAGGCCACTTCAAGGTCTGGCTGCTTATCAGCCCCTTATCTCCATTAGTAAAACCAGTAACAGGAATGAAGACCTAACACAAGAGCAGCTCTCTGCTCCTACTAGGGAGGGAACTCAGTAACAGCTAACAAGAGGCAGAATATAAGTAACTTGAGGGGCAGCCTGGAGGCCACTGCCAATTGAACCACCAAAGATGAGGGGAAATTTTTTTTCTACACTTCACTTTTAAAATATGCTTGTCTCGCTCATCTGCTGGGTTCAACTGACTGTATATGCTCTATTTTTTACTTTCCAATGTCACGGTATCTTCCACTACCAAGGATATTATTGTGGTGTTACTTTGATTAAAGTCAGTGTCAGTACTTACACTAATTCCCCTTAGACTGCATCATATAATACAATCTTGGGTACTGATTTGTTGACATTAAGCATATAAATAAAACCAGACAAGCACAGGAAAGAAATCAGAATTGCTGGGTTTTTTCCTCATGGCAACTAATTGCATTCTGCTGCCACAAACTCCTGATCCAGGGCAAGTGTGAAGCCATCGATCTTCTCTGGACCTTCTGGGCTCTAAGACATGAAGGTCAATAAATGACCTGAGACAAATAACAACTTACTACTTCCATATGATTATTGTTCCCCCCCAAGCTTTTCTGTATGCTCTCTGGAAACACTGCAACACTGATGCTTTAAAAGTATGAACATACTACACACAAATAGACAAAACCCCACAATATTACACTCCAAGTCATTTCTTACAGATGTCTTCTTCAAAAACAGACAAGTGCATGTTTTTCTACCAAAACTGAACATACGGAGAAAAAAAACCAAAACAGACTATTCTTCTTGTTCAACATGAAACGAATGTTACACATAACAGCTTCTGCTGGGAACCCCTAGACTTGACTTAATTAACATTCTGCAGGTCACGCAGTTACAGAGCTTGGCTTTGAAAAGACTCGGCTGAAAAATAAAACACTATTTTGTGCCTGTAATTTACAAGACAGTTTTGTCACCCACAATTAAACATTATCTTAAATTTGGAATTTTTAAGTATACAGATACCTGACTATGCCCACAAATCAGACAGCCAGATTATGAATTCCTTTTTCACTTTACTAGAGACACATTTGGGACCTCAAATCAGATCCAATCACTGTTTCATAGGTAATCTCTCATAACTAGGAAAAGGACTGAACAGGTCAGGAAAGTTTACAAGGCTATCCATAGGACTGGCACAGCTCACCAAAAAGCACCACAGAAACTCCAATGAGAGGATAGTATTTCTGTCTTCAGAACAAGTTCAGTAGTGTGCAGTAAGTAAGGCAGGACAACACATGAAAGGAGGTGAAGTAAAGCACCTAGCTGTTTAACAACTGTGAACTTTTAATCCCGTGTAGTGAATGAGTCAACAAGCCAGGGAAATAATACATAAGAGCATAACTAAAGACTGCTTTAGCTGTCAAAATAAAGGTTGTGCAGGGCGATAAAAACTGGACCTAATAAAGCAGCAGGAAGTTTAACAGAAAAACATGTTAACAGGCCTGGTTACTACAAACATGAATGACAAAGGAGGGGGGGGGGGGGAAGATGGGTTGAGAATTTCTAATTGTTAAGGCACAAATTGCTTGCCAGCTATACTCAAGTTTCAA
>JANZLQ010000089.1:43017036-43038103 GCA_026212715.1 Elanus axillaris | reverse complement strand
GGGGGGGGGGGGGAAGATGGGTTGAGAAGTTCTAATTGTTCAGGCACTAATTGCTTGCAAGCTATACTCAAGTTTCAAGTCCCCCTGATCTGTTTTCATGTAGAATGCATGTCTGACTTCTATTCCTAAAGTTGTGAGCTGCTAGCCATTCAGTTTGTAAAAAAGGTTTAAAAGGCCAGCAAGCATCTTCACAGTGTCATCAGCTGGAGACCTTGCAGCAAGGAATATTAAACTTCAACGACTTCTGCACGGCCATGACTGCAAAACTCATTTATTGCTGTGTTTCACAGCAGGCAGTTAGCTTGCTAAATCCACAGAGCATGAAGCACTGCTTAAGTGGATGGGACCTTCCATATGCCTCGCTGAGGTGCATCAGCTTCAAGGACTAATGCTGGAAGAGGCATCCAGCTACAAAACCCCCACAAGAGAACGGTGTCTTTGGCAGAAAGAAATACATTTTGAATTTCAGTCCAACCATGCAGTTACAACTCTGCGGTCAGAGAAATAATGGTAGTTATTCCCAGAACAAGTGATTTTCACAGATGTTCCTAAAGCACATAGTTGTCATAACACGTGATGTTCTCTCTGTATCTTGTATGATAGAGGTCTCTTTCTTTTTAGCAACTGTGATGTACCTAAAAACAAGACTCTGTCACACATACTAGCATGCCTGTTCAATTCATCAAAACTAAACCAAATTCCACAGTCCCACCTGGCATCAGCAGAAAGGAACAGGGGGAGGAGGGGAGGAGCTGGGCCAAACTCCTTCAAGAACAAAGAAAACCTTCCCCACAGCAAGAGCTAGAGAGTATTCTCCAGCCATTATGGAAATCAGTTAGTTAACCCCTATATTATGTAGCACTGGTTTACTTTTGTCTGTCTGTGAGCAGCTATATGAACAATTTCTGATGAATACTTACACTTCTCTTTCATCTTTCTAAAAAGTAAAAAACCCTCCAGATAGGTATCAGCTGTTTTCTCTCAGGTGCCAAATATTGTGGACTTTAATCCAACACTCCAACTGATTTCAGTCAGTATTTTGTTTACTGAGAGCCAAAACCACCAATTCTTACTAACACATTAAATGAATGCTTAATATTTTCATTAAAGATGTAATCTAGACACGGCTATTTTACTGAACTCCCCTGTTTTATTTCTACTGAAGTGAATGGCAAAACATTCACTGACTGCAGGGCAATTAAGAAGTGGTCATCTGCAGCAAGATAAAGCAGTGCATATCCGAGATGGTACTTTCTTCTGGAGAAGCAATGCTTGTACCTTCTCAAGCAATAGGGCACTTGGAGTTGCAGCTCTTAGGTGCACTGCAATTCTCAACAGGTAAAGGAACAGAGAGTGCACTGCTGAATTACATAGTCTGAAAAGAATGGCTGCTATATATCAACTTTCAGTAAAAGGTTTCCTAAGTCTTCAGTAACAGTTCTTTCACTAAAGAAAAGCTACCAGTTAACAGTAATGTGACTGCTAACAATAAGATCAAAAAAAAAAGTTTAACAATTACTGTGTTCATCAGCAATCAATCAAAAAATCTAATAGGTTGCAAGTTTAGTGACCTCTTCAGAATTTTCTTGTAAAGATATACACAAGGTATTATAAAAACGTAAGGAGTTTAAAATAAGAAAATCTCACATTCTCCCTCTTCAGGAAAAGCCTTTAAAAGCATTTGTATTCCATCACTAGCACAGCCTCCAACACCGCAAGAATTACAAAACACCACATTGTATTTCGGCAGAGATACATTTAATGAGGCCTGAGAATCAGCCTTCCTACAAATGTTAGCTAGATATGAGTAAACTATTCAAAGAGTCTGTAAGTAAAGAGTTCAGGCCACGAGCAGCAATTGTTTAATGTGGGTAGATGTCTTCAAAAAGGGATCATTCTTCACTCACTTCCATTTAAGGCATTTAAACTAAAATATTCTTCATGGATAAATCTTTCTCACTGACATAGAAAAAGAAATTACTTCTATCTTAGCAGTTCCATTTTTTGTCCAACCCGAAGAAAAATATTCTGAAGAATTTTAGTAACAGTGGTATTATTCAATAGGAAAAAGAACCTGGGCTCAACATGCATACGATCATGTAATTTATCAATTCTAGATTTAAATTTGTAGTCCTTTTAATGGCACAATTAGCCCTGATATCTGAGGTTTGACTTCATATGGAAAAGGAACGCCAAGCTAGCTGTATGAACTGAAGAACAAGTACATACGCCTTGCTTACATTTAAAGTGATCATCGACTTGCTTTACATTATTTTAAGCAGATAAGTATTAAGTGAAAGTAGAATTAGCTTAATACTAACAGATTAAGGACTAAACCACAGTCTAGTCATTACACCAATTACTAATGTCATGTCAACAAAAAAAGCTACTATTTTGATCTCACCATGACGATGTGATACAAAGAGATGGATCTGTTAAAAATGACTCTCAAAATTAGAAATTTTTAAAAAATGGACCATATCCACCAATTTCAGTGACAATTCTATAAAGATCCTGTAAGTCTGTTACAATGATAAGTAATATTCCATTCACCTAGCACTTTCTAATTAAATACCTCTGGGACTCAACCACATTCAACCAGCTCCAGACCGAAGTTAGTATTAAAAATTTCCTGACTTGTCAAGAACAAAAAAAAGTATGGAAATAGAGACCAAATGTTGAATTCAGTCATCATGAAGTGATGGACTGGAACGGAACGCTGATCAGCTAGATCTCAGTCCTGTTTCAACCACTGAAAACCAATATGCTAAAATACACTACAATTTTTTTCACATTGGACTAACAACCCATTACAAAATATATTAAAAAGACAGTCTTGTCATCAAGTTTTTATGCTCATTTAAAATGTTTGCTATTAAACTGCATTACAATTCTTTAAATTCCAAACACATGAATTAAAGACAAAACTCTTCATATCCAATAGTGAAAAATGGTACTTCTATTGCCTACTTTGTGCATGCATATTGTGTTAAAACACACAGGTGCTTTTTTCATAAAAGCCCTCTTTTGGAATAAAACTCACGCTTATGATCTTCCTTTCAAAGCAACTCACCATACAAGTTAACAAACCTACATATGGTTTGCATTGTGCATTTCTTCTTTAATATTCATGAAAGCAAAACACTGCCCTGTAAAATCCAAATTGTCTTAGAATTAAACCAAATTGGTAACCTTTTTATCTTTATTTTGAAATACCTGTATTTAAATGCTTTACACTGAGGCGATCTGCCCAGGATTTTAAAAATGTTTATTTCATTTCAACTTAAAAATGAAAATTCAGTATAAGGGAAGAGTTTGCAGGATGTGTTTAGGTCTAGCAGAGATGATCTGGCAGGTCAAGACTCTTGCACATCCCATCCTAAATTACACTATCAAAGGAATACTCATTCAGATGACTCAAAGGAATGAGTCATTTGTAAACTGCAACCTCTCAGCAGTTAACTTTTTTTTTTTAAAAGCTGTGGCTTATATAAAATTTCATGTATTGATTAAAATTTTAAAGACTAGCATAGCTTTGTCTCAAAGACCCCAAGGTTAAACACCAAAAGCAGCTTTTGCAACTTTGCTTTTTTGTAAAAAGGCTGGACACTGACTGACTTGAAAACATTTCCCTTCCGCCAGTATCTAAAACACTATCTAAAAAGGCAAGCTGCAACATTGACATGCACAACAAAGTCAGGACAAATGTCATGTCTCTATCATGTGGAATTTTTGCAGTGATATCTCTTTCCATATGGCCCCAAGAGGAATTTTAGTTAAGACTTCTTTTTCTTCCCTGTTGTTCCTAGTACAGCCATCAAGAAAAAACCACCACTTCAAAATAGCCAAATGTATTTCTTATGAGAAAATTTGTGTTCTGCAATCAAAAGCCTAAAAGCAATTTTGGAGCTTGGGATCAAGATGCCTGAGTGAGTTGAGCTCGAGCCAGTCAGGCAGGTTGTTGTCCATTACAAACTATCAAATATATTTGAATTGTTTTGTGCAATGAATCTAAAAAGGCTGTGAACCAAGTGGCACCACTCCACATTCAGATACAGATCTACAGTTTCTCTCAACATTACCTCAATGGCAGAGACTTCAGCTATACAGGGACAGATTAATTTCTGATGGTTCTGCATTATGCAAGCATTCTTTAAATATAGTCTAGATAATCCTACTACAGAGTGTTTTATTTACCTGCAGAAGTGAAAACTGAACTTCACATATTTTCAAAACACCTGTTTCATTACAGTTTTTAAGGAGTTCATCTCTTATCTGTCATAGGGCAAAAGCATGAGAATAACAGAAGTTTTTTAACTTGACTTTTCTTTTTCTTAGGACACATTCCTGTTCGATTTCTAAGCTTCCTTCCACTGTCATGGGTATTAAAACATGAAGGCCTAATCTCTAAGTTTTAACAATGCTTGTGTTAAGGGAATAATTTTTCACCAACAGGGAAAAAGAATAGTAACAAAAGTACCAGAGTGGAGGACCAGGTTATGCACAGCAAGGTAAGTACAAAGCTAGTACCAGTGATACACCAAAGTATCAACACCTCATCACTCAGTTAGTTACTGCTTAGGATTGCATATACTTAGAACCACCATCCTACTGCAGTGGTTACTGTGGCATGTGCTTTTTAACACTCCACTTTCCTTTCAGCATGCAGTCATTCTGCTTTTTAAAGATGCAAAATGTCGGTGGGTATTTCCAGCATACAGGAAGGCCAGAGTAACAGACCTGTATGCAAATCTGAGAAGAATTTGCCTTTAGGATTATTTATTTCTGTAGCAAAGAGAGCCATGCTTAGTAATGTGATTATTAATATGCAAGGGTTTTTTCAGTCTACTAAAGTTAATTGGAACATTTTATCCATTAATCACGTAATCCAATTTCAAAAAAATCTCAAACTCATACAGTCCAGAAAGCACTTTCAGCTCAAATTTCCCCATTTGTTGTTTTATCATCAAAATCTGTACCAGCCATAGTGCAGCAGTAGTACTGAACATCATGACAGATAACATAGCTCACAAAGGTGCACAGACTGGATGTTTTCAAAGAACATCCTGCTGTGCTGAAGCTGCTTTAATTTGAGGTTTTCATATGTGTAGGTGGTTTTTTCATTTTGTTTTTTGAACAAGCTCATCTTAAATTGCTCTTCACATAAGCTTTAGATAATACAAGGAAAACAGTAAAGATGTGGTATCCCCTCAGTATCTAAGAAAGAGTTACTTCCAGATTGCTTTATACCTTTACAAATTAAATTCTAAGTAATAGTATGCATTTCTTTTTCAGTCTGTCTTCTTTACAGCTTCCTGGTTTTTCTAGAAAAATGAGTCAGACATTTGTTTTACCAAGATAAAAAAGACTACTGAAAATATTGTTCTAGCAGAGGCCATCCTGACAGAAAAAGGAAATGTTCATGAGACAATATCCTCAGCAAAAGGCATGATTTTAGTAAAGCAAACCAGACAGTACCCTAAAACTACTCAAATAAATGCAAACCTACATCTGTATCTACAGGAAAAGTAATACAAACTGGAAACTGACAGTACTCCTGTGTCTTAATTGCATCCCCATTTGTTTTACATGCAATCTTATGCTTCTCTTTCACCTTTTAATGTGCTGCTCTGTTACAAGAAAGATTTGTGATAATTCCTAAAAAAACCCAGCATGTCAAAACCTCAAAATTTAATGGATGTTTTGAGAAGTATTTGGCTAAATATACTGCACCAAATACTGGAATAATTTACAATGACTTTATTGTCCAATAATTGCCAAAACTTAGGCAACACAAGAGTCTCCATATAATATTCTAGTGTAATATATAATGTAGTAACTATAATAACCTCTTAAATCTGAGGTGGTTTTTAAAAAGCAGACCATCAGACATGAACAGGATTATTCCTTTTACCTAGCACAACCCCAGATCATGTAAGATTTGCTTTCTGGAATGTATAGCACCTGAAACCACATCTGGTGCCATAGACTGTTCATACATTTCCATGCTGCAACACAAAAAGGTGACCTGCCACAGCAGCGTGAAACTTCACCCAAACATTTGGCAATGGAACACCACAGCAAGTCTGTTTCTGTCAAGTAATTTACAAGAGATGGCAGATCTAGCTGTGGATATAATTAAACAGAATTTAAGGAATCAAAGTTAGATCACCCTCTGTCCTCAGAGCAAGTCTACCATGGAAAGAAACTAAACCTAACAGTGTGACTCGCTCAGTCACTGTAGAGGAATGCTTAAAATAATGTTTCTCCATAGATTTGGGCGAGTATTAGCATGCGTAATAGCAAGAGCTAGCTCTTCTTTACAATTTACGGACCAGAACTGCAAAGTTATTTGTGAACTTACTGCACAGTGAACTACAGTAAACAAGTAGGTATAGAAGCCTACAAATTTGTATTTCTATTGTAATAGTCTCATTATACACACATAATGCTCATTACACTGTAAAAAGGCAGGATATTAAAACAAGATTTCTGCCTATCAAAGTAGTTTCTGCAACTCTGTTAACAGGAAGAGCAGAGTCAAAAAAATTTAAGAAGTTTTTATGGAATGTAAAGTGGATTATATGAGGGAGTTGTCTCTAATAGAAGGGGACTAGACTAGATTCCCACTACATCCTATGCTTCTAACAAAATAGTCACCGTAAACCGAAATTACATAAAGTAGTCCCATGGCAAAAATTTTTTGCAAACCTGTTACTATCAATGACTCAGATTTCCCATTTTCAAGAACACAAGAGGGTTTTTTTTAATATCTGTCACAAATTAATTTTAATTATGTCAAAACCAAACAAGGTTGACAAAACTCTCCTATAATTTGCTTATGTGAAAAACCTCAACATTTTTGCAGACTTCTGGTCTGAACTTTTTTTTGGGGGGGTGGCTTTGGCCAGGATAGAATTAATTTTCTTCACAGTAGCTGGTACAGGACTATGCTTTGGATTTGTGCTGAAAACAGTGTTGATAATACAGGGATGCTTTGTTACTGCTGAGCAGTGCTTACACAGAGCCAAGGCCTTTTCTGCTTCTCACCATGCCCCCCCACCAGTGAGCAGGCTGGGGGTGCACAAGAAGTTGGGAGGGGACACAGCCAGGACAGCTGACCCTAACTGACCCAAGGCATATTCCAGACCATATGGCGTCATACTCAGCCTTTAAAGGTGGGGGAAGGAGGAAGGAGATGTTCGGAGTGATGGCGTTTGTCTTCCTCAGTTACCTTTACACATGATGCAGCCCTGCTTTGCTGGAGATGGCTGAACACCTGCCTGCAGCCCATGGGAAGTGGGGAATGAATGCCTTGTTTCGCTTTGCTTGCATGCGCAGCTTTTGTTTTACCTATTAAACTGTATTCATCTCAACCCATGAGTTTTCTCACTTTTATCCTCCAAATTCTCTCCCTCGTGCTGACGTGGGGTAAGTGAGTGAGCGGCTGTGTGGGGCTTAGTTGCCAGCTGGGGTTAAACCACGACAGGGGAGAAGCTATAAGGCCCCAACTCTTTGGAGAAGGATGATGCTTGCCACCTCATTAGGCCAAACTCAGCTTTAATCTCTTCTTGTCCTAGCACTGCCTTCAGTGCCTGGTGGATGCCTGCCTCCCTGAAAAAAAAATCCAAACCAGGAGAACATGCAGCTGTACATCGTAATTTCTGATTACACTGTGCTAATTTTAAAGATGCAGTATTTACACACCTTTTTAATTTTCATTATTTTTGTTTCAATAGCAGTTGTCTTCCCAGTCAAAGAAATCTCAGTTAAAAAGCCCTTACAGTTCAGTGATTTTTAAAACACTTACAGATGATGAATGGAAAAGACACATATATGGTCACAAGGTGGACAGTTAATCTGGGGGCCAGGAATTCAGGTTACTCAGACTAACTAGCTACTGAAACATTCTGCTTCTTATTAGTTTTCACTGAAGTAATACATCAGCCTATATTTTGAGAATTTTAAAGTTTTCTTCACTCAAAAGCAGCATGATGATTGGCCCCATAACCTGCAGGTGCACTTCTAAGGTGTCACATGCTCCAAGCCCATGGTCAGGTGTAACCCCCTTTATATTCGTGTACTACTGTTTCAAGATGTTGCTGGCAGGGGTCCATGTTCCATACACTACTTCTATCAGCACTAGACTGGTATTTATTTGCTCTGGAACCTGAAAAGTAAAACTTCTACCCATATTTTACCTCCTTTTCTTTCTATTTTTATTCTTTCTTTATGCTTTATCTTACCTTCATAAGAAGTTCAAAATCATTAGTTCTGTTCAAAGCAAAAACAGGTAGAATCAATTAGAACATGTTTTCCAGTGGTGTACTTAACATGCCATTTACTTATTTAATCAATTCAGGAAACTAACCAAGTGTTTCTTGAAAGTCCCTTTTCAGTAGCATAAAATAAATAAATTGCAACCATTCCATCATATCAAGTACTTTGCATATCCTAAAGTAAGAATGCTGTTCTCAAAAAAGAGAAACACCAAAGAAGAAACTATACATTTGTTACTTCTATACTTGTGTATACTTGCTGTGTTTATGTGTTCCATCTCTGAAAAAAAAAAAAAAAAAAACAAACCACTGGAAAACTGAGGAATAAGAAACCCCATAAAAGTCAGGTTTTGAAGCAAGAACTATTACAACATGCAGAACAGAATTATTTTTTCTCATAACAAGATAGAATCCAGGAGGAAAAAAAACCCCTACATTCTAGTCACTGCTGAAACAGTTATCTAACAATACACTGTGGCTGGGCGAGACAAATGGAGGCATCAGTGAACAAAATAAGCTTACTCATCATGCCAACAGGGTTATTTTAATTAACATCAAAAGCCAAGCACATGTGGTGAAAGTCCAAGCTAAGAGGTCCCCACACTAAGAGGTCTCCACAGCTACTGAACACATCAGCACACAGATCCCCTTACTTCAGCTATTTGCAGGAAAAAATAATAATTACTCTTGGTACTAAAAATAGACATTCCAAAGGGAAAAACCTTGAAAAGTAAACTTTTGCCTCATCTTGGTAAGTTAAGCATTTAAAACAAACTGTTGCCTACAGAAGTTATGGAGAGTTTGACACCTCTCAGATCATTAATGACAACTTAAACTTAGAAAACCATTTAGTGATTTTGGGACTCTCATTTGGATAAATGAGGAATTTTGGCAATATTGGATAATAAGAATTTTAAGTAAAAGCTTGAAACAATATTTGGACTATTAAAAAAGGATAAGAAATACTCGTATTAATCCTCTGTAGCTAATGGAGAATACTTTTCACATGAACTGTAAAATCGATAAGCCATTTACACAGACCGAAGACATCACAGATTGCAAAACATTTCCTGCAAGCCAGTGTCCTGTTCCAGAGATAAACCAACGCGTAAAACGCATTGTGGGAGGCATGTCCCATACCAGAGCATGTCAGCCTTTTGTTAGGGAACCAACAGGCTGGAATAGGGAATACAAATTCTCTAGGGGCATTCCTGACTTTCATGTCATCTTCTCTCCACTTGCACAGGGGACCAAAATGCAATCACAGTCACGGGCTACCAACTAAGAGGCAAACTGTTCTGTTAAGAGTGCAAAAGGGAACTCTGAGAACAAAATCCCACAACAGAGTCACTAGGGTTCTCCATAATGATTCAGGACTTGCTTGGTTTGAAGCATGGGTTGTATGGTCCTTCTTGGGTAAGGAAGAGAAGAAGAAATCCATCAATTCTATATTTAAAGTTCTGGGACTCTCTTTGGTCTTTGGACAGTCAAGAGATGGAATTCATTCCATTGAACTTCCATTGAAAAACATGCTCTCACTGACTCTAACTCTCCAAGCATGAACTGCAACACACCAGAAGAGTCCTGACACACGCCACCACCAGCGGCTCAGGCACCCACACAGCAATACACTCTGTCATTCTGGGACCCCTGCATACCAGATGGAGGCAGTAAGGCTGCCTGATCTACCAGCCCGTTGCCACTGTGGGACGAGAGAGAGAGAGAAACAGGTAGCTGAATGTTTGTGCCGCAGTCGGAAGTATCTCTCCAACAGGACTGCACGCTGAACAGAGCACCACTGGGTGTTGGGATCTCCAACTACTGCCTTGCACTGTAGCCTTCCCCAGTCACACCACCGTCACAGATAAACCCCTGCGAGGTAACCAAGCACATGTTTCAAATCTTGTTTCACACCTTCATGAAGCAGGGAGGTCTGGATCCTCTGCTTCCGGATTCCACCTTGAAAATGCTTCAATAAATAATTCCAACTTACTATCTCAAGTACGGATTTGTGAGATTAAACTTTTCATTTGCAACAAAGAAAATCAGTGTAACAATCACCAATTTCATTTTGCAAAGCAACTTTTCCAAAAGAGATGTCTCATTGTACCAGGAAATTAGCTAATTATGTGTTTTGAAACACATTTTAGATTGTAGAGGTGATAAAGACACTTTTAAAACCTATCAAAACAGCTAAGTTTCTGCCTTTCCATTACATGAACTTGTTTTCTCCTGCTGACTTATAAACAGTCACAGAAGAACAAGTCCAACAGCACTTTTCAAACAAGAAAGCCATCTGAAATTGTCTTTAAAAAGATTTAAATTAAAAGCAGAACCCTCTGCCACCTCTAATAAAAAGAAGTTTTGTCTAAAATTATAATCTACCATTTGGGTGATGTCAAGTCTGAGACAGTGATGCAGCATCCTTGAAAAGACTGTCCCATGACTGCAAAAGCCATCATTAAAGGAATGGCTGTCAAAAAGTTAGACTAGGTATATCCTGTGCAGTATGAAGGGATGGTAAGAGTCACTGGCATCACTATATCCCTCCTGCTGGCAAGGCTACCATGTCAGGTAGAGGAGTCGTAGATTTCATATACACACATTTATTCCAACATTAAAATCTAGTCCACGATTTTCACATTAACTTCACATCACATCAAATCCTCATTTTTGACATGTGACTATGCAATTAAGCCGTATATATTTGCAAAAAAAAAAATTTCCTAACCTCTCAAGGCAAAAGCACTTACATTCCTGTTTAAATATCTACAGTAGAATGAATAAAATGACAAAGATGACTAGTAAAATATAGTGTCAAAACCCAATGTAAAATAAAAAAACCTTTTGTGAAGAACTCCCACACTAAATTCTGCTCTTGTAAGCTCAAAAATGTTGACCTTTTACTACATTCCCCACAAAGCTGTACAGTGATGACCACACAGTGCAGGCTGTACTCATTTACTGATGCAAAGCCTGCTTTGTTTGAGTCCCCAGATATCTAACCTAGGTGAATAATGGCACCAGCAAGAGGCTGCAGAGGAGCATATCCACACAATGCAGCTTCCTATATGGCTCTAGAAGAAATCATACAGAATGGATGTTAAGATTAGAAAAGCTACTTTTGTCCAAACTGTCCAACTACTGAGACGATCCAAAGCCTTTCTTGAGTGGTAATTACTTTTACTCCTGAAGCTTTTGAAAATACCGTATTTTGAGAAAATTCTGAAAACAACATTTGCATTTCCACCTTAATGTGTACAAAAGGCTGCTTAGGCAAATGACACCACCAGTTCGGCTTCGTTCTTTTTCTTCCTTTCTTTTTAAAAAAGGAGACTCCAAACCCCCATCCCCCAAATGATTTATCAAGTAAAGAGACCTTGGAAAGTACAGTCTGTGAATCTAACAAACTCCAGTTGGGCAAGGTGCCTTCCTCTTACATTTGTGAAGTCTGCTCCTATGAAAAATTCTGTTCTACCGCCAAGTGTGTTTGGGGTGTTGCTGTAGTTTGTACAAACTATAGTTAGTTTTTGTAAACTAACCCACAGGAGAAGCATACTGAAGAGCAATCAGTGGTCGCCTCTGGGGATTTTGAACTTCTGCTGCTGGTAGAATGGTCAAGAATCACCAAAAACTGCACTACGACATCCTGGTGGTTCATGTCTGAGGTGCCTATGGAAACACAAGCTTTCTATCCACTTAGAATGGTAACACTGCAAAAGGATGCAAGCTTACATTGCAAGAAACAACTTTCACTGAGCAAAAATTTTGTGTTTATTCCTGTACACTACCTGCTTCAGTACACTGAAATTTTTCATGGACAAGAACAGACGCTGATCAGTTCTTAATGCATATGCCCTGCATTATCAGTATCACGATAGATACTTCTGAGTTTTATGCTAGCACCTCAATCTTTAATATACTATTTCACATGAGCTACCAGAAAGTGGGAGAAGATATTCTTCTAGCTTTACACACCACAAATGAAGGCACAGATATTACACGATTTCCTAAGAGTCACACTCTGCAGCACAACAGGAACTGCACCGCTGTTTCTTTCAACCTAGGTCAGCTTCCCAATGACTTGTACTTCCTTCTCCAATGCTGCTGTATTTAGGGGCTTCACAGTGAAGGTGAAGCCTAAGAAAACATGTCAGTCAATAAGATTTAAGAACTTCTTTAAAAAAAAACACCACACAGAATTTAAGACTGCTAGTGGCCTTTAAGAATCTCACACAAACAGAAATCTCACAGTTCAAATACAATTTTTATTTCAGAAACACAATACACTTCAGTGCAACCTTTAAGAATTTCTTGACAGAAGACTGTTACTTCATTTTGTGATGCTTACACCATTGCTCACCAATCAGTCATTGAAAAATAGGAACGCAGAACATTTAGTAAAAACACCATCAGCAGGTACACTAGGAAAATTGATCACAAGTAGAAAAAAAGGATTATCTGTGGTACAGGGAAAAACTCAAATGTACCATGGAAGTGTCCTTCTATTCACAAACCTGAAAGACTGTCAAGAGTATTGAAGCACAAAAGGATTAGGGACAGATCAATACCCAATGAACAAAAAGGAGCATTCTAACCAAGAAAATAGCGAGGGGTCAGCAGATGTTGCATAGGGTATGAGCAGACAAACAAGTTACTACAGGAAAAGCTCTGTCTGGACTTGTAACTCTACTATTGCTATGCTTACACTGTAACTGCCTACATGCATGTGATTAGCCATGAGGAAATGCAAGACGGCTAACTCCTCTTTCACACCTCCCCTTAGATTGTACTAATTTGCGGTGACACTCCAAGCAATTATTTCAGTTTTAACAATACATCCTGTTCAGTTCTCTAAGAAAGCCTGTATCTGTCTCTTCACTGTAGCTTCAGCCACATCTGCCTTAAAAATAGCCATAGGTAGGGAATACTGCAGTACAATGGAGCGTTCCCAAGTTTCACATTCTTGAAGAGTTCATACAACAGTCACTGGCATTAGCATTCATGCTAGGTCTGGACTTTGATTTAATCAATGTAAAAAAAAAAATCCCCAAACAAAATACCCCCAAACAACCACCTCCACCCCACATCACGCCCACCCCTCTCACTCTGTCTCTAAAATGAAGGGGGGAAATGCCACAAGCTTGTATGTTGAAATTCAGCCCACATGACATTTCCTTTGGATTTAATTGCTTCCATACAATTTGTATCTGCTAGTCACGCTAGGCCCCTGAGCACTAAATATGCTGTTACAAAGAAGCTCTTGTCCTGCAGTAACTCCTTAATCAAAGAGACAGAATTATGGGTAAAACCAATTTTCAACTTCATCCAAAGCATCCAAACAGGAAACAAGTCAAAGCCTAACCACCGACTCTTCCAACATGATTTGAAGGAGTGAACAGTAAAAAGCTGTAAAGGACAGACTTTACAGATTCTACGTTGTCAAATCTGCTCAAAGTTGGACATGTTCATCAACTTAGGAAGCAAATGGCTCTGCATACTGTCATCTATGTACCTATTATGGAGTAAAGATGGTCAGGCAGACCATCTTTGAGATGTTGACTATAGCAGCTCACGAAAACAATAAAAATAAACCTACTGCTCATTTTTCTTTCTTTGATCAACCAAAACCATTAGTAAAGCCAACAGCCTTTCAGATGGTTCCAGAAAAGAGTTCTCATGGTAGCATTCTTAATTAGCACCTGTATCTATTCTATACATATCTTTCCAAAAATATTACAATTTGCTATTCTTTTCTAATGATTAACGCATAAAGCAATTGTATTTTTCAGCTTATATCACAAGATGGACGCATGACAGTTATCATCCATTAATGCACAAATACTCCTGGACCTTGGGTTTAACACTAAGAATAAAGGAATAATTTAAGACAAATGTAATTAAACCAATGCAATCCTCTGCATGCACATTATTCATTTATTAGCTTAAAAGTATGCATCAGTCCAATACATCCAATATTACATCAAACTAGTGTTTATAGTAGGGTTTTCATCAATTTTCTTAAAACATTTGGAACTGCGTACACCTAAATTTAGTGCAACTTTTGTGTCTAGACAGCCCTTTACAATTAAGTGTCTTAAATATTTCCCTCAAAGGAAACCCTTCTTGGTAACACTTCCAAGGCCAGCGTTGTCTTGCTTAAAGCTTTCTTCACTGACACTTTACAGCCAAGTCAAAAACATAGCTTGTATTCTAACTCAGAAAACCTGACAAAAGAGGGAATTGGATCACATCCTGTAAATTGAATGTGTTCCCAACGTAGTTTTATTCCAGATCTGCTTTCATCCTCAGATTTTATTAAGCACCACATTTTAAGCACCATATAAACCACAAAATTTTATTAAGCACCGCAGATGACATGGGTTTAGATTCTGAGAAAACAGTCTATTATTGATTGTGAAAAGACATCATCTTGGACCAGAAAATGAATAATTATTAGCTTTCACAGGAAACTCTGTAGCCGTTCCTACTACCAAATTCAGAGGGAAAAAAGTAGCTCATAGAACCTTGGTGGGTTTTTTAAGTTTTTAAGAGGGACTCCAACATCAACATAGAAATTAGCTTAATTCTTCTTTTCAGCTAGGCTTTATAAATTTATATCAAAAGAAGTTATTTGTTTATCCAGATCCAACAAGTCACTCTGGTTTTAAAGTAATCTATTCCAAATATTTGTAATTGTCAATAGGAAGAAAAACTTGTTCACACACAAGATGTGAATTCTTGGCTTGATCACCAGAAAAAAAAATAAACGGTTCTGCCCCACTTCTCCTGAAAAATGTTAGCAAGTGTACTCAATTAAAAGCATCTAAACTTCAAAGATTACGCAAAATGCAAACTTTAACCCACAAAATAGTTCAGCCAGACAATTCACTGTAAGAGAATTACACCTGCTTCACTATCACCTTTGTAACCTACGGTAGTGAAAGCTATCCAAGCTTGCACGTCGTGCATAACAAGTTGATCGCATTTACTGTCCATTCATTTTGCATACCATTTTAATTGTCCTTTATATCTCAGCATTTTACTTCCACATACTCCTTAGCATTGACAGAAGCACGATGAAATTAAATTACTACAAACTTTTTTTTTCCCCCCCTGTGGAGACCATTGCAGGTCTGGTTTTAGTTCAATTCACTACTAATGTAACACTGAATAGGGAAGTTAATCTATTAAACTTTTCAAATCAACAAAAGAAATATAAATAAATAAATAAATGAAAAATTCCTTTGCGGTACTGTTGTACTTAACAGCTAATCATACAGAATTGTCTTAGGCAGTATATATACCCTGTTTAAATGTACTTGTGAAAGCCATCTAAAATTTGAAATTAACAAACATCTTCAGAAACAAAAAGTATCAGTGTAGGCTTTCAAGTGATCACATGAACTTCACTGTTTGCTCTATCTGAACATTCCTATCAAGCTACATGTTTATATCAAGCTGAATACAATCATGAGAATTTACCCATGATTTAGTGGAACATATTGAGAAGAAAACATTATTATAAATCAAAAAAGTATCTAAAAACTACCAGGAAACAGCATTTCCTTCACGTAATAATAAAAAAAAAGAAAAAAATTAACTTTGTATGCAGATTATTATGAAGTAATTAATGTTATAGTTTGTAAGTGTTTATTTTTTAATATATTTGCCAAGTACAGTAATTAAATTAAGCTCACACAGATGCACCTGAAATATGGTTGCATTCTCTACATACGTATTAAATTGAGAAACTTTTAAAGCCACGATGACTGAAATGCAAGTTCTGACTGGAGTCATACATATGCAATTCTAATGAAGCAGAACAGCCTACAAAGTACGTAACAGCAAGAATATGGACTAGCTTACATGCCTTTTATTAGTATGTGCCAATAGTAACTTCCAATATCAACAATTCTTTAATAAAAACTTATTAAATACTCTGGTGATTCCCGATTCTATTGTTTTTACTGAACTTCAAAATTTAAACACCTAATTTTGGCAGCATGCTCAAATTTATCTCTATAACTCTCCCTTACCAGAAATTTAGGCAATATTTTGTACTGAAATAAAACAGTTACTCCTAAACAACATATAAGGTCAATTTCTGAAATTCTTATTCTGTCCTCAGTTGGCCAGAAATCCTATCAAGGCGAATATTTGCATTAAACTATAGCAAACTAAAAATAACTCTGTTTAGAGAGACAACTTTGAAATTCCATTGTTTTCCTTGCTTGTACATAGTACCAGAGATCATTAAACCAAGAGAATATAACAATTTATTTCTAATCCTAAAATTATTTTTCTAGTTTTGTATTTCATATTTTCATTTGTAGGAATTAAATGACCCAACCGCCTATGTCTGAGGAGTTCATGTGCTGATCCTCTCTCCTATTTCATTACATTAGAGGTCCCTTAGCCAAAGCCCAATCACTCAAGTTTTGCCAAAATGAGATCTGGCCCCATCTCAGAATCAAGAGGCTGAAATTACTCCATACATCATGTTGATCCCAGGAAGGTAGAAAACAATTCTCATTTGCACAAAAGTTAAAGAAGTTCTCTGGATTTGTAACAACATCATTGAAAGAGCATTTGAACTACAGACTCCAGTCAAAGGAGCAATCAGATAGACCTCTAATGCTGTCAGTCACAGCTTGCAAATTTAGTTTTGATGTGTACATTCCAATGTCAGAACTTCCTAAGCATCTCTAAAATGAGTTACAAAGGTGAGCTACAGTTGAGTTTCCATCAGTGAAACTTTGATATTGTATCAGAGCTTTCCTGTCTGTTAGGAACTCTAAAATAGTAGATACATGCATTCATTCCAGATAAAAGTCATTAGTAGCAATACATCTTGACACCATCTTGCACATTGTAACTTATTTTTAATAAAGGAACACTGGCAAGGGGAGGAGTTCAGGCACACAAAGTCCCACATAACCACTGGAGATGGGGAGGAAAACAAATCCCCTAAAGTGTGGATTAAATGCTCCAAAAGCCGCATGCTTTTGTAAATGTCTCTTTCTGATGCATGACACCAAAACCAGTCAGGATGCGTGACCTCTTGCTTTCCACCATTCTTCAAGGACCAAAGCTACATCAATGTAAGCCCCACCTTACAGGGTATGCATCATGTCCATGAGTAATCATGGTCATAACTGTGGAACAATACTGCAATTGTCATTCAATGGTGTTGGTGTTTTCCCCATTTTTAACAGAACTTAACAGAATAACTGTCTCGTGCATTGTCCATCTCCTCCCCCATTTCTAGCCATGTTAACTACAGTCCTGAGGCAGAAAAGTACCTCTGTTATGAATACTGTACAGCACCAAGCACAAAATCAATATAAAATAATAAAAATCCCTACAGAATTAACACAAATGGTTCTCAGGGAACGGCTATATTTGGAAATCATTTGAGCACTTCAACTGTCTTAATATTACTTGTTTTGTCATTTTCAGAAAAAAAGTTATCATAGTATTTACATTACTTTTCTTCTGTTGTCCTGCTGAGCATGCTCAGTAATAAAAAATTGCTCGTGTGTTAAATCAAGCTTCTCCACCAACAGAAACCAGTAGGAAAAAATCTGAACATGTCAAGTAAATAAATTATTGAAAGTAATTAGCCCTTTTTCTCCTTGAGCAGTATTTACTGGCAAATACATCCTGGTATGGCAAATGTTAACTGTAACATTTTAGAAAACACTGTGATAAAGGTAACAGCAGCAACAGTTTCACAAATCTGTTCAGTGCAAACGCTGTATTCTCTGTATTCTGTTTACCTTCTGAAATGAAATCTGAGTCTGACTAAGAAACACTGTACACACACTGAGAAAACATTAAAACCTTAGTCTTCATTTGAAATACAAGGCTGTAATGCCTAAAAAATTGATGGAAAGTAATACTTGAAAAATTCTTTTTACAGAGTATGTGTACACAGCTCAGCATGTGGATCGATATGCAACTGATATTCCCACTTAACAACCTAAGAGCTACGCAGGGCAGTTTGCCTCTTTCCAGAAACCCTTTTTATCAGAAATAATTCACACTTAAATTTTTTTCCACACATACACACAGAGAGAAATGCTTTAGATAACATTGCTGTAAGTGTGTGTTCATTAGCCTGTTTTCCATCCCCCACTTCTGCCGTTTGGTATTTAATTACAGGGTGGAGTGGTCCCCAGGCTACTTATGTTTCTTCCAGTCACAGCCAGAAAATTTCTGCAGGAACTGACATGCAGGAGTGTGACTGCTTCAAGTTATAGCTGGTTCCCAGTCAAGAAGGTTAGCTTACTGTTCACTGAAAGTCCCATCACTATTTTTGTTTAATAATTCTTGGAAATACGTTTAAATACAACAAATTGCATTCTAAACTTCAACAGATAATAAAGGCTTTAACAGGACCTAATTTGGCTATTTGCTCTTAATTTCCTTCTCAATTTTCTTTTGCTAATGACTGTAAACAAATCTTTATCATTAAGCTGGAAAGAAATGGCAAATTTTTTTGACAGACAGGCCTTGAATACAGGAAAACCTTACCTTGAATGCCTGGTTTGGCCAAATAGGACTTTCAAGTACATCATCCGATTGAACCCTACATATTATTGCACACAGTTTTAAATGCTGCTCTCCATAAGCAGTCTTACATCTCTGCAGAAAATTCTACTTTCACCTGAAAAACATTACACCACTTGCCAAGTATTATAATTCATATGTGATTATTTTATAGCTAAGTATTAATCCCAAAAGCATTGAGGTATAAAGAAACGCATTATAGGTATAAATACATTATTCCAATTAATTTTTATAGAAATGAGAAAAGTCCTGTTGGATAAATAAAAATGGGGAAACAAAACTAGGTAATAAATTACACACACAATGAAATTTTTGTTTTATATATGAAAAAGGATGTTGTTAATCAGAGTATTACTGTTGACAGGATTTGGAAAAAAATGAAAGATACTTTGGGGTTTTATCCATAACTTCTTTTTTTTTTTTTATATAAGAGACTTGCATTTTTGGCCTAAGCAAGAAGAATCCACCAGCTTGGAAAACTCTGTCTCTATGTCACAAATGTGTGACAGGAAGGTGAAACCACCTGAGCTCATTTTGGTATTAGTCAAAAACCAAATGGCAGACAAAGATTATGTTATGTAATTTTTAGCCAGAGGTATCCAAAACCACCTGCTAGCTAAGCCCTAGCAAGATTTTACATAAAATATTTATTTACGAATGATCTGTTACAGTGCTCCTATCAGTCAGCTGCTGTTTCTCTGTCCTGCTCTATCAAGAAAAATACATGCAAAGCACAGAGCAACAAAATCTTCCCATTCAGGTGATAAACCAGATTAATGAAAAACTCCTAATGTGGACCCTGGTACATGTCCACCCAGCATTATAAACCATATACAGTAAGATACTGAACGGCAAGAGAAACAGAATGTATTTTTGTGTTTTGCTAGTAACTCAGAGTATGACAAGAGGCAAAAATGTAAACTCTGTGCAGAGTAATTTGAAGACTGGTCTCTTCAGTAACCTTTTGGAGATTCCAAAGAAACAAGGCAAAGAAATTGTTACAGAATCATGTTAATTATGCATTTAATCAGTTTTCTAAACAGTAAACATCCTCTATCTTTGCCAGAGTCCCATCATGCATTTTTATATGCCATTTACTGTGGCTGAACACACACATGGTTGAGTATGAACTACTCCTCTGACTGAGAAGCCTGTAGTAAATGAGTAAATGATCTCCTGTAACCCTTGCAGTTTAACTCCCTCAGTGTCCTTAGGTAGATGCTTCATCAGTAAGTGTTTTATTTCACTAGTAAACTTTTTTTCACTGCATATTTATTGGGTAATATAGTGCCACTTGGTCTGCAATGAACCTGGACCAGAGATAACAGAATGTACCAAAATAAGGCACTGTTGTCTTACCACATATAACAATCATTACATATTTTCAGGCCTATTAAAACTGCTTTGAATCAAATTCCAAATGTCATAAATAAAATACTCTGGCCAAAATTACTGGCCAGAAGGGATAGGCAGTTATGTTACCACATTTCTCAAAATCTATGACTACAATAAGGAAGCCTCCTCCTGTGTCCCTAAAGATATGGATACTATAAATACAATACACACCACTTGTACTGCAGCAGTACATTCCGTTTGTGAAAAGCCACCCATGACACGAACACGGTCATTTCGCAGTTAAAAGCCTGGACTGGAGACCTGAGAGCCCAGGTTATGTAGTTCCCCCATCCACAGTCTGGTTTACCTCCAACAGGTCAGAGACACACAGTGTCCTGTTCCCATATTCTGGAAAACTCCCTGGAACAACTGCTATTAAACATCTTAAAAAAAAAAAAAAAAGTTTCTGAATCCTGGATGTGTGTGTGACAAAGCAGGAAAGAAATACAGAACCGACAGTTTACAGGCAGGGCTTCCCCCCCCCGCCCGCGCCCGACGGCTCGCTTCACCTCCATCGCCTTCTTCTTTCCCTCCGGTGAAGCAGCAAGGAATTTCATCGCATCCACCTCAGCCTTGGAAGGTCTCGGCGGCTCCCGCTGCCCTCACCTCACGGCGAGGACCCCCTCGCCTCACGGCCATACGACTCCTCCCGCCGCCCTCACCTCACGGGCCCCCTCACCTCACGCCGAGGAACCCCCTCACCTCACGGGCCCCCTCACCTCACGGGCCCCCTCACCTCACGGGCCCCCTCACCTCACGGCGAGGGGCCCCCTCACCTCACGGCGAGGGGCCCCCTCACCTCACGGCGAGGGGCCCCC
>JANZLQ010000089.1:43001072-43015316 GCA_026212715.1 Elanus axillaris | reverse complement strand
AGCGGCTGGCCCGGCCCGGCCCGGCCCGGCCGTCGCCCCGGGGCCCGCAGCAGGCGGAGCAGCTGCGCCTTCCTGTCACGCAGCGCAGTTACGAGCGTGGCTTTAGTCTTCCAGGGCCCTTGGAGCGCTTCCTCTCCTGATCTGCCGAATTCGTCGACCCGAGTAGCTTTGCTTTAAAACCATTATTCAGGAGGTTCATGGGTGATACTACTTTCTGGAAGCAAAATGATGCTTAAGTCAGGTCACGTACGAGCTTCATAGCATAATTTAGTGATGCTGTGGCAATGGGGGAAAAAAGGAAGGAAGCATTCCTTTGTTGTAGTTTGGGTAAGGTTTAGCCCTTTGCTGACAGGTGCGAGTTGAGTGCAGAGTTGCTTCACGAATCTTTCCAACTCACTATCCGTAGGCGGTATTTCAAATGTAGCTGTGATACTTTGTGGATCTATCCTGACCGCTTGTTCGCAGTCACTTGTCCTCCACTTCGTACTAGAAGCCAGAGCTGTCATCGAAATGCATGCCTGAGGCTTTCTATGAAGTAAATGTAATACGTACAAATTTTTTTCATCTTGTCTTACTTTCTGGTGTACTTGGAACAAATTTTGAATGGTGATGTGACCAGAATTTGCTTAAATTCTGTAGCTGCATCTATAAAGAATAATACTGTTCACTTTCCAACTTCAGTGTTGGTTTTCACAATAGGAAGTATACACTGTTTTTATGACTACACACATACAGATATCACACATCGGCTATACAAACACACACTTCATGTTAGTAATGCATTTCTTCATTTTATTTCTGCATTTTGGACAGACTTCAGGCTATGCTGATTGATAAGAACGCATCCTCCTCAGAATCTACACTGGAGAAGTCTTGGGTAAGTAATTTTTTTCTGAACTTACTTATTTTTTAAGAAGTATGAACTATTCTTCTTCACTTGGCTTCTCCAGCTTAGAACTTGGACCTGACTCTTGGACAATATTTGTCCCTTGATTAGTATTACATTTAATATTGGTAATGCAGCTTCTGAAATTCACAGCTTAAGCCTGTACATGAACTCCAGGTTAGGATCAGCTAGCTCTGTGGAACAGATCTTGCTTTTGCATTTCCTGATTTCCTTGCTTCAACAAATATTCTGTGTCATTTATTTTTCCTTACATTTCCTGTTCATGTTTCCATTGACTAGGCAGATCTCCTCCTTGGGCTTTGTTTTTTTTATTTTTTTCTCCCCCACATCTGCTATATTTCTGGTCAGGAAATGCGGTACTCCTGAGACTTGTTTATGCTTCCCTTCCCTAAGAATTTTCCATCGTATCTTTTGTACCATTCTTCTACTGCTTCCTTACTGGGTGACTTGCTAGCATTTTTACTAGCTTAGACAGCTGTGCTAATTACAGCACCTGCTCCAGGGTTATGCAGATATGACATCCCCCCCTCCCCCCCGCAATTTCCTTGTTGAAAACCTTTGGATGTTAGATGATTGTGTGCGTGTGCACGTGATTATTGTACAGATAGTGATCTGCACAGGAGTGATTTTTCATACAGCCTTTACAAGGGCTTTTTTGCTTCCTCCAGGCCTCTGTATCCCTGAGTAAAGACACACCCATCTACCTATTACATTCCTTTCCACATGACATGCCTATTCAAGGTAAGGCTCTGGTCATCTCATTCATGGTGACATCTCATCTACAATAATTAGACCACTTCCATAAGACAGTGTGGCATCTCATGAGGAAGTATATGCACATCTGTTCTAAACTTAAGCAGTATTTACTACAGCTAGAACTGTCTTCTTCAGCAAGATGACAGTATTTCAGCTGTGCTTTTTGCTGAATAATTAGCTGCTATTGTACCACTTGGTGTAGGCTAAAGCATCCTTCTACACTAATTTGAAAGGGATTAAAACTGTAAGAATAAATTCTCATTGTTGTTATTGTTCTTTGTTTAGAAAACAGTAACTTCCTTCTTTGGACACAAAAATAGGATATGACCACCAGCTTTTATGGAAAATGATTCAATATGTTCAAGTCCATGGAAGACAATAACACTTCCATCACAATGAGATTGGATTAAGTGATAAAGGAACCAAACCACAAATGTGACATAGAAAGTCCCCTTATCATTACTTCTTTCTTCTAATTACAAGATTGTACGTTATAAAAAATAAGACAATAACATTATTTTACCTCAGTTTCATGTGCTGTTCAAATGTTTTTGAATAGTACAGACTTTTTTTTGTTCAACTGAAGGATGTATAAAAGTACAGTACTTTGAGTATACCCTCTTTGTCAGACATTTTCTAGCAGCAAATTCAATCTATACATCAGTGGAAAGCCAAGCAAACAGATCAGAAGTAAGTGCACTTTCAAATGTACGCTTAGATAATGAGCATCTAACGGTTTAAAGAAACAATACCACGTATTGTAGTTTTTAATCTAAATCCATCACTGCTTTGTATCAAAGCCCTACATACATTAAAATATTTCTGAGAAAGCCTACATAGGTGAAGATGCATGTGTGATGTCTACTATAAAATAAAACATTCGGGATTCTCTGGAAAAATCTCATGCTTTCTGGGTAACTGAGGAAGAGTTACACGGTGCAGACGAGAAGGAGCGAGCACAGTTCCTGCTTTCTGTTTGGGTATGCACTGTGCAAAGAGACTTTAAGCTGTCATTAACCACGTCTAGTTGCCTTCATATACTTCAGTGGAGTCACACATAAACAGAAAGCTTCTATTCCTCCAAAATAAATAATGGAGAACAAAGGATACAATGGAACAGTAAAGATGTTACATGAGGTTTTGCTATACAAAGGTATACATGTGCATCACACACACACACATTTACACTTCAAAAAAATTATAGTTTGTCAGGCAAATTAATTCTTATTTGCACTTGTGGCAATTGGGTATTGTTTGATAGACTTTTTTGTATGTTATGCTCTTGCTAATAGTTCTGTATTAATCTAAGTTTCATGAGACGACTTCTGGAAAGGTATACTTCAGTAAATGTAGGTTTTAAGAAAGGGTTCAGTACTTAAGATTCTGGTTTTTATCTGTGTGCATTTCACAGCTGTTTGTATCTCAGGTAGCTAACAGCTTTTAGACTTTGGTTGGCACCTCAGAATGCACGAAAGAATATCCTATGTAGCCAACTGTGATGTGATTTATTTAATATAAAGACCTGGTCTATATTACAAAGTTTCATAAAAATAGCTCTGTCAGCATACCTCCCCAAGCCAGCAAAAACCTCTAATGTGGACACAGTCTGCTAGCAAAAAAAAAAAAAAAAAAAAAGAACTTCTGTCAGCTTAGTTCATGTTGTTTTATAAGTTGATGTAATTTTACTGGCAAGAAAGCTCTGTGAACATCTATAGTAGATGACTGCTCAGACATTCATTTCAGAAACAGCTGTGCTAACAAAAAATTGCACCAATGTTTGTGTCTCAGAGGTTATTCGCCTTACAGCAAAGCCAGTGGAATGGGACACACCAACACTGCTTATCCACATCAGTCCAAAGTCAGATTACACGTAAACAGTCTGCAACAGTGATTTGGGAAAAGCTGTGGTGTCTAGTTTGCAAACAGCTGAAGCTGTGTCAGAAGTCGCCACACTACAGCTGCTTGTTACTGAGGTTAGCATGACGCCTCCCAAGAAGATAGCGGAACAAAATGCGCAGGCGCGCCATAACCAGTTTGTCTCAGGTAGCTTAAACCGCTGACAAAATCGAGGTCTCCTAATATAGCTGACTTTGCGCATAAGTGAATTAGGAAGCAAATTCACTTTTGTGGAAATGGTGGTAATGTTTAAAGGACAGAAAACTAGGTAGTCTTTAAGATTTCCAGTTACTCAAGGCAGATTTGGAAGATGATTTTGGGGCAAATTCTGTGGGATAAGTAAGTCCTAAAATAGTCATGTAAAATAAACTGGGACTTGATCTGATCTGCTCTGGTGCTTCAGAATGACAGTCCAGAATTGCAAAAAGAAAAAAAAAAAGAAATTGCTTAATACAGTATGATCTTATTGGCAAGAGTTGTTCTGGAATAGTTAGGTCAGTCTGGCTTCCTGCGTGAGCACTGCTGACAATACCAGAATAATTACCCAGCTAATAAGACTAAAATACATAGGAGTAGCTACAGAGAAAAAATACTCTGGAATAGCTCTGCAGACCTTAGCAGTAGGGTAGCACAGAACAGTGCTGAGATCATACCAGCCTGAAAAGTACTTCTTCTAGCATAAGTAATTTAACTTGCAGAAAGATACAGTAAGATGCAGGGTTTTTTTCTGTTAATAAAAACTGCATGTACACACAGAGGGTTTTCTGATTTAGATTTTGCCAGGAAACAAAGCTAGTATTTTAATTACAATCAGATTTGATATTTTGGGAGTCTTCTGGTTTGAATTTCCTGTGTCCAATACAGACAGTGTATGATTTGCTCAAGCTCAGCAGGGCAATTTGAAACAGAGCCTAATTATTCCAATGTCCTGCTACTGCTTTTAGTGTAAAACATACCAGTTGTCACCTAATAAGTGTGTGCATATATAAAAATAAATAAAAAGGCAGCGTCATATATTTCTTAACACAACTTCAACATATGTTGTGGGTTGTACTTGTTGCTCCACACGGTGTATTTCACCTTTTCCCCTCTCTGCAGAAGATAAGGCCTATATGACTTGTTCTGAATATTTTTGAATTGTAGGATCCTCTATTTCCCCTAGCAAGTAGAAGGAACATTCATGATCAGTATTCCCTGTTTTCATCTTGTGTTTTCTTTTTGCCTGGAACGTCGTCCTTGATACTGACTTTTAACTGTGGTGGCAGAACAAGCAGGGGTGAGAGGCAAATTGTTGTTTTAGGAAGCATTAAAGTTGGCCAGTCTAAAAACAATCATGTAAGATGTGGTCCTGCCATCGAGGACGTAGGTGACAGCGAGAACAGCTAGCAAAGCAGAAAGAGAAGTTACTTCTCTTCCATGTCCCTTTTTGTTTAGCTGCACAGAGAGAGAGGCCCAAGAATGGGTGCTGGCACGTGGAGCAATGAGAGCCTGTATTCTTTAGGTGGGCAGAAATAGGCAAACATCTCCATCTGTTAGCTGAGAGACCATGAACTGAAGGTGTAGTCTGACAGAGAAAACTGCATTATTTTTTTTTCTTAATGTTGATACCTGGGAAGAGTGGAAGACATAGTATTGCTTTCCTTCTTGTTTTGGTTTTACGATTTTCATGAGGAAGATGTGAAATATTGGACCTGGTGCGGCAATGTATTAAAAAAATTAAAAGGTGTGATTATAGAACTTATTCAAAAAGGATGATAAAGGAAACTTTGTATGGTAAAAAAAACCTACATAGAAGTTCTCAAAATGCATGCATCCTTTTCAGGATATTTGTTGACTCTTGTATAAAAGGCATGTATCTTACTTTCTTGCGAGTTCTTGATCGCATCTACTATGAGACTAAAGACTTCCTTGTGATATGAGATTTTACAAGACATCCCTAAATTAGCCACCATTAGGAGGAAATTCCCTCAATGTTCAGATCGTATGAAGAAGCAAAGATCACTGAAGACAATCTTTTTTTAGAAAGTGCTGCAACCTCCAGTAATTACAAAATCAAGACAAATTACAAAGTCTCATCTTTTTTATGTAACAAAGTTTCTCAGGAGATCCCAGGTTAGCTTTGTTGGGGCTTTAACTCTTGGTTCTCAAAGGCCTGACTCTTATTTTAGATCTTTGGAGCAGCTCCAGTTGCTCTCAGCCCTCAGACAGCCATCTGCTACCTGGATGCTGCTGTCCAAGGGGGCTCAGCTGGCCGAAGGGAACATCTGAACACTCTGTGCGTGGTCAGGGTTCTGGCAAAGTTAGCCCGCTTACGGAGACCAGCTTCATTGAGACTGCAGCCTGAGATGGCTGCCCTCCGTGTTCACACTTTCCGCTTCAGACTGTTACCTGTCAGCAAAATCTGCAACGGCAATCCTCAGCAAGAACCGAGAAGCATTTGGAAAACTTGTGAATTCTTAGATCCAGAAATTAGAAGATACTTTCGGATGTAGAAAAGTATAAATAATGGTGATTTTAAAGGCCACCCATGCCAAATTATTAACCAATTCCTGAAATTCAGAACAGAAAAATATTTACAACAGGTTTTGCCTCGGTAATAGTGTAAGTACCAACTAAGGGATTTCTCTAAAATGAGGGCTTACTTAGGGCTTCTGCTAAAGACAAACCTAACAGGACAGAATTTTTTCTATTATCTGACGGTAGATCTATGAACACTGAATGCTTGAAGGGCCTGGTAGAGAAGCTTCCTGATTCCGCTATTCTGCTATTTTTAAGTATCTGTTGGAACACTAGGAACACTACTTTGAATGCTCACACACGCACAAGCACACTGTGGAGTAAGATAGATTCCATAAAGTGAAACTCAGTTTTAAACTATTTACTTATGTTTTCCTTTTGCAAAAAAAAAAAAAAAACCACCACAACCCCAAAACAAACAAAGAAACCACCAAACCACTTTGACAGAGTGACAGATGGGGAAAGTAAAAGAGTAAGATCAGTAGAAGGTTCTTACTTATTTAATGATGGGAAAAAAAAATGTATTTAATGTGTTTTGCAGCATATTTGGTCACTATGGCTTGTATCATAGTCTGAATATTACCTACCTTTTGGGACAATCAGGATGCAACTATTTTGAGTGGTGTTCCTCTTACGAACGTCCTTAATTTGATAGATGGACTGAAGGATTGCCTGTCCTTACACGCTTAGAGTAAGTTGTCATAAAGAATCTAGAACAAGCAAGTCATAAAGCTGATGATCATGGTAATTCCTAAAATGTATTCTAAAATTCTATTACACAATCGCAGTAAAAACTGCACTTCTATGCAAGTAAAAGCAGTCTGTCCCCTAGTCTATCTTCTAGTAGAACTACTGGTGATGTTTAAGACCTGCTACATTACAAATAAATCAAAACCCAGAATCCTAAATGAAGTAATAGTGTTTTCTATTGATACGAATAATCTGATGGGCAAGTGAAATTTCAGATTTCAAGATACAACTGCAGTAATCAAACCACCACAGTTCACACCTTGAAAGTAAAATCATCATTGGTATTTTAAAAAAGAGACTGTGCTGTAATGTACCTGACCCTGACCGCAAAGCTAAGCATGGAGTGACGGGAGACTTCCTTCCCTTGATTTAGTTAAGTAAGAAACAGCAGAGCTCTAATCACGGAGTTTTGCCCGGTTGTTCCTAATCTTGGACTTCCTTTCCTACACACTATCTATTGTTAATATTACAAAGTCACAGTATAGGAAACAGGCATTCTTACAAAAACTGGAACTGAAACAAAATCACCATTCATACCTTTGAGTCTATACATGGACATACTTCATAAACAGCACTAAATTTAAAACAGGTCTAATACATTGAACATTAAATTCAAAATATAATGTTAAGACAAAATCTTAGTTCAGTGGGTTTTCTGTTAAATGAGAATGGTAGGCCTAATCCAAAATTCAGATACTGATTTTATTTATAGAGGTGTATATCTAAACTAACTACATAGCTGTTTAAATGAAAAGAGTTTTCCCCATATAAATCAAGGAACACCTAATTAATTAGCCAATTGAAAGGTGAAAAAGTATTTAGTACATTAAAAGCTTGCAAGAAAGCATGGCAGGACAAGCAAAAGTACAAGAAAATAAAGCTTGTAAGAGAGTCTAAATAACGCTTCAGAGACAGGGAATTGCCTGAAACTTGGATCAGAAACTTAAAGAATAGCTTTTACAAAACAGACAGGGATCATACAGAGTTCATTCAAAATGATTAAAAAAAAAAAAAAAAAAAAAAAAAGAAAACCACCAAAAGCAAGAAAACCATTGCTTCTTGAGGTTATTCAACGCTTAAAAGAATATAAACATTTTACAACACCAAGCAAATGACGTCATCCTGAGTTTTAAGAATTGGGTTATATTATGTTCTTTGCTAAGTGGGTTAGCAAATTACTTAGCAGATTCAAGAAATAATGTTTTACAGTGGTTGAAAACTGGATGCTTTATTGGTTTTAGTTTAAAATCGAACACGAATTTGGAAAATATAAGGTGAAATACATTCCAAGCTAACAATTCTTACCAGAACACTGAAAATAATTGTATAGCGAAACTTCTTTGTAGATTATAAAAAACAAACTTTCTGCCCTCTGCTGTTTAGACCAGGAAAAAATAAACTGGGATACAAACCTGCTGAGAAGCATATAGCTGAAACTATCTCTGCTTTTAAGAAAAAAATCTGGTTTATGCTTAAACTAGTTGTATTTTTATTTCTACTAGGCACTCGGACTCTGCACTGGCATGAAGTTTGTCTGAATTTAGCGGTCTATCAGAAAGTGCCAGGGAGCCATTCACAAGTCGCTTACTTCATAAAACCAAACATTACTTGACATACACAGGAAGGCAGTTCTGCGAAACGAAGTTAAATTTGCAGTAAGCCATGCAGAAGTTCTACACTGAGGGTAAGACATTATGTTCCATGCCTAACAGATTCCTAAAGATGAAACGGTCGTAACACTCGGCTTCCTCACACATTATTCAGAACTTAACTAATGTTTGTAAATTGCTTCAAGATTAAAATGCTGCACTGCCTACAAATCAGATTTGATTAGTCACTTGGAAAATAAAAGTTACTTACCTTTTTTAAGAGGTAAGTTGAAAGTAACTTTCTTCTGTTACAAAATCAAATCGGTTCTTCCAGACTTGCAAACAAATAGTAGAGAAATGGCCTCAAATTTAATATTACTTTTAGGGGCTATATACCAGGGCAAATTTTAAAAAGTCTATTCAAAATAAAATGTGTTAAAAGTAGCAACTTTTTTTTTTTTAAATAGCTTGTGAATAATGCTTCGCAATCTCCATGTCTTGTTCAAAGGTTTCTATAAAGCAATTGCAAACTCATGAGAGGAAACACATTTTATTAAATACAGCTTTCTATGTCATCTTTAGTTTTGGATAGAGTTTACATTAAAACTGAAAAATCCAGGTTGTGTGAATTCTTATTTTACCACTGTCCCTGGGTTACTGAAGTAGATGCTTTTTCACTCTCCACCTTCAACTGCCCTGCAAACCAGCAGCTATACAAGTACTGCAGTCCTACACTGGTAGCTCAGATGGGTGTCACTGCAGTCACAGCAGTGTCATTTGCTGTGCGTTTGCACTCATCGTCACATTTCAGACACAATTCTGCTCTGTCTGCACATCAGCATTTCTTCCTGTCGTTGCAGCTGCAAAGCCTGTGGAAGCTGCCGTGCGTGCTATGAAGACAGGGGAAGGGGGACTCCGCAGAGCTATAGAAAGACCTGTTCCAAACCCACACAAAGGCAAACCTCTCTTTCGAATAACAAAGCTAAAATGCCTAGCTGCCGAAAAGCTGCTTTTCCAGGCTCAGTACTTCCCTCCCCAGAACCAACCAAAAGGGACAACTCTAAGGCAACATCCTTGGTGTAAATGATCTTTCTCCTTAGTTTTCTTCTGGAGCCTGTTCACAGTTCACTGCCAGAGTTTTGAGTTTCTCTAAATTTCACCCAGCTTCCAAATTTAACCTTGACCACCCTCAGTTCAGGTCATTTTTTTGTTAGAGGAAACCAGACCATTCAGTGTCACAGTTTTTACTGGTACACCATTGTAAAAAGCTTCTAAAGAACAGAATATGCACGCTTTCTAGTAACATTCTGTATTCACAAAATCCGCTTCGAACTGTTGTACTCACGATCACGGAGGGAAACCCTCCCCTTCTCTTCTGGCTCATGCTTCAGGACATGACACACATGTCAACTGCCAGCATTTACCATGATGCCAACTAGCTCTACAGCAGCTAGTTTGGGTTTTTTTAAAAAGTGTAAGAGACAGAAAGGTAAGTATGATCAGAGCCACAGGGCAGAAGCGAGATGAAACATGAAAAGCTTATAGGACTTGTATCTAAAACTTCTATCTTAGTGCCATGAGTTCTAGACTATGGCTATAGCGAGTAGAGATGGAATAAAGAGAAAACACTGGCCTACATATAGGCTGTTCTTGTATTTCACCTGAAAATGTAAGCCAATTACATAAAAAAACAAACTAATCAGAAGTCCCAAGTAGTAACATTTGATAACATTTAATTATCACATACTATACGCAAAGGAAATTCTATGATTTTATGAAAAGAAATCACCACAGATGGATGGTAAATCGAACACACTGCTGGTTCATGTATGGGAGAGGAAATTAAGTCTGTTCACACCACAGCCACACTATATAAAGCAATTAGAGAATAAGCAACTCCATATTCTAGAAAACTGATTTTTTTTAAGTGGTAGTGTTACTGATTAAAGCACTTCTGCCATGCAGGTTTCAGTTGAAATAGTACCTCTCAAAGGTACAAAAATTCAAAATGGTAAGAAAACGCAACACATTTGTGAATGTAGGGACCCAGTTGATAGAGAGACTGATGGTGTTGGTATGAAAGACAGTAAATACACAGTTATTGCCAGAATCTGTACGTTAAGGTTCTCTCTTGCCTATTTGTCCTCTCCAGTATACCTTAAGGGCTTTGTGGTGCACCCTTGCTAGTGACGATAAAACATTAATTAGTAAAACTACTTAACCTTAGTCGCAAAACCTACAAAATATTGCATTAGAATACAACTGAAAAGTGACTTTTGACATAACCTTTGTTAAGACATTTTTCTTGAAAATGGAAAAGCATCATTTATGTTGTGGTACTTTGCTAGTCTTTCCTTTACGAGCAACCTATCCAAACAGGGGAACAAAAGTTCTTGCATCACAACGTGATGGTCAGATTTAGCAGAAGTTAACACTATTCTTAATCTGCCTCCCAGCCCGTGGTTTTACTTTTGTGATTTTTCAGATCGCCTTTACATATAATCAGTATGCTAACTGGGTTTTCTGTGGTAACCACTCCCTGCCACAAAGCATGCGACTGCCACATAGAGGTTATAGCAGAGCTTTGTTAAAATGGAATCATTAGCTTGATTGTCCTTTTTTGCGTTACAGAAGACGGGTAGCAAAGCTGCATTAACACCCAGCCTCTGAGCAGACTGAATCCTTTGGAGGAAGAGGGCAGTAGTCCTACACGTACTCTTACACATACATGAAGCTAGACGGAAGAAACATTCCTGTGAAGTATCGTTTCTACCAGTATAGTGGTGTTTGGGGTTTTTTTAGATTTCAGAACAGAAGCAAAACCAATGGAAAAAACTACCTGATAAACGTAAAAATAAATGTGCAGCTTCACGTAGTATTAAGACAGCTCTCCTTAACGTAGGAAAGCTCTTCAAGTAGAACTACGTTAGGGCTAAAGAAATTCTCAGCATAGCATGCTGAATTTCTACATCTGCAAGTAAAGCAAAACCAATTACCTATCTCATATCAGGCAGGTGTGTGAAGTTAGCACCAGAGGACAGTCAGCCTATAATTACTGGCTCAAGATCCTGGCACAGGAAAGCATTTAATCTGATCCAGATGTTTATTTTTCCTCAAAATGTATTTGTGAACATTATTTTTAGTTGTTTCACAAACTGCTTACTAAGACAACAGCCACGAATCAACATTATTTCATGTTGCGCACTATCCTCCTGCAATGGTTTGTTTTCATTTCCCCCAATGCTTGTTCCAGTTGCTGAATTAGGTGGAGGAGGGTAGAAGGGTCGGTTTGCAACACTTGGGCAATTTGATCTTCGTTCTGATTAAGATGTAGCTTCATAGTCACAGCAGGCTTAATCTGTTGTCTCAGGCTTCTGCTGGCAAGCTGCATGAGGGAGTTTAGATTAAATGGGAATAGGGAAACAAACAAACAGACAAATGATGGTTATCAACTTCCATATTTACAATTCACAACAGGTTTGCACAACCCACTTGGAAGACTGTTTAAAAATCCTGTTCATCCACATTGAAGATACACACAATCTATTATTTAGGTTTATCGTTAGGCAATACTAATCCACCTTGATCAATGCTTTCATACTATTTCCGAAAATTAGGTGTTAATTAAGAACGACTGTATTTAGTATATGCTAAAACACACCAATGGAGCTGTGAATTCAGTTTTCAGAAAGCAACAAATACTTTGCATTGTTACATATCCTGTTCATCTCGTAACTAGCTATCTTTGGTGCAATAACCAAATTATGTCAGTTTGAAATACAGGAAAAACTGTTGCCTCAATTACTTTTAAAGAATATAAATTCATTGTTTAGTAGCTGTTTATGATGTTTAAAAAATGCAAAGTAAAATACAGACTATTGAAAATGTAAGAGAAGTTACCTGCACATCCAGTCTCCATTCAAGATTGTGGTAGCTGGGGAGCTTTGGTGCCAGCTCACTGAGAATGCTTCTGATCTCCTTCCTGTTATCGAGGTACAGCTGGAGCAGTAATTTGTTCAATTCATCTGAGAATCCCAGAACATGAATGGAATCTTGGAAGTCTACCTCAGAAATCTAGAAGTAACAATTTAGGCCTTAGTACGGAACGACGTAATAACCGTTATTTGTTGAGAAACAAGTAAAACTAAGTAAACATAGTGTATGGTGCGGCGCGGCCATTTTCCTGCAGGAACGCGCGAGGACAATTCTACAGCTAGGACAAAACAGATCATCCAGGTTTTACGCGATTTACACATGCTGATGTATTACAGCTGATTTGCATCAGCTTCAGGACCAGTTTTAGATCAGTTTTTTTAAAAAGAAAAACATTCAACGTCCTCACATTTAAGCCTCCATATCGAACTACAAAAAGCAGCACAAAAAAGCATCTCAGCTTTGTCATGAGGAAGTACGTATTCTGATCATCAATTTATCAACAGTATGTTAACACAATACTGATACTCGAATTATAAATACTCTGAAACGATCCGAATGTCTGCACATGTAAGTGAGCACCAGGTACAACTTTAAGGCTCGCGTTACAGTACCTCAGAGCGGCCCCAAGAAGCCAATTCCCACAGGTCAGTGCCTCCCTGCTGAGCTGGAGAAGCTCGGTTCATCCTTGTGGAAGCAGTTCTTGACTCAACAGAAAGCGTCATACCTTTACAAGGCATTCGTACCATAAACACATTCTGTGATCAACTATATTCTACCATAATACACTATAATTTATCTGTCAGTCAAGTCACCTTACTTCAAGGGAAGATTCTGCAATATTTCAACCCCTTCCTTCCCCACCTGCTCTTCAGAACAATTCCTGCTTCAGCTTAATTTGGAATTACTTGTCTCTGTATGCCTTCTCCATGTCTTCATTGTTCAACTATTCTACTACATCAGCAGTAAGAGGTCTTTCCAGTGGAAGGAGTTATTATCCGACTATTTTTTTTTTAATTTTAGTATCTGCTTGCACTCACCCAAACTTCTGATGTCAGGAGCTGAAAAAGATCTCAAACCTGCCGTATCAGACAAACACATGGAATGCTTAACTGGGGGTCAGTACAGCGCACATCCTGCACAGCAGCTGAACGACGTCATCTTCACAGAAGTTTTGTTATTCAGACAGAGCTTAATCCTGAAGCGTGCTTCTCTGCATGGACTACATTACGGCACGTTCTTACTATATGCTACTAAAATGTTGTCAAGGTTTAGCTTCGGACACTGAATACAAACTCCAGTGATCCACGCAGATGCAGCATTTCAGTGAGAGAACAGAGTAAACTTTTTTAAAGTCAAAAGAATACACGTCATCAGAACTTGGAACAGTATTTTCAGAGCTGTAAGTGCTCAGCAGACATCTCTCGAGCGTGTCCCCGCGTTCATGACACAAAGGTATCCTTACCATAAGCTTGGAGCTTTCCGTAAGGAGGTAGGTTAGTCCTTCCACCCCACGCTGAACGGTGTCAACACCAACGTTAAGTTTTCCTTTCAAGAAAGCACAAAGAACCTTTTACTTCCTTACGAAGCTGCCGCAGCAACGACGCACACAACTGGAAGTTCATCCACAGCCACCTTGCAAAACCGTCACCGAAAAGACAGGCAAAAAAGCAGAGGGTCGCGCTGCCTGAACCTCTCTCCCGCCCACAACGAACAAACCCAACCAGCACCCAAGAACGACCCGAACCCGCCTCCCTCGGCACCGCGCGGAGAAACCCGAGCGCGCAGAGGCCGCCGCCCGGCGGAGACGGGCCCACGGGCCCACGGGCCCGCGGTCCTCCCCCCCACCCCCGGGCACCGGGCGCTGCCTGGCCGGGCTCCCGCCGGCCTCGCCTG
>JANZLQ010000089.1:42960223-42998255 GCA_026212715.1 Elanus axillaris | reverse complement strand
CCCCTCGGCGGGGGCAGGGCCGCGGCGAGCCGCAGAGGCGGCCAGTGCCGGCCGAGCGGCGCGGCTCGCCTCGCCTCTCCGCCGCGCGCCCCCGCCGCAGGCCGAGGTTTGGCGCCCTTGGCTGCCCGGTAGTTCCGCCGCCCGAACGCGGCTCCGAGGCCTTCGGCGGGTGCAGCCCGCGCCGGCAGCGGGCCCGCGGGGGGCGCCGAGCCGCGCCTCCGCTTCCGGCGGAGGAAGGGGACGCCGGTGACACCGCCGCGGGCCGCACCAGCGCTCCCGCCTGCCCGAAACGGCTTTCGGGAAGCGCGCGTGCCTGCCGCGTGAAGTAAGGGGAAAAAGCCGGTAGCAAGGCTCTGAATTCCTGAGACGATGCGGAACTCGCTTCTGACAGAACTTTTTTCCCCCTTAGGAGACAGGTCGTTTCCTTAGAGAGAAGAGGCTGGTCAGCTTTTAAAGGGTCTGCTTTAGAACAGAGCAGTCTGCCATAGAGGGTATTACAATTTGCCAAAAAGAAACCGGTTACGGAACGTAACTCCCTTCCGTGTACGAATAAAATGTACTTTCAGCACTTCCGTTAACGTGGTCCGCTTTGCTTACGGTTACTATTCCTTGCAGCTACCGATGCATCATTTTTTTACTCGCCATTTATTTTGTGATTTCTGGCCTGAAGGACACTTTATGCTGACAGATCACCTTTGAACTACAGAAGACTTGCGGATTTTTGTATGTTGAAAGAGAACCAGGGAACTGTGTTTTAAAAGCGTAGAATCAATCACACATTTTCCTGCTGTCTCCAGTTCAGTGGCAAGTAAAGCTGGATGTTCTAGAAGAAGACACTCCCTTTAAACCTACCGTAAACAAAACCGAGGTCCACAGAATATTTTTCCTAGGAATTCTCAGAAGGGTTTCAGCCTCGCCTCTCATTTGCAGCCACAATCAAACGCAAACAACTTTGGAAGAACGGAGCTAGTATTTGAAAGCGGGTGGCATCTCTAATTAGTTGACAAGCTATCAAAGTAAGTTTTTACAAAGACCGATGCTTTCATGGGAACAGGATAAAGATTACGTCCATTAGGATCTCCGTTATATTTGTTTCCCAAGATATGTAAGGAATCTCTCTACAAATATTTAAGTTCGGTGGATCAACACCAAGATTTTTGCAGGCAACTGCCACTTCTTCTACTCATATTTAAGATCAAGTGACTCCAAGAAAATAGATTAATTCTGGCTACTCTGCTCTTGGCCAACAGCTTGCTGTTTAGGATAATATATCCTTCAGCCCTAGAAATTCCTAACACATACACGTACACTGGTAGAATTACAGATATGCGCTGTCTCCCATCAGCAGGCTAATTGGCCAGAGATTACCTTGACCTGAGGTCAGGAATTGACCAGTCCTTCCTGGCCACAGCCCCCTCTACATGGTGGTTTTACGGTGAGCAGTGGGCAGGGATTTCGCAAGGCACTGGGGGAAGCATGATGCGATGGGCTCCCCTGAGGGAGGGCAGGGCTGCGGGCAGTGCCGGCTGGCGGAGGGCGCAGGAAAGGCTGACACCAAATGAGGCTGGGGGAAGGCGGCAGAGTGCTCAGGCACCTGGCTAATATGGCAGGAAGGAGCATGTGGGAGCAGCTGAGTGGACAGGAGCCTGTCTTGGCAGAGGACAGGCCCATTCCTACCAGGGACCAGGGACCAGTTCTGGTAGATCTGTTGGAAACATTTGGAAAAAAACAAACATAAAACTCTCAAAGCCCAGACCTGGGTTTTTAGCAACACACCAGACCACAGCACTTTGCAGAAGACTGATGAGAATGTCAGCTCCAATTTTAAGGGATGTCCATGACATCCTGCAATGGGATGTGCTACCATCTCCACCTGCCTAGCATAGTCTGGCCTGTGACCAGAGTTAATGCATTAGCTAAATGGAATTTTGAGAAAGATACAAGTTTTACTTGCGTATGTTTCTAAAGAACATCTACATTGTGTAATGAAGAACTTTGGTGGATTTTTTCCTCCAGAAAATAGTACAGAAGTGAATACTAAATGGGACAGATTATCTTATACTTTAAATCTTTTTCATACAAAAGTATCTCCGTTATGTTTGGATAATTTCTTTAAGCCAGAAACCAGAAAACCTTTGGTTTACCTTGAAGAAACGTGTGCATATATGTGCGTGAATATTTTAAGAACACAGTACAGTAACAGGCTGTGAAATCATAAACTAAAGGTGATTAGAAAGTAAGTTTAGAAGTGAGAAAAGGAAATACAAGCCTTATGCTTGAAAAGCAAGTATAAAAATGATGGGAGAAGGTAAAAAAGAAATAAGATGGAGAAGATAACAGGCATGAAAAAACGAGGAAACCCCCCCCCCTGAATATCTGTATGTGCAATACTAATTCCTAACTACTACTCTAGGAATCCTAGTACTTGGTTCAGAATGGCAGGTTGTTTCCTTTGTGCCGTAAGAGCATCAGTAGGATAGTGCAGAAAAATACACAGTTATCATGGCAAGAAGAATAACGAGGCCAAGTCAAAGACTGGAAACATAAAATGAACCAACAGGTAATACGAAGATACTATCTACCTAACTGGAACGTGCAAACTTCTAGAAGGATTTGCTCAATAGTAGGCACGTACAATCCAGCTGCGAAACTGTGATGTTCTCCACTGCCACAGAACTGGTGGGATCCATCTTTGTGAAGCCCTTTCCTTAGCAGTCACCCAGTCCACTCAGGAATCCTATGGTACGAAAAGAGGAAGGCAGAAAAGAGACATACTGTGTGAGCACAGGAACACCCTGCATTAGATAGGACCATTTTAAAATAGCCCAAGGACGAGTTCAGAAAATTGACCAAGTTGTGGAATACTTTAACATTCCAGGAAAGAAAAAAGGTATATGCAAGGGCTATCTCCACTCATTTGTGTGAAGGACGTTAGGTCCCCAGCTGGCCTCAAAATAATAACGGATATAGCTGTTAGAGAGACCCATACCTTCTGGAAATGCTGCCCGTTACCTCACAATGAAACTGGAGAAAAAAATCCAGATATTATCTCCCGTTATTGAGATGAACTTTTCCATTCATCCTCTCCTGATAGGGGAGACTGGTGTCATAATCTAGAAACCATAATACGTGCTTTTTAAATGCCACAATGCTTTCATGAGTTCCCTTCCTTTTTCCTCAGTCACTAGATCTCCAAAGACATTGGTACTGCTATCACAGAAAATTACAAAGAGCCACGCAGATCCAAATGTTGACAGAAGCTGCCAAACCAGCATGTAGGGTAAAGGTCCACCGGATTTACATGTATTCAAGTATTACAGCGATGAGCAATTCACAGATTCACTAAGTACTCCTGCGTTTCATATTTTGTAGGGAAAAAAATCCTTTAAAAATCAATGACATTGGTTGTTACATCCTTGCTTCCCAGTGAAACAAAATTGACCTGAGAAATGCCTGTTCACTTGCTACTTACTCCCCACTGCACCAGCTTTGAAATTTAGCAGCCAGTTTGGCAAAGGCAAAATGTTTCAAATACAATTAAGTACCTTTACCTGTTGTGAATCTGGGCAAAGGATAAAAACTCATACTGTTTCCAAGTGGCTGGTCAGGCAGTCGTAATTCTAGTCTACATCTCTTTTCTGTGTGGATAGAACATCCTGTATCTTGCCCAGAGAAAATGTTATTGTAAGCATGAAGGAAAAGACTAAGGGAAGACGCAAATCTGTGCAGAAGTGAACTTTAGAGAGAGGCTGCATGTTTTTTTCCATAAATATTATTTTGTTAAAGCCAAGCATACCACACATTCAAGGAAAAGGACCTTCAGTCACTGTTCTCGTAAGTGTGAGGTACTGTCAACCCCTGAAGGGTGCAAAAGTGGTAACTGGCATAATATAGCAAGTACGTTAATTACCATAGGATCGCCGCTTCTCTGGGCAGCCCGTTCCAGTGCTTGACAGCCCTTTTGGAGAAGAAATCTCTCCTGACGCCCGATCTAAGCCTCCCCTGGCCCAACTGGAGGCCGCTTCCTCTCGTCCTACCGCTCGTTACCTGACAGAAGAGACCGACCCCACCTCGCTACCTGCCCCCGCTCGCTCTGGGTGCTTAGCTGACGTTTCTCGAGTGCGTTCTTCTGTTTCGGGTTTTTTTTTTTTTCAAACGCAGAGCCGGGCGACCGTCACCGCAGGGGGACACCCCCGCCCCGGCTGCCACAGCCAGGCGGGCGGCGGCGGCTGAGGCGGCCCGCTCCGCCCCGCCCCCTGCCCGGGCGCAGGGAGCGGAAGAGGCGGGGCCTCTCCTCACGCCGTGGGCGGGATCAACAGCGGAGCTTTGCGCCGCCACTCGCCTGCCAAGCCCGCCCCGCGTCACGCGCCGGCCTCTGAGTGGCAGCCCGGGAGAGCAATAGCCTGCCCCGGGCCGACGCCTCTTACTGCGCGGCGGCGGGGCGGGACTTCCGCCGTGGCCGCTGAGCGGGCGGAGGGCGCCATGGAGTCGGCCTAGGCGCGGCCCTCGGCTCCCCGCGCCGGGCCCTCCGCGGGGCCCGCAGGTGAGGGCCGCCGGGGCGGGGGACGCGGTCGCCGGGTCCCCACGGGCCCCTTCCCTGCTGCCGGGCGGCCTGGCTTCGCGGCGGTTAAGGAATTAGCGGGCCCGTCTCTCCATTGCGCAGCGCTTATTCGCCTCCGCCCTTGGAGCGGCGAGGCTCAGGCCCTGCCGCGGGTTGCCCGGCTGCCGGCGTCGCTGGCCCCGGCGCTTGCCTCTCCCGCAGGCCACGGCGGCGGTCTGCGCGGGGATCCGCCTCGGTCTGTCGGTGAAGCGCTCTCCGGGCACCGCTTCCAGAGCGATGGAAGCTAAATCCTCGCTCTGGCCTTGCACAGCTCTGCCTGCTGCGTGGGTCCTCGGAGGCTGGCCGTGCGCTGAGGCGCTGGCTGTGCTTGGAAGATAGTGAGTAGCATAGAGGCTGGCTGGCTGACAGCCAAATGGCTAATAAAAAGAGGAAAACAAACTGAGAGGAATCGTTCCTGCGTCTTAGCAGATCGGAGGGCTAAACTCCCTTTGTGGCCGTTAGTTTTCGGTTCAGCAGATAGGTCTTAGGTCGAGATTCGGGTCAGTAATGATCTGATGGCATCAAAATGCAAAAAGGCAGAGACACTGGGGCTTTTGGGGATACGTGTGAACGTTATTGATACTATTTGCGTGACTTTTGTTCATCCACTGCTTGAGTAATTTTGGAAGGTGCAGCCTAATCTACCACTATATTTAGAATCTTGTCACTGAGTTTGTGGCAGGATGAAGTTTCTGTGTGCTCATGTGCCTTTTGTGATTGCTGTAAGCATTTGTAATCCTACTTGGCACTAAAATAGAAGTTAATACAGATGTGCAGGTTAGGGTTTTTTTTCACCAATGGGAGGGGAAACAGCTGTTTTCTGGAGAGAGTTGAAGTATGAGCATAACCATGTGGACAAGGAATTGCTTTGAGTTGTCTTCTGCTGCGAAGTACATTTTGAGTTGATTGAGATACAGACTTCTGAAAATTTGATACTCGTATGTACTTTGTGGAGCTTGGTTTGTGGGTGGTTGCCAAAAACTCTGAATATTCTTATCCGTGTCTCAAACCATGCCATTTCTTCATGACATAAGTCTTAAATCTGTTCCCAAGGCTAGTTCACATTGGGAAGTATGAAACTGGTATTTTTGATGGGATGCAGGTCTGTATCCAGAGGAATGTTTTCCACTCAGGTTGCCTATTCTGGTCAGGGAGTCAGTGTATTGGGGTTAAAAACAGTGTGTGTTTCATAACACCTCATTATTAATACAAACAGTGCTGTTAATATGTTAAAAGCTAGGCAAGGTGTTCTTACTGTCCGGTATAGCTGATCGATACAAGGGCTGACAATACATGACATGTATCTAGCTTATTTAGCCATCCTTATCTTCAAGTGAGAAGGACGTTTTGCTGTCCTCTTCCTTCGAAAGTGTAATCAGGAATGTATTTTCTATTGTATGTACAACAATAGCACTGCTGCCTTATCTTCATGGGCAGTATGCTGTCTGATGTATTCCAGGTTAGTGTATTTACTTCACGGTTGTCTTGCTGCTTGTAGACGTGCTGTGATACAGCACGGACTACAGCACACCCCACACTTTCACCTCTTCAGTCCTGACCTGGTGAACCTGTTCAGTCCTGTGACGGAGGGATGTAGCTCCTCTGGCTTAGTTTGTTTTGTGAGTTCTAGGATGCAGAGTAGGAATTAAAAGAAAGGACTCTCAAAATGCCCAGAGTTACTTAAGGAGAACTTTGCCTATATGTACTGGAAAATCAGCTGTAAAGTGTTGAAGATTTAATTCAGAGTCAAGTTTAACTTCTCTTGTGTGGTTTACACTATAGTCTTTAATTACATACACCTATGTTTCTGTGTGCTGTAAGCTGCGTCATTCAATTAAGACTGTCATCTACAGATGAGCCATGGAGTTTCAGGATTTGTAGGGCTTTTTTGCTTGTATTTGAGGCAATAGTTCTTGGGCCCAGAACAATCTGTACGCATTTAACTGTTTGACAGAGAAGGCTGCACTGTATGTGCACATTCTCTGCAAGGACAACTTTAATTCTGTTATTTTCTAACCTTGCTCAATACTATTTTAATGCTTTCTCCGTGTTTTAGGGTATGTGCTGAATTTACTGTATTGGTTAAAGTACTGTGATAGCTTCAAGTGTATTGTTGCTTTTGTTGTGGTAAAAATGAGAGTATTTTTTGAACGATGGTTGTTTATCCTTCTGGTTTCACCAACATCCTCTTTGTTAGGGCAGGCTGATGAGAGAAACTGGTAAATATGAATTTGGAAATAAAAATTAAATGAATTTCATAATTCGTTATGGGTTCCTGTGACTAACTTCTGTTCCGCTAATCAGTTGAAAGTTTCGCAAAGCATCATGTGTCAGAATGATTGTCATAATCATGAGAACTATTTTTGAAAATAGCAGCTGTTTCCTCCCATTAGTAATAATGAAGTTTAATTATTTTCATGTTAGTGTCAGTCTAAATCAAATCTGACTTTCCAGTCTTTGCTTTAATTAATGCTGAGGACCTCAGATCCTGGGACAATGCTTTCTGCTTAAAACCCCCACAAAGGATAGGACAGGAAGACAGAAATTCTTAGGTGTTTCTTAATTCTGAAAGAGAATGTAGTAGTCTTTGCTGTGATTTCTGAAGTCATCAGAGTTACAATTTTCAGAATGAAGTATCTACAGTCAGGTGAAAACAAATCCACATGGAACCACTTAAATAAGAAGCCTCAATCTGGAGGTTTTCAACAATCATACAAAGAATTTGGATGACCTACCTAATTGAGCTTAATTGTTTGTGAAGTACTTTTAATTCCTTCAATGAAAGAAATTAGAGGAGGTCCAGGTGTTCTGATAATGCTGTTACCAAGCATGTACCATCTACTTTTAAAACTTGTCCCTGAATTATTTTAACTATTATAATAATACTGGATCCAGTGTATTTGCTGTTGATTTGCGTTACCGCTATTGTAATTTTAAATCATTTCAAGTAATTTCTTACTGTGAGACTAGAAGAACTGCTAGACACTTAGTCGTCCATCTATGGACCAAGAGATTCTTTTAAATTCAGCAATGAAAGTGGTTAGATTTCATGCTGAATGTGGCACTTAATTGTTGCTTGGTGTGTACTCTGAGGTAGGTGGTGTACTGGATCGCATGTTTTTTTTGTTAATAGCTTGACCATATTTAGGTGTGTTTTTGTAAGGGGAATAAGGTATTTCGTACTTCTGTGTTCTTAAGAGATCGCCTGCATATAATCATGTTGCAGCTAAGCCTAAGGAATCTGAAGTTCCTCTGTAGGCAGCTAATCATTGTCTTAAGACTGGATTATGACTGTAGCAAGAGTACAAAAAGAAATTGTCAGATGTAACTTGTCAGTGGAGGACAGAGGTCCTGATCTTCAGCGTTAGGTTGTGGTTTTGCAGTGAAAGGCATTTAGAAGTAAGGGCTCAGGGGGAGTTTCCTCCTGGCTGCTTCTCACTAACAGTGACTAGCACTATTGTCATAGGGCTAATCCTGATGCCAGAGATTTTCTGGGAATTAATGATGATCAGGCTGTACACTCCTCTCTTGCTGTATCCCAAGTTAGTAAGTTAGGCTGTTGTGGGAGACTTACTTAGGGGAGTTCTCCATTACTGCTCCTTGCTCTAAAGAGTTTTTGTTGTTAAGATGGTCCTCTTCGAAGAAAAACAGAAAGGTATTTATTTAAGCGCTAAAATGTATCACCTCACTCGGTTAGTACTTTCATTTGGAATAAACGTCCTGTGTGAAAGAGTTCTCTGTCATTCTTTTTTAAGGCCGTGTCCAGCAGATGAAGACTCAGTTGTCCACGTGGACCATAATGCAGAATCCCACTGAGTCTTTCCCCTCTAAGCGCGTGTGCTCGTAGCTGTCCCACCGGACTTGGGTACTACGGCCAGATTGTAAAAGGATGACACACAGAAACGAAGGGTAGTCGTTGTCTCTCAGGTTCTGTAGATGGAAGTGCTGCTATTAAGTGGTCTAGGTTATTGGATGGTTTAAATGCTTTCTTTTAAAACGCAAATTTAGAAAACATCTCCAGTGTCAGTATGCTTTTAAAGGCTTATAGTATGCCCATAGAGATGAAGTGTATTTTTGTGAGTATTGATGCAGAACACGTTATACTAGCACTGTAGTGAAATTGTACAGTGATGTTGAGTCCTGTTTTAACAAAGTAAACTCAATAGAATGTAACTTCTGGGAAAGAGAAAGTGCAAGGGTAAAGTCAGTAAAGAGGTGGAGAAAAACACTGGTTTGATTTCTGTAGAGGCAGGGCAGGGGGAGGGAGGCATGGCAGTAATCCAGCCTGTGTTTTGGGAACATCAGGCGAGACAGAAGCCTCTGTGTCGCTCATGAGAGGTGGGGGAGAAGATGGATAGGTGGGCATCTGGCCAGGATTCTTGCCCAGCTCCACGTCTTTCCTCTCTAGAAGACTCTATCCCTTTGTCAGCTAGCTGTTCCTCCAGTCCAGATTGCATTTCTCAACAGCAGAAATCTCAAACCGAATCTCAAACTCCCACAGACTGCAAGCTGTGGGAAGTATATATACAGGAAATTAAACCCCTTTTAAAAACATGAGGGAACTTACTTCTAAGGGAGAGGAAGAGTATTCAAAGGTACAGTTTATGTGGAAATTCAAGGACTCCAAAATGAGGAAATGCTACTTTAATGGCTACTTGTGCAACTTCAGTTTATCCACTTGCCCTTTTGTGTAGAAACGGCTATATAGTTTAAAAAAATCATATTCTCATACTTTTCCCTTGCAGAACCTTGCTTCGTTCAGTATGAGAGTAGCATGCGCTAAAAGACACAAGTCAGTTATGTGGGAGGCTGAAACTTCTTCCTCTTCTCTGCCTAACCCAAGTTCTTGGATGCTTGATTTTGCAATTTAGCCGGTAGAATTATTACCTACATGTGAGTGCGTATTGGGTAATTGCCTCTTGTTTGTATTAGAATCTGAAAGACCCGCATTAGATTAAATGCCCCTGGGCCCCTGGTATTGAGCATTTTAGACTAAAGCTTTTATAGAGTCAACATTTCTTACTACATTAAACATGATATTTAGCAAACGTTGCAGATTTGCACCATGTTGTTCACATACCTGTGAAGTGTGAGAGCGTAAATTTGAGGGCCCTATAAGAAGTGTGGAGGAAGCTGGTCTTTTGCAGACATTCAGTAAAATCTGTGGTCCTAAGGAACAGACGTTACCAGTCATGGAAACGACATCTCAACATGAGTCGCGTTTGTGGTCTAGATGGGGACTCTCATCGGTGCCAGAAAAATAACTGTTTGGAGGAGAAGTGGAAAGTAATCTGTAACCTGTTTCAAAGAACACTGAGTTTCTAAGCTGAGCAGTGCTGCGTGTTATTATCTTGCGTGTTAGCATTCATCTTTGCTGGAAAGAATTGAAAAGTTCAGAATTTAAACATTTTATCTTTAACATGTTGTATTTGATGGGCGAATTTTGTGGTGTTAAGTACGATTGTAAAGTTGGCCAATTTTGGGGGTGAGAGATTGCGGAGTGAAATCTATTACCACTGCAGTTGATGCACATATTGAATTTGAGAGGGAGTTCAAAGTTCTGTTTGTGCAAATGCTTGTTTTGTTTGGGTTGTTTTTTCTTGGTTTTTTTTTTTTTGAGGGTAATGTGAGACTCACAATGACTTCAGTTAAGGGTGCAGGTATCATTGCTCATACAAGGAGAGCATTCAGGCCCTTAATTCGTGTTTTTAATACATTTAAAAAAGCAACCCTCTTTGTGTGGCAAAGGAAAAATATAAAAATGTTTGTTTTGCTTTCTCCTAACCCATCTCTTTACTACTTTTATTTTTTAATTGCTTTGATTAATAATAAGTCTTAAAGTCTTAAACAGTTTTAAAGAACAGTTTCTGTTAGAAAACATGTCCCTTTATTTCCGGACACAAGCTGTTGCTTTTTGCTGCTGGTTTTGATGAAGATTTATTAACAAAGCAGAATTAGCTTCCTTTTAATGTCAAAGCTTGTGAAATACTTTACAGAGTACTTGTGTTCTTTTTTTAAAGGTCTCAGAAATGCACACACTTTAAGGGAGGCTATGTTCACTGTCCAGACCATGAGTCATGTTTGAGCATTTGTAAATTTAAGTGAAGTTGATAGAACTAGTTTGTATTTGTTGCCTGTTGGTATCACACTGGTTTTAGAGGTGTATATTTAGAATAAATGCTTTTAGTAGAGTTATTATTCCAGGTGCATGAGGAATTTTGCTGATTTGGATTTATGCTGGAAGAAGGGAAGGTGAAAATTGAGAATGTCTAAGGAAGATTAGTATTGTGTGAATGTTTATTCCTGTATACCGCTTGCATTGCTATGTGTTGCCTGAAGCTTCCTCGAGTGCTGCTATTATAATTTTTGTGTTTTATGCCTGCATTCCCATGGAGGTTACATGTTCTTAAGCAAAGGGGACTTCTATCTCTAAAATGTCTAAGTTAAAGATTACTTGTTTCTCAAAAGTAAATGTAGAATAACATTTTGCATACTTAATTTAGAAGAAAGTTCTAACTGACGAATAGAGCCCAGTAAAATGACAGAGGAAAACATTTGCTATATGCCTTAACTGTCTTTTTTTTGTTGTTGTTGCAGATATTACATAAAATATGCTGTTGTCAATAGGAATGCTGATGTTGTCTGCTACTCAGATATACACTATTTTGACTGTTCAGTTATTTGCTTTCCTGAATCTTTTACCTGTGGAGGCAGATATTTTAGCGGTAAGTATAAGAATGTTTTTACTACATAGATGAAATCTCTATAAAACTGAATCTTCTTTTAAGCTATTCTGTTAATGAATCAGTACAATAAATGTTATAGCTGGTTGCTTGGAATGAAATGGCCTTAACACTTGAGTTCAATAAAAAATAAATTGTACGTTTTCAAATGAGCTTACAGATGATGTGTGCTCAGATACCGTGACAGCACTTAATTCCTTTAGTCATTTAACAAGTTCCAATCTGACCAGATAACCTGTTGCATGTTATAACCCTGTTAAAAGAATTCCATGATTATTTGGTTTAGACAGCAGTTTAAGTTTTGGTGATGGATGCTGTTTTGTAGGGTAACTGTATATAAATAAATAAAGTAAAATAATCTTCTATGGCTAGTATAATTTGTGTGCATTAGAGGTCTTGTCAGTATAGTTTTTGTGTACGTTACACCTTGATATATTTTTTTGAATAGCTGATAACCTCTGCTATTGTTAAGAATAATATTTTTTGGCTGTGTAGAATTTTAAATGATCAGACTAATAAACAGTGTAATGAACATAGGGTCAGTGGTAAAAGTTGTTGCTGAGCTATGTATTACCAATTTTATAGATCGTGTAGTTTTATGGAGGACGTTATATGTGTCTTTGTAGGCTAGAACTTAAGCCACTGACATAATTAAACCCAAGTACTCTAGTCTGTATAGTCTGCTAGTTACAGTGACATCCAGCAGAGTTGATAATATATCAGTTAATTTAGGAGAACAGACTGAAAAACCCAAGAAGCTAAATGTTAAAATAAAAATACTTAAAACCTTCTGGTAATGTGAGGCTGATGAATACTGAGTTATGTTATTTGGATCTTTGTGTTGTTACTGTTACTCTTTTCAGTAGATAAAAATTTTAAGAAACAATTAAAGCAGATAGATAATTGCTTTATTATGGAACTGACATCACCATCCTATTGTGAAATTTTAAACTGGCTTTCTACTGTAAACCTGGTTTCCCCTCCCCCCTTTCCACTCTCACCATGCCCATGCTTCCTCTTTTCATTAAAAAAAAATTAATTTTCATTCTTGCTGCTTCCTCCTTTAGAAAAGATATTAAACAAACCCCCCACCAATCTAAAAAAAAAAAAAAGGAAAAAAGGCATTTTGGAAGTTCAGTTTAATTTTTTCTGTTTAAGCTTCTGTGTGCAATATTCTAAAATAACTCCATCTAAAATATGAAGTGTCTTTTATTCTTGGATATTTGGAAGTTACATATCTATTCTGAGAATATCTTTGAAGTAGGAAATGAAGAGGTCAACTAGACATTTATTAAAACTCTGCTGTGACAAGGAGCCAGTTGAATGCTTGAGAGATACTCTGAAGAAGAGGGAGTGCTTGTGCACTGTCTCACGTGGAACTGAAGGCATACAGATAGCTTATAGTCTTGAGAGATGTCCTGGTTTATCGATTGCCCATTTGGGGAGCAAAATCCCAGCTGAGGTTTTGGGTTCGCCAACAAAAGAAATTCTTCTTTTCCCTACTGATTTAGGTATATTTTTATGCCTCTGTGTTCTCACATAGTTGCAGCCTCAAATGAAGGAGTATGTTTGTATGAAGTAGTTATGTGTATTTGAAGCATGACTGGTTATTTTTTAAATAAGGGGTAAAAATCAACAGGCTTGTGTTTGACTCCTAGCTTAAGTTGGGGCTTGCTAAGTGATTCAGGGGAAAACTTAGAGCCGCACAAGCTCAGGAAGGATGATTTGAGGAAGGTAGCTGAGCGAAGAGCGAGGGTGGAGGAAGGCAGCGTACTGGTGTGGAGCTGTGCTACCAGATGGAAGGGTGGAAGATCAGGAGGAGAAGTTGTATGGAGCAGATTGATTACACAGAACAAAAATGCTTCCTTGAAATTTGCCTCCATTCCTACCTCTTTCCCCTCAATTTTATTTAAGTCTGTGTGACAGGGGCTCCTTTGAAATGTTGCTCCTTTGAAAGAAGTTAAGATAAATGATGGTAGTGGTTTTCTTTGGACTATGGTTTGACTTCCCCTGTCCAAGTCTGGCTCTTAGGAAATGTCTTGTCCCTCTGAAATAAACACAATCCTTACTTCACTGTTCTGTATGACAGTTGGATGATACAGTGAATAGATAAGTATTTCTCAGTCACTGAACTAATAAAACTTAACAACTGATGTGCATTCAAGCCAGTTACTGTACAATTCACAACTTTTGCAGGAAACTAACTTTTTTTACTTTTAATTGAAAGAATTTTAGCATACGTACAACTTGTACTTTTTTTTGGTATGGATTCTGCATTGGTTAGGCATATCGTAGAGCTGCAGAAGATGAACAAGGAAAGGGGAAACAAAGCTTCCACAGATTTAAGGTCTTTACAGTATTTCTCTGTTTTGAAATGAAAGCTCGTAGTTAGTATAAAACAAAACTGTAGAGAGAGTTTTCAGCTACTAACCTGAATAGCTAGCAGGGAATTGAGAAGGAGGCTATTCCTTGCCTACAGTAAAGCACCTGTTAAAAGCTGTTCTTCCATGTACGCAACTGATTTCAAAGCAAACCAGCAAGAACGCCACCATCCAAGCAAAACCCCTGCACCCAAAAAGCCCAGCTCTTCGCATTTTTGCTTTTTTGGGTTGTTTGTATTTTCTTTTCTGAAGATACGGTATTTGAATTGTAGACAGTAGAAAGAAAGATTTAACATACAGATAATTTAATGAAAGATCTATTTATTACTTTCTTGTTCTGACAACTAGATAAAAATGATGTTGCCATGCGTGGAAGAAGAAGCTATTTTGTGATTTCATTGACATGGTCACAAGAGGTCCTATGTCTGAAATATTTTAATCTAAAAAAATGTACAGTGTTGTTTATTTCTATTTACACTTGCTGTCTATTTCTCTCTTGTTGCAAACCTGAATTTTCTTTGAAATTTATTTATCTTAGTATAACCTTGAAAATGGAACCCAGACCTTTGATGATCTACCTGCTAGATTTGGCTACAGACTGCCGGCAGAAGGCTTGAAGGTAAAAAAAAAAATAAAAAAAAAATTGTATGTATCCTGAATATATCTAGAGGACCGTGTCTGCCAAACACTTGTGTAAGCTAAAAAAGAGAAAAGTTAAATGAATATAGTATTGAGGAAAAATAAATACAGAACCGATTAATCTACTTCTCAAGCAAAACCAATGTACAAAGGGTCTGATATGAACTGTTGCCTGTGAATAGGAGATTCTTCTCCTAATAGAGAATTTTGGTAATCTGACCATTTGTATGTAAGAGAGAATTTGCTGAACATTTTTAATAAATAAATTTGAAAGTAAGTTTGGTAGACCATTGTTTTTTCTGAAGTTGGTGGCAACAGTGATGTATGATGACAGTTACCTTGCACTGGCAGCAGTGGATGCCAGACTGAATTTTGTCTTGATTTATTTTTTTAAAAAATACTTGGAAGATTTATTGTCTCTGTAGGGTCGTATATTGGTGAGCCCTCTTCCGCTGTAAAGCGTGGAAAGGCAAGAGAGATTGTTTTCCTTTCATGTGGCCCACTTTAAGAGTGCTGCGTAAAGGAATTGTAGCTCATTTTCTTGGGAAAGTACAAGAACTGGTGTCAGTTTGCTTCCCTCCTTGCATTTCTTAAGCAACTGAATAGAGGAGCTCAAGGGCTGCAGTTCTGCCTTAACCCTTAGGTGCTGTGCCACAAAGCTAGTGGCTATGTGTCAGGTAATTGATTGTGCACCCTTTCCGTACACAGCCTCCTTTCATTTGCATTCTGCACCCCATAGCAGATGAGAAGTTCCTCATTCTCCCAGTGCTCCTCTCAGACATGTGTTGCACTAATGCTGTTTTATTTCACTCTGTGTCATTAAGTGGGGAAAATGCAGATAGCACATAGACACATTTTTGTTAGTTGTCTGTCATAGGGTCTTACGCTCCAAATAAAATCGTATTGGGATAGGAATGCTGTGACACGAATTGAAAACCGGACTTAGGATTATTAACAGAAGGCACTAGTAAGTGATAATATATTGAATTAGCAGAAAAAGTATGTGTGACTTTCAAAATTTTGTTAATCCGGTTTGTTAATCCAATTTGATATACAAGAACTAAAAAGCATGTAGATATTGTACTGTATTAAATTGTAAAATGCACCTAGTATTAGAGAAGACAGAAGTAAGGTGTAAGGACTTGCAAGTGTTAATGGAACTGGAAAGGGAAAAATCATACTGACATATTATGCAACGTGGTTAACGTGCAAAAAAATGTCAAAGATGCCTATAACCATGGGAATACATATAGGACTTTATCCTTATTTTGCACTAGATTAGAAATTCTGAAGACATGACGTCTTCTGAAATACAGCAGCCAGCATGTTCTGTGCAGTGGGACAATTCGTCTTCCGTGTGCCTGGTGTGGTTAATACACTTGGTATGTAGTAAGATGTGAAGATGGACTGAATGAAATGAATAGGAGGGAAATTATGTTCAAGGTGGAATGGGAAAGTACTATGAAGAAGGTTAAATAAATATAGCTTCCATAGGTGGTGATGAGAAGGCATAGTCTACTTTTTCTGACTTCTGCTAAGGTAGCGGCTGTCCATGCATTCTGGTGGCAGTGGTCAGCAACTGGTGCAAAGACAAACTCACCTCTATCTGTAAAATAAGATAGAGGAGGTAGAAAATCTATTCTTTAAAAATAAATAATATATGGTGATGTTAACGCTGCAAACCGGTGTCATAGTCTTGCTGCTTAGAAAGGCATTTAAAAGCTAGATGAGTGTCCAGTTCAGTTGTAGTCTCTAGGTCCTCTGAGGTAAGTTTGTTGCTGAGATTACGTAGCTGATGCTTGTTGTCAAACGCTGGCATGCTGTGTTGAATTCAAGAACAGTGGGCGTGCTGCGTTTTTCTCTTTGCCTGACATAAGATGCCTATGCACTGACACGAACCGTTTACTTTCTCTACAATCACTCTTGCAGTCAGTGTCCGTAAGTTTGTTCATTTCAGATTAAATTTTATTTTCTGTTCCTCTTCTGGACTTGAAACACTAATCTACAAGAAAGGCAATTTAGTTTAGCTGTCCACACAGTTTACTACTTGTGTGAAGTTCAGATTTCATCACTTTATTTATTGTGGAAGTGGCTACGTGGAGTCAGTCTTGCGGCAGTAATTGTTTGTCTGGCTGTCGCTTTGAACAGTGTATGAGTAAGTATTTATGACTGAGATGTAGGTGGTTTTTATTTTGTATAGGAATTGTAAGCTGCAAACACATTTAGGCAGACCACCTTCCAAGTTCTGGTGAAGGGGAATTGCTGTCACTTACACATCTGTGGAGACCATGAAGAGCACATGGGGGCAGAGAGCTGCTTTCCTATTCATTCTGTCTGTAGCCCGTGTGGTCCCAAAACCTGCCCCTGCATCATCGTTGGCGTTGCAGTGCTTGTGAATAAACACTGTGCAAAAAGTGAAGCTGATGCGAAGGTACAAGGTTGGATCTCTCTTTGATTGCATGGTGTCCTTTTAATCCCAAAGGGGAGTAAATTGCTGTAAGAATTTGTGTAACTCTTAAGAATTCCTCTGCAAATGAAACTTCAGGAAGACTTCATTTCCATGCCCAGTGGGTTTTATCATGGGGAGAAGTGGTGTTAAAGCTGTATAGTTGTTTACTGACGATAATGAGAAACAGAGGGTGATTAAGTGATTTGCCCAAGTAGTGAGCCAATTTAATACATCAAAAATAGATATAAGGAGCTTTGATTCTAACCTTTCTAACTGTTGGGACAGCTCTGTGTCTTAACTAAGGTAGATGTCATCACCTGTGTAGAAGTAATAATGGGTTTTAATCCTGAATATACTACTAAAACTTTTTTCCTTGTTTGCATTAAGATTTTATTACTTTAAAAAATGCTACGATATTGCTTGAGATAGGATTAAAATAGTATACTTTATCAGAGCTTATGATTAAGATTTATTAATATGCAACTTGTTAAACACAATCGGTCAGATTTATAATAATTTGTGCTAAAGCATAAATGTAGGTGCCTTTTTTTTTTGCTTGTGTGCTCTAGTCAAAGTGGTCAGTCATTTGTGCCTGTCTTCTAAGAAGAGCAGCTCCTCAATTAAAGATATTTAAGAATGTATGTTAGCATTCAGAAAAATCCAGTCTAGTCATAATTAGCCTTTCGTTTGTATGTATGTATTTCTTGAACCGTGAGATGATGTTGTGCGATTTGTGTAAAACTTCTCTGTAGAAGGCAGTTGGTTCCAGGCGTACCACTCGAGTTAACGTAAGTAGCATTTGCTATCTAGATCAGGGGAACCTTAGGGACCTGAATTTGGCTGTCAGCAAATCAGTGTAGAATTTTCAGTGGATATTGCGTTTAATTGTTACAGGCTCTGTAATGTTGTGCCTGTCACCACAAACCTGGCAAAGAACAGATTGCTGGTGCAGCTTCTCTGCCAAAAGGGATATTACCATTACAAAAACCTATTCCTCAAAACAAAACTGCTTCTCTCTGTTGTAGGTTAAACTTTATGAATAATATATATTTATGGATAAAATGTGAGGTTATATATTAAAAGTATATTTTAAACTGACAGTTTATATATAAGCTGCATATATATAAACTTGCGTGTATTTTATAAATTTAAACTGACAGTTTATATGTATATATAATTATATAGTTATTGTATATGATAATTATTGTTTCTACACAGGTGATGACATCTATATATCTAAAGCCGTCAGTGAAAACTGAGAGTTTAAAACCTCTTGAGGATATATCTAATACTGTAGCAATAATTTCTTGAGGCAGTGCAGCCTCTCATGATCTGCATTTGCATAAAACGAATTACTTGTATTCTTGTTTTCTGGCAATTCACTGCTCTTTATCTGTATGATAATTTGCTCTGGCTTTAAAACTGATTTGAACAAGTGTGAATCTTGTAGGGATATTCTGATGTCAAATGGTACTCCGTTGCACTGGGACCCAAAAGCCTCTATCACACTGAGACCTTACTGCATGAGCACCTTACAAAGAAAGTAGTTTTTCTGAGGAGGTCTATTTCAAACGAAGGGTAGGCAAAACCTCCTCTAGGTGTACCGTCTGGACTTTGCTGTGTCGTGGGAATCAAATCTGTTAAGAGACTGACAGAAGGGAATCTAATTAATATCAATCTAATTAATAATTAACTAACAAATTAATATTAATCTAATTAATAAAGAAGCTAATTTTCAGGTGATCTAGAGATGTGACCAAGGAAGCAAGCATATTCGAGTGAAGGAAAAAGGGAAGGTCTGCTCTCTCTGGAGCTAGAACAGGTAGTATTGTGCAGTACGTGTGATACTCCTGCGGCATTTGTCTTGTGTAAGTTTCGGCGTCAGCCGTGTTCGCCGAGCATTGCAGTAGTAGGGAAGAGAGCTCTAGGGAGCCGGCAGCCCTGGAGTGACAGCACTGTGAGCACACAGCGGAGGGACTGGCGGCAGTGCCTTCAGTATTGAGGCCAGCGGTTTTCCTCCAAGAGAAGCTGGAGAGCTCTTCAGCAGATGTTACAAGCATGAGGTTAGGAGAGTTTCTACTCCAGACATTCTCAGTGGTGGGGTGCTCACTTGCTCACCTAAAACCAGTCCAGAGGTTGCCTCACGACTGGTATTGCCAGAATTTCCTGCTTCTGTGAATCTTTTGACTGTAGCCGATTTGGTGACCTATAGTCTTTGCTTGCCCTAGTAAACCAGCTGTTCTGTAGGCTAGGTCCGCGTTGATTTCACACACCTAACTTTCTTCCGTTTCCCCTTCTTAGGCTACTATACTTCAGTTTTCTTGATTAGTCTCCATGTGTCTTGAGATAATAGTTCCACCATGTTAATGCAGTGCATGCAGTCCTCTCTATGCTGAATCGCACTGCAGAGTCTGACTTAAGAACTTCAGATGAGGTAGTTGATTTTTCTTTCTAACTTTCTAATTCTTCACAGACATAAAGATTCTGATGAATTAAAATAGTCAGGGATGTAGCTGAAATCTTTCTATGATACAGGACTGAGTTGATAATAATTTGTTTAGCTATTGTATGAAAGCATAGTTTTCTGTCTTAACAAAAGGCTTGGCAGACAAGTATAATGAAAAAGAACTGAAATTCCTGTTTCTGCTTTTTAGGGATTCCTAATAAATTCAAAACCAGAGAACGCATGTGAGCCTATAGCCCCACCTCCGTTCAAAGACAACTCAACCAGCGTTTTTATTGTGTTAATTCGAAGGCTGGAGTGTAACTTTGATACCAAGGTAAGATTTTTGTGGTGGGTTTTTTTTGGTTGGCTTTGTTTTTTGTTTGTTTGGTTTGTTTTGTTTTTAATTTTTCTCCCCTCTCTGTTTCAAAGTCTTGAAAAATGTACTGGTGTTTCAGAAAAATACCTGTAGCTAACAGCAGGATAGATACTGATGCACAGGGAAGGGAGAGTTTTATTGTCTACAGGCAGATGAAGCAGTATTGTAATATGATTTAATTTAAGATTACCTGTTTGTGACCCAGCTTATGTGGCAAATAAGGGCGACGGATGCTGCAGTTTTATAATAGAAAGCATTCAGTAGCAATGTCAGCTTTTCTTGCCAGTTGGACTCTGCTGCCAGGGATCACAGGGGAGATTAGGGAATGGAGATAACAAAAGCACCCAAAATCTGCAAGCCACTTCCCTGATTTTTTTTGTTTGTTTGTTTTTAATAGCTGGATCATCTTCTTGTGGCTCACACTGAGACCCCAGAAACAATGGTAGTGTCACAGCTGGTTGATGGGGAGAGGACAGAGTGGACTGCTTGGGTAGAAACAGGCACAAGTGGCAGGATGGGAATGTTTTTAAAAGGGTACAACAGCTAGATGTTATGTTATAAAGTGTTTATATTATACAAATTTTGACCTGTAGCTGGAGTATTCTCTGTGTTATTTTAAAAATATTTAAAGTTTTTTTAAAAATAAAAATTTGTGTTTGGCTGGAATATATGGTTTTCTTGAAAATGACCCTGATGTATGGGGCAGCAAAGGATGTCTTAAGGAAAACAGGGCTCTTCAATTTGTTGTTCACTTTCATGAACCAAAAGGGGATCCAACCCTACTTGCTGCTATGTGGTATATTCAGTTATGTGGTATTGTGGTTAAACATGTAAATTCTTCCCAGACTGCAGATTCCGGCTGTAGGGGCAGCCTCACTGCTCATGTAATCTCCCTTCACATCAAAGTCAGGAATGTCATATATTTTGTACTGTGAGTCTTGTCACCCACCGTGTGTGTATATGGCTTAGTGGGAAAAGGAAAAGGTAATTGTCTTTTTAATGTCCTTTTTGCCTGTCTTCATTGCTGCCCCTGAATTGATGGGACATTATTACTACTGAAGACACTGTTAAAGCAACAGGTCAGAATTTTTCTAGTGGAATATGTTTTTAATCAGTAATAATGGCAAATGCTTGTTCACTGAAAACAACTTGTTTTGTTGAAGAAGTTGGCATTGTGGCTGAGCCTTCAGCTTTTTTACTCTGGTGCTAAACCAGAAAAATCATGTCTCTGTTGCTAGTCACAGAATTCTGAGAAGCTTTGGAAAGCTGCGTAGCTAAAGGCAAGTCAAGCAGGGAAAGATGCAGAATTGCTTTTCCACATAGCTATCAACTTGGCAAATGTGAACTCCAGTATTCTAGATTTACACGTTTTGGTTTGCCACACACAGTCAATGAGTCTTCCTTGCAGAAAATGGAAAATTTCTACATTACCATTGAGGTATTTCCATGGTCAGTTCTTTAAGGATTAAGTTACGCTAGCTCTGTGTGTAAGCATTTTTTTGGTTATGTTTTATATTTCATGTAATATCCACGGAGAAGTGGATTCCCCCACGTTTCTTTATTAGACAAAGGGCAAGGCAGAAAGTGGATCAGAAGTTCCAAGGTGAGCATGGGTATCTCTGTACTCACTGGCCAGTGAATTCACTTTTATATTATGTTGTTAATACTATGGCAATATTGCGTTTTGTTATTTCCTACATATTACAGCACTTTGCCCTGAAGTTTCTGCCAGGGAGTAGCATGTGCACCGAGATGTGAGTTACATTACATATCAGCTACTTGACTTGACAGGATGTGGATTTTAACAAAAACTGGAGTTTATTTGAAAGTCCCATCTCCTTCTGTTTTACACTGAAAACTGCAAATACAGATGCATTGGTGTTTTTTGATGTTATTATTGAGTATGAATCTTTACTAGGCCAGAAACAGTCTCTTCTTCCCTTCCAACTCTCTCTTAGCATCTAGTGATTTCTTACAGGAAAAAATTGTCGCAGTAGGAGAAGGGTAAAGGCCAGAAGCAAGTGGAAGCAGTTCAGAGCCTTTTGGAATGTCTTCTCGCGTGTTACAGCTGATTTTTACTGCTGTCTGTGTTGGTGACTGGCATGGGAAGGGACTTGTCAAGAGGGTGGTGCTGTGCTTTCAAGTCCTGCATAATTACAGAACTTCTTTCTCAAGCCTGTATTTAGGGTCTGTTCATCAGTGACTCTGAAATACGTTGTTGGTGTCACGTAGGAAGTATCACATATTTTCTGCCGACATAAAAGGTTTGTTCGGCAAAATAAGCATCATGTAAAATTGTGCTACAATGGGAAAACTTATTAGAATGGTCTGGGATTATATGTAATTTAACTAAATGATACCTCGCTATATTAAAACTGCCTCTTTTGTGCCTTAGCACAAAAGCCAGCAAATACATCATTAAACTTTACAACATTTTATGTATGCACTATGGATATTTTCTGTAGTGATATAATACTGGCCAAATTCCCAACCATGCATTTATGTTTACATCTGAAACTGATTTTCTTTTTTTAATATTGGGATTTCTCAGGGTGTCTGCATTTTCCAATAACATTGTTCTGCTGTTTGGAATAGAGTTGTTAGGACTATGGGGAGAAAATCTGAACTGAAGATGCTCTAAGGCATCTAACTCTGGAGTAAAGAGCTGATGGTCTTTTTCTTGTAGTGGAAAGCTACTATGCAACAAGAAATCACTTCCTGGAGCTGTACCATCCTGCTTAGATATACCTTAAAAATGGGTTGATGCTTCTGTTTCGGTGCACAATTAATGTTTTTGTCTTTGGGACCCTGGCTAGCGAGGTGACCTTGCAACTTCACGGTATAATTCAATAGGCAATTGCTACTGCTTTTTGCAGCTAGGTGGTGGTGTTAAGCCTGCGCTTGTTGATGGCAGCTTGTGCAGAAAGCGCCTGACTCTGGTTGTGTTCATGTCACTCTTTACTCGAGTAACCATGTGTCAGCTGAATATCCTGTAGGCATATTTATGTGTGGTTTTACACAAACACCATAATTTTATAATCCGATAATTAAACTAAGGGTCTATGTTATAAGTGGCAAAAGTGTGTAGGGAACTAAAACATTTCCTTAGCTAATATAAATTGTTTACTACCTATCCTGAAGGACATATTTCATGTGTATGAATGGATAATGTATAATGGACAGTTAATAAACACTACTCAGGACATGATGTTAAAGAAATAAAACAAGCAAACAAAAAAATTAATACTGCGTAGCAACTGTCGCTAATTACTGTAGCACATTTGTGTAGATATGAAGATTAAGAACCTGTGATAACCAGGGAGCTTTAAAGCTCAGATAGCTCAATGAACTTTTGTATTCCTTTCTTCAGTTTCAACGCTTGGTGATTTGTATGTATGCTGTCCATGATGACTGTATTCTTGAGTGCCATTCTGTGTCACAGGCTCAGATACGTAGATGTTGAATGCTTCTAATCCTTTCCTTGTGTTACTTTTGACTGTTTTATTTAAAATTTTTATGCTGTTTTCTTTTGTGCCTATTTTTGCTGTTGTGCAGCATGCAAGAAGGCTTCATATTTCAAGCTTGACCTAGAGAACCTTTTTTTTTTTTTTAGAATAATCAATGGAAGTTTTCCAGCTTTACAACTCATGTTCCTTGTTATTGTTTGTCTCAAGAAAAGAAATGGGGAATGTGTGTGTGTATATATACACATAAGGTTCCCCTCTCCTAACTTTGAGGGTAGGGGCCTTGAAAAAGAGCACCAGAATTTCCCCTGGGTTTTTCAGATCTGGGGCTGATAGTCTGCTGTAAAAGAGAGATGGTGGTGATTTCTTGGTGAATTAGTGTGGGACAGGGCTCCGTAAGGTTTGTATGTATGTATGTTAGTCTGCAAGGGTGGTGCTATAGAAGGTGTTTGTTGACTGATCAGTAAAGCTGTCATGATGCTGCAGTGTCTGAATGCTGCAACTGTTTTCCAGTTTCGAAGGTATTTAAAGCTGTGATCTTTTGTTCAGTTGTACTTAGTGATTGGTTGTTTGCCCGTTACATAAATATGTATTTGCATTACAGTCTTCTTAAATACATGCATCAAAGTGGAAATAAAAGCTATCATTATGTTCCATACTAGCTCAGTTCAGAGCAAGTCTATCCAGCTATAGCCAAGCTTATTACAGAAACAGGAGTTGAACACAGGTTGAAACCCAAATGTTCCTCAAGGTTCTGTAGTGCTTCTTGCATCTTGTGATGGGTTTTTGTACTGTCATGGATGCATTAGAGGCAATATCAAAGATGAATAGTTTTAACTTACTTATTTTTACATTAGTGATGGTCACTGCAGCAAGTGCCATTTACGTGGACCTTGGGCTTTGCTTGTATTGACAAAAATTCAGTATATATCAGAAAGGTAACGGGTACACAATACATTAATAGTTTTGTACCGATATTTATAGCTTTGTACTTTTCCATAAGAAAGCTTCTGATACTTGGGCTGTCAAGTAAGGTATTTCTATGTCTCTAAGGACACAGAAAAGAGAGTACTGATGTGACATCATAAGCTATCAAGTGGTAATTTCTAATTTATGAAAGTAAGTTAGTGCCTTTCTTTTTCATTATGATTAAATATTATTTTTATGCACCCACAGAAATTTTTTAATCCTGTTTTTAATATATGTAAAAACTGTCTGCAGACAATATTAAATGATCTTTCTGGAAAAATAACATAACAACATGAGTGTAAGAATAATTGTATGATTTTATTTTGAAAGGTGACACTTGTCTTATAAGTGCAAGTGATGTTGTGCTAATATCTATAACTTCTTGAAAGTGTACCTTGTCTTAGAGAGAGGACAGGCAGGTTAGTGTATTTTGAAGCAGTAGTCTTTCTAATAAGTATTTTGTATGGCTTACAGGTTTTAAATGCACAGAGAGCTGGATACAAGGCAGCTATAGTTCACAATGTTGATTCTGATGACCTCATAAGCATGGGATCCAACGACAGTAAGTACAGGTATCACTTCTTCTCTCCTGTTTGAAAATCATTTCACCCACTAAAGTGTACAGCATTAAAATCAGGATCAAGTATTATGATGGACTCTCACATAAAAAAACGCAAACAAAAACCCCACCAAAACAAAACAAAAAAAACACCAAAGAAACCAAAACAAAAAACCCACCACCACCAAAAAGAAAAAACCAGGAAAAAACCCACCCCAACCAGAAATCCTCCTGCTTTTAACATTTTAAAATGGGAGATGTTCATATAAGAACATACACGTATACTTGTATATTGTTTGTGGCATTAGGTTTGTACATTCTCTCAGTGTTTGTTTTGTTTCTCCTTTAAATTTTAGTTCAGTTGTTCTGGGTTAAATGGTTACATTTGAGAGACAGTTACATGACTGATGAGGAAAATAGCTGGTGTGTTGTTAATTAAGTAGAAATACAGGAAAAGTAAAAATCCTACTCCTTTTGGGGAAGGAAATCAGACTAAAATATGACTTTTTAGTCTTTGTTAGTGGTTCCATTTTGTTGTTGCACTGTTGTATACATCCTTCTCTCCCTTTTGACAAATGGGATTCTAATCTCATATGAATATATACAACATGTATGTGTTTTCAGTTGGAAGAAGAATGTTTAGAGACCAGTGAGCCATTTTCTGATTGATTCTGATGCTAGCTCTTCCAATTTTAACCTTTCATGGAGTCAGTATGTTCAGAACATCTTGTAATCTAGTCATAATGTTGGTTTTGTTTTATGGTATGTTTTTTGTCTGTGGTGCTGTTGCGACTTTCTTTGTGACATTTCTTTATTTTGTCGAGTTTTTGAGCTTGCTCAGTATGGAACAAGAACATAAATAAGAACAAAAAAAAAGTCTTTCCAAGTGGAAACACCATTGAGTAAACTAAGAAATGAACTTTCAGCAGAACTCGGGTGTCTGAGTAGCCCAGAAAGCTATGTGAAAATGTTTTTAATGAATGCCCAACCTGTGTGAATCTTATTTTCAGGTTTCACTGAGAAATCAAAATGTAGAACAAGTTCACAACAAATGCAGACTTGGGTAGTGTGAGGTGACATTAAGCCATGTATGCTTTTGCCTTGGGGAACCTGATTACTTTCATATTGACTAAACTCAGGAAACTTTGACCCTTAAATGTGAAGCGTAAGTCAGAGGTGCAAATCAATATAAAATGAAGCCAAGGAGAAGATTTTCTAGAATATGGGATTTATATTTCAATAATTTTTCACTTGTACTGCATCTTCTAAGCTTATTATTGCCTTCAGTAGTAAGCAGAGAAGGGGGAGATGGTTCCATCCAGTTTCTTGAGACTGAAATAAATGTGGGATTTGTTTATTTTCTTTCTTCTTCTTCTTGACCTTTTCTAGCCACTGCTGTTTCCGGGGTGTTCATTTATATTTAGGGTGAAAAGGAGGGAAGAAAGATTAATTAAAATTTACAGTACAAGATCACCAAATCATATAAGTTGCCAGAAATTCTGGAAATCAATAGAGCTGTGTGACTTGATAAAGTGTCTGAGTAAGAATGATATTCTGGTTAAACTTATTCTGATGATGCCTCTTTGTCAAAATATTTTGGTTTTATGCTCTCTTTAAATATTCCACTAAGAATTTTGATTCTGCACCTGCAGTCAAGTCCCTAGATATTCAGTAGGAAAAATAATACCACTTCTTGTAAAGGGTGTAGCATGCATGTGCGTCAGTCTATATGTCATTATGTTAAAATATGTCTTCATGTTGTGATAGTCTCATAATGTTCAAGTCTTACGTCTTAAGAGTGCCTGTAAAGTGTCCGCATTATAATAGTTTTATTTTCCTGCTCTTTTTATACAGTTGAGGTTTTAAAGAAGATTGATATTCCTTCTGTCTTTATTGGTGAGAAATCAGCTAATTCTCTTAAAGAAGAATTTACTTACGAAAAGGGGTAAGTTACCTCACATGCAGCTGTGTTATTACTTGCATCAAGTCATTGCCTCTTTTTAATATTTACGGATTTAAAATAGGATGTTGTGATGACAGAGGCTATAGGTATTCCAGGTGAAACCGTGTGCCTGAGAGCACTGGGCAGAAAGCAATTTGAAAAATTAATATAAATTGCCTTCCTGCAAGAGGGTTACCGTATATTTGTCAGATGTTGCTTCTTTCATTTTCTTACAGCATTAAATGTATGAGTTTAGCTAATGATCTAGGAATCACAGAAGTATTTGTAAGAGTATGCGTATTTCAGGTCTAAGGATGTGTTCTTTTTTATAATATATGTCAGTTTCCATTGAAGTCAGATGCTGGTCTTGGGGAAAAAAAAAAATCATCGTTTATTAATAGTTCTAGAACAAGTCGGAGAACTACCTATGCTAGGTGAATCTGCAGGATGCATTTAAGATGATTCTGACGGGATACATGATTAGGTTTGCACTGCTTCTGTTCCACACTGAAGTTTAAAAACAAAAGCATTGCAAGAACAAGATGGTTAAAATATATACCTTGAGTAGGATGGAAAAGGAGGCGTGTTTCCTATTACTAGTCTAATGATCTTGCTTCTTCAGGTCTCTGACATCCTTTCGCTAAATCAATCAGAAGAACAATATGGTGCCATTTTAAGTAGACACCTTGCTGATGAGATTACTTGATAAGTCAAGTGTGACTCCACTTGAGTAGTGGTTACGGAACTAATAACACTTTTATACACTGTACCTTCTCAGGTGTTTCTGACTGCTTGTGCCAACAGAATAATAATGCAATTTTACTTCCTTAAGTATCAATAAATACTAGAATTCAGATATCTAGTTGCCAGCATCCATATCGGATTCTCTGTGAGGATTTTTGGTGCTCGTACTGCAATTTATTGACTCTCTAGAGGACAAAGGATGCACTTTACTGTGCTTCATGATTTGGAACTAAACCTCCCATATGATCCAAAATGCTTTAGTAAATAAGAATGATTTCACAGTATCTTCCGATTGTCATGTTATATTTTTCTCATTCTGCTATCAAAGCAGCTATGATGATGTTTTCCTGGTTGCTTTAGATTTATTTGTGATTGAAGTCAGTAAGTAGTTTTAACTCCAAAAATGTTCTGAGAAACATTGTTTTATCGTTTTATTTAATTGGCTTCATGCTATGTGGATATCAGCTGAATTTTCTATGTTGTTGTGCACAGATGGATATTCCTTTAGTGCATCTAGTGATGACCTTTTATTTTAATGGGCTTTTTAACTGTATTTATTCTTTAATTCATTGTTCATTAAATTCTAGCCTATTTAGAAAGTGTTATCTTTTTCTCCCCACAGTGGCCATGTTGTGTTAATCCCAGAGTTCAGTCTTCCTTTGGAGTACTACTTAATCCCTTTCCTAATAATAGTAGGGATCTGTCTTATTCTCATAGTCATATTTATGGTAAGTTCCTTCTTTTAATAAGATATTTTTTCTTTCAAACAAATCGTCACAGAACTGTCACTTACTGAAGTTAAATGAAGGGATGCAGTAAAGGAACAGTGAAAGCTTTGTGTACCGTACATACCTATACCGTGCTTACCTATAATCCTTTATTTTCTCAGTGCAATAAACGGGTGCAGAATTTTGGCAAAGGGATATCAGGAGCCTTTAGGATGTTCTCCCTGGCATATAACTACTTACAAAGAATTGTCCTCACTGCTACTCTTCCAGTGCACAAGCGCTTTCTTTGTTGCCCCACAAAGAATGACCTGTCCTTGTGCTCTCGTACACAGAGAGTATGTCCCACCTCACCAAACTTGTGCTGCCTCATAAATGTTAGTTCCACTGTTCCACAGTGCAGGTCTTGCCTTTTTTTACTGCAGGTATAGTAATCAGTCAGCGAGCTCAGAACCTGTTACAGCATGTAGCATATATCTTAAGAGCATATACATTACCTATAGAGGTTCTCAGTTGGGCATATCTCCTATAAAGGTAAAATAGTATAGCTATATATTATTTCAGAATGCTGAACTTTTTGGAGACTCTGCTGGTCTCTGACCAATTTATTATTTTACCTTTTGTTAAAAATCAAGTAATGCATCAACTCTTCTATAACGTTTTCTTAAAATACTTCTTTCTGTGTTAGTGATTTTTGCACTGCAAGTTATGTATTTCATTGACAATCCTTGGCACACCTGGCACAATCCAAATTGCAGCAGCTGTCTGAAAACAAAGCAGAAGTGATCAACTCAAGATGACGTAAAATTCACCAATGCATTGTCTGACCTTATGGTGATAACCTTGATCATGGAGGACTTTGTTTCAGTTAATTAGGTGAACCTATAGCTTTATCATTGTATCCTGAAAGTCAGCGGTTTGAGGTAAGGAGAGATGATATTTCTAAAGGAGAGAAGTCACCAGGGATGATAATCTGTGAACATCTGTTGTTCTGAGGCCATCAGTATTCTGACTTGAGCTTCACTAATAATCTGTTTATAGTGCACCTAAATTGAAAATTCAAGCAAAATATTGGTTATCCAAGAAATGGACTGGAGAATGCCATGAAAGTAGTATCATTTTGAAAGTCCTAAGTACTGGCTTTGCACCCTGTTAAAATATGGTGTGAAGCGCTGATCCATCATTTTTCAGAAAGATACTAACTGGGGAATGGAGAGAAAGGCGATAAGAAGAGTTAGGGGGTCTCTAAATAAAAGAGCGATTTAGAAGGTTACTGTTTGTCGTGGTTTAACCCCAGCCTGCAACTAAGCACCATGTAGCTGCTCACTCACTCCCCCTACCCCCAGCGGGATGGGGGAGAGAATTGGGGCAGGGGAAGTAAAACTCTTGGGTTGAGATAAGAACAGTTTAATAGAAAAGAATAAACTAATAACGATAACACTAATAAAATGACCCTAGAAATAATGAAAGGATTGGAATATAAAAGTGATGAACAATGCAATTGCTCACCACTTGCTGACCAATGCCCAGTCAGTCCCCAAGTGGAAATTACCCCAGCCCCACTCTCCCCAGTTTATATACCAGACATGACGTCCCATGGTATGGGCTATCCCTTTGGCCAGTTGGGGTCAGCTGTCCTGGCTGTCCCTTCCTCCCAGCTCCTCGTGCCCCTCCGGCCTTCTTGCTGGCTGGGCAGCAGAAGCTGAAACATCCTTGACTTGGTATAAACACTACTTGGCAACAACTGAAAACACCAGTGTGTTACCAACATTATTCTCATCCTGAACTCAAAAACATAGCACTATACCAGCTACTAGAAAGACGGTTAACTATCCCAGCTGAAACCAGGACACTGTTGAAGAGAAAACTAATGAAGTAGGGGTGACAAACGAAAACTGTAATCCTGAGTGTGAGCTTGAGTTTTATCACGACCACCACTGTGGAAATTCAGGAACAAAAGAGGTGGGTTTACTCTCAGGATATTTCTTTGTATTTTGCTTCAGAGTTTTTCACCAGTTCAGCTGCTTTTGTTTTTAGGTGATGTTAAGTTAGTTGCAAAAATTCATTATGGACTTCAGTGCTGTCATCTTCAGGTCAAGAAAGGAACTAAATTACAGACTAATTTGCACAATCACTTCAGTGAGGAACTGGAGTTACATAACAAACACAAAGCTAATCCCACTGAAAGGCCATCTCTCCTTAGAATTGCAGACGATTCCCTCAGCAGTTTTCTACACAAAAAGAGGCATTACAAATGTTACAGGAGTGAGCTAAACAAATTTGGAAAGTGTTTGTCTTAAGGGCGTGAGTTCTCTCAGCAGCAGCCATAGAATCACAGAATGGTTTGGGTCAGAAGGGACCTTTAAAAATCAGCTTGTCCACCCCCACCCTCTGCTGCCATCAGCAGGGACATCTTTCACTAGATCAGGTTGCTGAAAGCTCTGTCCAACCTGACCTTCAACACTTCCAGTGATGAGGCATCCACAACTTCACTTGGCAACCTGTTCCAGAGTCTTGCTACCAGCATCATAAAAAGTATCTTCATTATATCCAAACATACTGTCTTTCAGGGATCCTGATTCTTTTAAATTTGCCTTTTAAGAGCTGGATCTTTTGTATCAGCATGCTGATACTCTGAATTAAAACATTTTTTTTACTTAATATGTGAATTTGAGAGTTCCAAAAGCCAAATAAAATATATAGGGAAGAACTGTCTGTACAGTCCAAAAGGTGTTAACAGATGCTAGGCAGGATTAGCGATGAGGAGGGGAAATAAACATTTGGTGAGGAAAATTTCAGGCATTTAAATTCGCCTCCAATTTCCTTGCTTATGCACTGGCAGGAAGTGTAAAAAAGGGCATGTCTGTAAACTATGATTAAGAATTTATTTTTCTAGATATGTCCCAGTTATAAAAGCAAAGGCTTTGAGAGACCCGAATTTCGCTTCTGTTAGTGTCAATAGGTAGTCAGTTCTAATGGTTCTTCTTTCCTTGTCATTGAATTGTTGTAGAGGAAAACCAGACAGGAACCAGGAGAAAGTTCTACTCTATGTCTGCAAGTTGGAGTTACCTATACTGTGTATTTGGGACGGATGTTTGGAGGATTTGGAAAAGAGATTACATAACGTTGGAAATGCCCAAACCCGTCTACACAGCTCATGTTAAACTGTGAGAGAAAAAAGGCGGAGAGGTATTTTTTCCAGAGCGTAGTACAGGTTTGAAGGGGGAACAGGATGAAATCAGGCTTGCTACAACTACGGGGAGGCATGACCGTGCTGGATGGACGGTGCGCTGGTGAGGGCTTTCACTCTGCTCCATGACATACTGAGTAGAGCGGGGCACGTCTGAAATGTGTTTACGGTAACATAGGCAGTGTGAAGACTAAACAAGAGGAACTAGAAGCTTTGGCTCGCTCCCAGAACTACATCATCATTGGCATGAGTGAGACTTGGTGGGAAGGGTCCTGTGATTGGATGCTGTGATGGACGGTTACAGGCTTTTTGGGAGAGAGAGGCAGGACAGGCAAGGCGGAGGCGTAGCGCTGCGTGTAAAGGAGGCGTTGGACTGTACAGTGCTTGCAACTGGGGATGAAATGGCTCAGAGCCTCTGGGTAAGGATTAAAGGAAAAGCTAATAAAGTGGATGTTGTTGTCTTTGAAGACCAATGCTGGGCCCTGGGACCCCCCGGAGACCTGGGTTGATGGACCGCAACTGGGGAAGTGATAAGCTCCCAGGTGATTTTGAACTTGCACAGGATTTGCTGCTGCAACTGTATGCACACAAGTCTGTCGGGCCCCATGGGGTTCATCCCAGGGTACTGGAGGAGTTGACTGATGTTATTGAGAGACCTCTCTCGGTTATTTGTCAGCAGTCTTGGGGAATTTGGAGAGGTCCCCGTTGACTGAAAGCTAGCAAATGCTATTTGCCCTTTTTTTCAAGAAGATAAAAAAGGAAGACCCTGGTAATTATTATAGGCTTGTCAGTCTCACTTCATTGCCTGATAAAATTATGGAGAAGATTATTCTGGGAGTTCCAGACAAGCACTTGAAAGACGATGCGGTCATTGGTCAAGGCTGTCATGGGTTCATGAAGGGAAATTCAGTCCTTACTAACTTAATATCCTTTTATAACAAGGTTACCCACCTAGTGGATGAAGGGAAGGCAGTAGATGTGTGAGGTTGTGGGTTTTGGGGTTTCTTTGGTTTTGAGTGGTGTTTTGTTTTGGGTTTTTTTGTTGGTTTTTTGTTTGTTTCTGTTTTTAAGCAAAGCTTTTGATACTGGCTTTTACTGTATCCTCCTGGACAAAATGTCCACTATAAAGCTAGACATGTACACAATAAAATGGGTGAACAGTTGGCTGAAGGGTTATGCTCAGAGCTGTAGTAAATGGGGTAACATCTGGCTGGCAGCCAGTCATCAGTGGTGTTCAGCAGGGTTCGACTTCATGGCCAGTTGTTTTCAACGTTTCTATCAATGACCTGGACGCAGGAGTTGAGTACACTCTAAGTAAGTTTGCCAGTGGTACTAAATTAGGAGACATTTGATTCCCTTGAGCGTAGAGAGGCCTTAACAGAGAGATCTTGATAGATTAGAGCACTGGACAATTAATTGGCGCAGTGAACTTGATCCCAGGGAGGTTTCAGGTTGGATTTGGTCCTCGTTAATTTGTGGTTTCAGCCCTGCTTCTTCCAGGAAATCTTGTTTTTAACAAAGAAATGAATGTGGGACTCTCTGATTGTGACTAAGTATCTGAATTACAGCAGAAAATCTGCAGTTATGCATATACAGCTCATAGTTTAGCTGGGGTAAAAAGAGTCTGAACTAACAGTTTGGATCCAAACATGCTTAAAAATTGAAGCCAGGTATGATGCAGGATAAGTAAATTGTTTTTTGTCAAAACCAGTTACAGTTTCAAATGGTCCTAATAGTATTTGTCCATAGCATACATACATTCATACTTTTTAAAAATTAATCTGGAGTATATCAGTGCCTTTCAGGGATTCCTAAAGTGAGAGATATTAATGCTGTTTATAATATTAATACTGTCTCAGTGTTTACCTTACCCACCTTGGAGGTGGGTATAGAGCACCTCTGTGAATTTCAAAAGACTTGTTAGTGTGTATACTTTGGTTAAGCCCTTTTTGTTTGTTTGTATGTCATCATATTTGAAAAGACTGTTCCATCACAGGTGCTAGAATTAGAAACTGAACGGAAATAGCATTAGGGACTATTAAGAAAAAGAAAACAGAATCTTGAAGACCCCAAGTAACTAGGGTTTGAAGTAACCCCTTTATTCTTCCCCAGACTACATTCAGATACTGTGAAAGCAGTTCTGATGAACATGGGAATAATCCTGTAAAAAAGAGCTGTAATAACTGATTTCTGCTTACAGTTTTAGGTTAAACTTGATGAATTATGTTTTGCTCTGAAATGGGCCACCCTACTGTACATGGGCCTCAGTAGAGGATTGCAGCAATGGCCATTATTTTATATAGTATGGACAGTTTGTTTTTTTCTCTTTCCTTTCCAAAAAAAGCTTGTGTATTTTCAGTTTCAAGTGCTGTGATCATTGAAAACATCCTTTAGGCTTGTCTGGCTTCATCCTTGAGTCCAGGCAAAGCAAGAGGTGATTCGGTTTGAGCTGGGGTTCCCTTTTGACTAACTTACTGCGAAGACTCATAAATCAAAACTTTTACTGTTCTTTTATTGTTTTAACTTACTGTTCACATTGTCTTACTTATGTCTGTTTCCAGATCACAAAATTCGTGCAAGACAGACACAGAGCAAGAAGGAATCGGCTGAGGAAGGATCAGCTTAAGAAACTTCCTGTACATAAATTCAAGAAAGGCAAGTGGATCATTCTTTGTCGAACGAATTAGACCCCATTGGTTTTAACACCGAAAGACCTCTAAATTGAGACAGGTTTTAGTTTTGGAGATAATTTTGGGTGCCTTTGAAATAGTAGAGTGTGGAGTGAAAGCACACAAAAAGTTTGACTGACCCTGTCCTCGCTGAAATAGAGGAGTTCCAACATTTCTTTAATGGAAGCAGGGCAGATGCCATATGCAGACTGTGGCTGAGAAATAAAATGTTGCTTAATAAACCGCAAAATCAGCACAGAAATTCGGCAAAACTTCCTTGTTGCGCTGTCACTAACAGTGACCGCAGCAGTTGGTCACTGTGGTACATTATTTCCATTATTTGGAGGTCCCACCTGGAGTACTGCAGCCAGCTGGGAGTCCTCAGTACAAGGAAGACATGGACCTCTTGGAGCAAGTCCGGAGGAGGGCCACGGAGGTGATCCGGGGGCTGGAGCACCTCTCCTGTGAGGACAGGCTGAGAGAGTTGGGGCTGTTCAGCCTGGAGAAGAGAAGGCTCTGGGGAGACCTTATAGCGGCCTTCCAGTACCCAAAGGGGACCTACAGGAAAGGTGGGGAGGGAGTTTTTACAAGGGCATGTAGGAACAGGACAAGGGGTAATGGCTTTGAACTGAAAGACGGTAGACTTAGATTAGATGTTAGGAAGAAGTTCTTGACTGCGAGGGTGGTGAGGCACTGGCACAGGTTGCCCAGGGAGGCTGTGGCTGCCCCATCCCTGGCAGTGTTCCAGGCCAGGCTGGATGGGGCTGGGAGCAACCTGGTCTGGTGGAAGGTGTCCCTGCCCAGGGCAGGGGTGCTTGGATCTAGATGATCTTTAAGGTCCCTTCCAACCCAAACTGTTCTGTGATTCTATGATTATTTGTCTGGAAACTGACAAGTACTAGTGGCATGTAAGTTGCCTGAAATTGTAGAGACGCTAAAAACAAAACCGACTTGTGGGTATAATTTATCTGCTTTTCCAGAGGAGTGGTCCTTTCATTCAATCCCAATACTTCTGTGAGGGCAAGAGCGATTCAAATTTAATGCGAAAATACTTGCTGTTGTGATTCTTTGTAGTGGTTAATTTTATGCAAGATCTGATGACAAGATGAGAAATAAAGCTGTAGTAAGTTACTTTATTCAATGAAATAGAAAAGCTGCCTTAAGTCCTTCTCTGTTGTAGTCTACTCCTTAAAAGAAAATAATCTGCTACTTTTCTTTGCTGTTTTGTTTTTTTGAATGTGTTACCATTTTACCATCTGGTTGCTCCTTCATATGAGCTACTGCAAGGTAGGAGAAGAAAAGGTGGGAAAAGTACTTAATTGGAATGATTGATTACTACATAACACGTGTTTAAGGAACGTATCTGCTGAGGCACAAAGACCACGTTAGGGGATATGCGGGGACTCAAGGATAGAACCTCTTACTGTTCTTTGCCCTTGATAAAGCCAACCTGCATTATTAATGACACTGCTCTTACTCTGTGCAAGGCAGATGTTCAGTTTGAGTGGATACAGTATTTGTGCAATGTTAGTCAGCCCCATAGAAAGAAAAAGAAAATTTAAAAAGTGTTTTCCTCTGCAAGGTTGACTGAACCTTGCTGGAATGAACTATTGCTACAGATTTGTAATTAACTCTAAAAAAATATCTTAAGCCAATAAAGCTAATATTAACTTTGTTTCATCTTACCGATTCCCTGTGCAACCTAATTAGAATAAAAATACAAAGTAAATTATGCTGTACATTAAAGAGAAACTTGCAAGGAAAAAGTTGCTTCAATGAAGTCAGTTAATGTCTTTTTCATTTCTTTGTGTGCATCTGTAGTAATTCTCTCAGAATTATATGACTAAGTAGCCAGTATATGAAAATACCTTATTGCCGTTTTCCTTATTCTCCTTCCTCTTTTCTTTTGCTCAATCTTACACAATATGAATTGTTTGGAGCTCAGTCAGTTATTTTAAAGTGAACCTGGCTGTAAATATCCAGGTATTCACTGGCTTATGAAAAACAGAACAAAAAGCTTATATTTTTCAACTAGGATTTCAGTTTCTTTAAGTGAATGATCACTTCGGCTCTACTGCTATGAAATTAAACCCTTACATTATTTTAAGTCCTTTTACTAAAAGGACAAAATTTGGCCCAGTGCTTGCAGTATGTTACCTTTGGCAATTACAATAAAAATATATTGCTTCATGCTTCTTTGTGAAAGATAGGATTTCTCAAGACATTAATGCAAAATCCATTCACTTCAGTCTTGATATATCCAAACGGTCTTACCTTTTGCTTTGGAAAGATAGGTGTAAGGAACTCCTGTGGACTATAATGCTGGTTTTAGGAGTGCTGGATTTTCTTTTGTCTCCAGTTTATTCTTAAAAACGGGTCTGTATTAAAACAGATTGACATGTTAGTCAAATACTGAAGCTAAGACACCATAGCTACTGGTTCTTCCCTTCCTTGCACTGCTTTTTGTATCATGAATCACTGCCTAATAAATGGTTTCACTGTGCTGTAAAAGGTTTTTTAAGGGAAAGCTGGCTTTAGTGGATTTCTAGAGTTTAATAGGTTGATAGGCAAATGATGATGTAATGAAGATGATTCTTCTGTAGGGGTTATTGCACTCTGACATTCCTGAAGAGTTGTTAGCACAGAAAATACATGAGTCATCTCTAAATAGGATTTGAGTCAAATACCACTGTAATACATGGGAATTTTTTACTAATTTCAGTAGGCTTTAGATCAGGCACTTTGCATGCTTTACTCATTACAGAAATGCTGTTAACAAAAGATGTGGCATTGACTATCTTTGCAAAGTCCTAATCAACAAGCCTCGCCTTTGAATAATTCCACAGAATGCAACGTACGCTATATTAAAATCTGTTTTCTACGCTGAAAGAGTTCTGGGGCAGTTGTTGTGTTGTGGTTCCTTACAAAATGGATTACATTTTGGTCATATAAAAGTTAGTGGGAGTTGGTATCTTTTGTATGATGTCTTTATAACAAAAGTGAACACAGCAAAAAAGACAAATCCATTTAATGTGCCTGTAATTTGATCATTAGCAAATGTGAAAATTCTGAAAATAATAGCTTAGAAAAAATACAGGTTAGAAGTTTTGTGAATTGGTATGTATTGTAGAATATATTTTTTTAAATTATATAATATTATTTCCAAGCTAGCTTAACTTTACACTGAAATGGAATCTAGGTCAAGACTGAAAAGATTTTTACTTCTTAACTGCAGTGAAATTACAGTGTAACCTCTCACTCCTGTACAAAAGAAAATACCATATATTTAGTGAAGGTAGAATGCTGCAAAAGAAAAGAGATGCGTGGGCATATTAAGAACTTAAAAATGAACAAAGCCATTTTTTCTACATTGAGTGTCAAAAGTTAGGATCCTAAATGAGTGGTTAGATACCTGATAAAGAATCCAGAATTTGGGCGTTGCTACTTCCACAAGACTTCTAAAAATGGAGCTGTTTGGTTAGGTGTTTAGGTATGAAAGAAGAGCTTAACTGCAGACTGTCAGCTTCGAAATGCTTCATGTACACGTGCAAAACCCCAACATATGTGACAAAGAATAAGCTGTAAGAGTACATGTTTTTTAAGCAAATACGTATTTTTAAGTATTGAATTCTTGTGTACATATGTATCAGTCTGTATATAAAGATACGAATGAGCAACAGTGGGAAACAGATGTATCCCAATGCCTTTTAAAAATCTGCTCCAGAGTAAGTGCAGTTCCACGTTTTACTAGGTATTCCTAAACTGATTTTTTTCCCCTGCAAATGGGATTGTTACTGATCTAATCACTGTTCATTACTGACCCATCTGCTTGACTGCACAGTACAGTTAGGGTCTAACAGAGAAAACAAGTCATGAGGTCTGCCCAAGTCTTGGCAGTTGATTTTTTTGCATTTTTCATTGTTCAAAAGTACACGTATATGTGGATGGGTAATTCTGTGTTTCTGAAAGTATTTTTTATTTATTTATACGTGCCAAGTAGTTGGAAGATAACTTCTCTTACTGAAGACTTCTCATGCACAGTTTGTGTAGGCAAGATACTTCCTTGGGGGGGGGGGGGGGGGGGGGGGGGGGGGGGGGGGGGGGGGGGGGGGGGGGGGGGGGGGGGGGGGGGGGGG
>JANZLQ010000089.1:42945074-42960123 GCA_026212715.1 Elanus axillaris | reverse complement strand
ACTTCCTTTCCCCCCCCCCCCTGATTTTTGGTGGTTCTACGCCAGCTTCTAGAATACAGTAACGGGTATTTGAGAAAAAGTTGTCTGCAAAAAGTGTCCCTTTTAAAAATGAAATCTTCTGTTCTTTGAGGGTCAGGTAGTCAAGGCGGTGAAGCTAACTTGGAGACTAGCCAGAGAGGCTCCAGGATCCCGAGAGAAATGATCCAGGTCTGGTGTTTCTGGTCCTGGCTGCGGCGTGGGCTTGCCTCCCTTCCCCAAGCCACAGCGAGAGCAAGAATCTGGGTAACAGCGTTGGCTTGCGCGTTAATGCCCCGCTGGAGGAGCGTAGCGGGTGGGCGGCAGCGGGGGCTGCAGTGGGTGCCGGTGAGGCAGCTGGGCTGAGGGCAACTCGGGGATGGATCCCCGTGCAGTGGAAGAGGGGCCGCGGAGCCGGTGGGAGGTAGCCTGGGACACGTGGCCTGGGCGAGAGCCGGAGGAAGGTCTCTGTTGCAGTCAGCCAGCGTGGGGCCGGGGACCCCTGTGGCCTCCATGCCTGAGAACTTGAGCGAACTTTATCGGAGTTCACTGGCCGGGGGCGGTGGATGGGATGCTGTGCCGCTGCGCTGTGTGTCTGGATGCGCTGTTCTTCACTTGCCGGGGTGCCTTAGTGAGATCAGCCTAGTCGGGAAGAGTGTGCTGTCGTTTTTCAGGACTTCCTTACACGTGTTGAATGACTAGTGGGAAGGAAAAGAGACAGCTGTATTATTTGAATGTCTGAGGTAGGATGCCCTTGACAGTACGGAGTAATGGTTGACATTCATTTCTGTTGAACAGAATAATGTGCTGATTATAAATGATCCGTAAACATGGTTTGGCTAATAGAAACAATGGAGAGAAGGAATGTCATGGCAAAAGAGGAAGCGATTTTTTTTTTTTTTTTTTTTTTAGGAAAGCTATAGCCGAAATACTTCACTGTGTTACATTAGACAAAAACTCACACTTCGGTGATGCAGGTCTGGCAGTGGTGAACTCCATTTAATCTCCCTGACTTTTCCTGCCTGCCCACGAGGCTTTTTTCTTTCTCCTGCTTTTCCTTTATCTTCTCTTGTTGTTGTATAACAACAACTATCGGGAAAACCGTGTTTATAAGTGGTTCTCATGTCCACTCTGCTTATTTTCTGAAATGCCAAATTACAGCAATGTTATTTTCCAGTGGCGGTCATCAGCTTTGCCTTTATGTTGAATAATGTATATTAAGAAAAATAACATGAATCACATTTCACAGACTTTCTGTGCTACCACAGAAGCCCTTGGAATTTCTTTTGGGAAACATGAGAATTTGGTTTTAATCATGAGTTTCTGTTACTTGGAGAATAGACCTATGAACTAGGAGATCCTGAGCTGCAACCTCTGCTCTGATTTACTGCGTGCCAAGATAATTATAATCTGTCTGCTTTCTTTTCCATCCCTATAAAGTAGGATTGAGAATATTTACTTTTCGGCGCTCTTGTTGAAATAGAGTACTTAATGTTGCAATGCTCTATCAATACTATGATACTTTTTTCATTAATCTTCCTTTTATCGCCTTTCTAGTTTAAAAGAAGATTGTAATGAAAGCAATGTAATTCATGCATATGTACTAATCGCTGTAGTTTACGTTTGCTGATAGTGAAGCACATTGCAGATGTGCTCCTTCACTTATCTCTGCAGTCTTGCCTCCCTTCTTTTTTCCCTGTCACACCACTAGCTTTAGCAAACCTGTAATTTAAACAATTTGCTGTGTCTTTGTTAATTGTACCCATACTTCTGGCTGGCTGGTTTATTTAGTGTGATCTATAATAATGCAGAAGTTGGGTAGTAGGTAACACAAGACCTTACTGCATTAGAGGTCAGTCCATTATTTACATAGGTGTGAATAGTTTTTAGCATCTATCTTACATCCACAAATACAGAAATCCTTTTAATAACATGAAGAACTCACCTAAGGATATCTTCTGTGCCTTGGTTTCCTATCTGCCATATAACTGAGTACTATTTGAAACATTATGTTGGTTTTATACCTTTGGAAGGGAGGAAGTTTAGAAGTTCTTGCTCTTTTTTTTTTTTCTTTTGAAGTGGAAGTGTTAGGCACAGGCAAAAGATAGATGCAGTAGAAATTGTCATGGTCACCATAAAATATGAGAAAAAAAAGTGTAATCAATATTTTGGAAAAATGAGAGGGCTCATTTTGCATTTCTTTCCTTACTTGGGGAGTTTAGGTTGCACAGGGAATACAACAGCAAGCCTTATGAATGAGGCAAGAAAAGAATTGTATGCAAGTAGGCTTCCCTTACCACCTTCCAAATGTATACTTGGTACCGCACTGGATAGCCCTTCACATGCTCTATGTTCCTTCTGTTTTATTCTCTCATAGATGTCAAGTTTCAATTTTTTGTGGTACTTTTGAAATATTGAAGTCCTTAAGAAAAAAAAAATAAGAGCAGAACAGCAACACATGACAGTTAAGGTCCTGTGTAAGATCCTGTTCCATATTTTCCATTCTGTAGAAGAGAGATTCTAGATAAACAACACCAGGTGTTGTATGTATTTTTAAAAAAACTAACAGCGCCTTTAGAAAACCCAGAATAGAACTATTTCCATGAACATGCTTTATACTGCAAATTTTTAAGTCTACAGAATGTTAGTTGCTGTAGACTTGAGAGAATTGTGTGCACAACAATATGGGATTCTATAGTAAAATAATTCTCTGCACTACAAAAATCAATCATACATGATTTTGATTTCTTATAGTCAATGATGTTTCGACATGGGAATGATGCCAAAGGCACCTGCCAATAATGCAGCTAAACACAAATTTAGATAAACAGCCCTATTGTTAATGAGCTGGCTCAGTTCTTAGCTGACTTTTATTAACATCTAAAAAAGAAGGCTTGCAAAAATCCTGAATTAAGGCAGGGACCGCTTGCCTTCTCTTCTGGTCATGTGGAATATAAGCCGTGTCCTTAGTTAAAAGCTGAAGCTACAGTTATTTGTGTGTGAATATAGGAATGCTATTAGGCTACTACTGTAATTCTTCAGTTCGTTTTTTATGATTTTTTTTAATGAGAAAGTATTTAAACGTGATCAAAGCTAATCATGTGAGTTAAAGATTGTTTACAGACTAAATGGGAAAAGCTGTTACACTGCATTTATTTTGCAGGTTTCTGTGTTTTGGAATTAAAAACGCTTAAGACTTTTTAATATCTAGAAAGAATGCTTATTCTTCTCAACAAAGTGTATTGTTATACAGTTAATGAAAAAAACTGGTCAACTTGCTTTTTAGAACTTTGTCTGGAATTTTTAACCTTTGTGCTTTATTTATTAATGACCTTATTCTGAACACACAAACAAAAAAAAAATAGTATATCTTTGCCTCTATTCTGTCACTGAACAACTTTGTTTTGCCTTTTTTTTTTTTTTGCTTCTCTTTCCCCGAAAACCAAATTTCATGTAACATTCAATCTCAGCTGATGATAGCAATTTGCCTTTTGTGCCTCTACCTCACTGATGAGTCACCAGTGTTATTTCTGTTAGCTTTCTCCAGCGTCCCTGGAAAGCTCAGCTCTTCCGTTGCTGGTGCACAGCTTTTAATTTTCCTACTGTGATGTACTTAGTCTCATTACATGTACTAAACAGATACGGAACAACCATGCAGAGTTGCATATGAAAACTAAGTTTTTCTTTGAAAACTGACTCTAAATACCCAATGTGGCTACTTTTGCCATCTGTAGAAAAGCATAAGGTTTAGCAGCATGGTATCAAAATAAATTTTGAGCTGGGTTTCCAGAAATTCTTTCCTGCCATGTAGTTTCATTAGAGTCAAGGGAAAGCTCTGCTGTTGCTTGAGCTTTTGTGTTGAAAGGACATCCCTGAGTAGTGCAAAACCCGCCTGCTTCCTTCATTTGCAAGCTTCCTGATAACCTTGGATAAGCTCATGACCCAAATGTGGGCCTGCTGTAGCTACGCATTATCGACATCTGCCCTGTTATTTCCACCCTTGCCCCAAAACAACACTTTGACAACTTGCGTATTACATCAACTCTTTTGAACAAGCTTGGAGTGTGAACTGTGCCTCTGATTTGTCTCCAGTTGATTTCAGTCTCGTGTATGTAATCTGGAGAGTGCTTTGGGAAGTAACATGGCAATTGCTATGGGAAGAAAAGAAAAAACCCAAATTTGTGCTAAAGAGTGTTGCGTCACAAGTCACTGTGTGTGATATGTGTGTGTTGAAAGGTGAACTGAGTAAGTGAGAGATTCTTGTTGTGGCTGTTAACTCTAGCCCTAGCACTTGTCAGTCTGATGCACTTAAATCTGACATCTGCAATGTCAAATCTGATGTGCAGCAAGGAAGTTTTAGTGCAGCGGACAGTCCAGAGAAGACTTGGTAGAAGTTTACCGGGAGAGGATTAAGTTGACACTGCGGGGAACAGGAGTAGAGAATTGAGTCATGAGGATGGCTGATGAGCAAACACTTGTGGGATGGATGGGGCTTTTAGGTTAGGTGGAATTTGGAAGGAACTGGAAGAGGTCGGAAGGAGATGGGGAAAGCTGCCCTGAGGAGCACTGGGAACAAGATACGCCGTCTCAACCCTTCTTTCTTTTACCGTGAGGTGACAACATCACAGGGGCTTCATTTCTCTTACGGGGGTCTCTGCCTTGCTGTATGCCTCTTCCCATTTGTACTTTGGTATACAAGTGAACCTTCTCTGCACATACTCTTTCTGATGGGGATCTACATCTCCTTACTTCCCTAGCCCCTCTGCTGTATGGCAAACCCCAGGATCTTAGCTAGCCCTGAATATGGTGAAAATGTAAACTGCTGAGCACAGGGGAATTAAGAAGCAGCTCTGAAGACAGTACAGGTTGGGAACAGGCAGACTTAGCGGGTTAGGAGTGCTGTTACGAATATTTAGCCAAAATAGGTAGGGAGAGTGGCATAGCTCTTTGGGACCACCCCCAGGATATTGCAGGCTGTATCTGGGGTGTCCATCCTTTTGGGCAAGGAGGGCCATATAATCTTTTTTTCTTGAGGCACTATCGTTGGTGCCTTTCCTTATCACAAAGTGTATAGCCAGGATGCAGGCACTCTAGCACCGCATGTTGAGCACATGACTGCTCTTATGATAGGATGTACAAATACGCATTGACCCTGTAACTAACTACCCAGTCCCTCAACCAAACATGTGTTAGTCAAGTGATAGGAAAGCTTGCAGTGTAGTCTGCTGGCACATGTGCTTCTAGCCATGTGATGGGGAGGACTTAATGGGGGAGAGGTGGGCTGGGCCAGATTAATTTTTTTTTCTGGTACACTGCAGTTCGGACATCTAAGGAATACTGCATGGTCAGGAGGCTCTGCAGCCCTAGCAAGCATCTTCTTGTGAAGAGATGGTGCAGTACTGGACAGCGTTAAGACAACAAGTTTCAGTTGTCTAAAAGTGCTAATGGCGTGATAGGAGAAGTACCATCTGGAAATAGTGAGTAGCAGCAGCATTGGATGTGTCTTAAGTTGCAAGAAGTGTGTGAAAGAATTCACTAACTTCTGCAGATACAGTGGCTTTGTGCACACGGCCAGAACTTTTCCAGCCTTGACAAAGCTGAGCAAATACTCAACCCAGCTCATGTCAAAGCAAGGGATTCAAGCAGCGATAGGGACCATTTCACTATTTCACTGCTCAAGTCCCTCTCGGGGCTTGACCGGGTAAGTATTCACAAGACATATAATAAAATACAGCTTCTTACAAAATGAAATGGAGCTACTTTTTTTTTTTAAGGATGCACTTTGCACTACTCACCTTTAATAATACAGCCTAGTAATTGACAGTCTTAGACAGGAATTGAGGGATCGAGGTTCAGTTCCCTCCAGCGTCTTCTAGGATTAAGATGTCCCCATCTCCTTCCAGATGCTGTTCTCTTAGGGATTTCCCGTGTCACGTATCTAAAGCCTTGACCTAAAAATAGGTTTGGCCCTTTATCATGATGACCTTCTGATGCTCCTTAAAGGCTAGTTCAGAATATCACTGTTCCACTGGTCAAGCTTTCTTTTCACTTCCAAGCTAATGATTCCTGGTCAGATGATAGCTGTTTTTCCTCTGCCCTGCCACCCAGCCCCACTTCTCTGTGTCCATGGTATTGCTCCTTTGTGGTGTTTATAGAGAAAGCTGAATCTCATTTCAGCCTTCAGATTGTTAGATTAAAATTATCAGGTTTTTTTTTTTCTTGCATGATAGCTTCTCTGTTATGTGCTCTTAAGTTACTTTCTTTGTTTCTGTTTGAATGAATCTTTTGAGGATATGGGTGGCCATGTTACAGACTACTGAACAGTACTTACTGCTTCTGGGAAGACTACTCTTGACGCTTCCTACTGTTGCATTTTTATTTTTGCCAGTTGTATCACATTAGGAACACTGTAGTGATCGGTATACTCTGTTTCGTCTCAGCTTTTAATAACTGGTGAAATCTCAGCTAAAAATCCCCAAGGACATAATCCCTAAATGGATGCACTTGCATGCTATAGTATTGAATTTCATTCATGTACCATTATTCCAGATTTACAGATTTTTCTGTGCTATCCCAGTTACCCTCTTGATGATGCCTACTTAATTGTGTCTCGTATATGTATAATTGATACACTCCTTGTTTTTGTGTCGGTATTGTTCCAAAGCAATGTTGTAAAAAGACAATAACGATAACTCTCCTTCAGCCTAATGTTCTTCTTCCAACTCCACCAGTAGCAACTTCCATTTATTCAGGTCCACCTGCTAATCCTTGCTAATCTTACTGGCAAGGAGCAATCATTTTCACAGGTACAACTTCACTGAATGTTATACCAAAGTCCACATGGATAAGATGTGCCATATTTCTTATTTCTCAAAATCGGTTTGCAAAGGCATTGTCGACCTTTACTATGGCCATGCTGTATTTGATCCTCTTTTCTCTTTACTCACATAGCTCATCATTCGTTATGTGACCTAATTTATGTTGTGGGCCACTCTGGGAAGGGTGTTTCTCTCCCCTCCTTCTGCTGACCTTGTATATGCTTCACAGAGGAGAATCCTAGATGCAGAGGGGCAAGGAAGGCACCAAAAGGATTGAGTCTTTCTGTCCTCGCCCAGAGGGAGGGATGTTTTTGAATGCATATGCATTGAGGGAGGTGGTTTAAATTTAAGAAACTTACCGTGGATTTGTATTTGTTCTCTCACTGCTTTGTTCTGCCTTCTACTGTTTCATCTTTTGCCAACATCTCTAGGCTATTCTCTTCACCAGTTTCTCCACCCCTTTGCCAACAAAAATACCTGCTGTGTAACTGTGAAAAGCATTATATATGTATGAAACTAAGAGATCTGCAAGAATTGTTGCTATTCAGGATATCGTGCCACCTTTGAAGAATTAGGCTAAAGAGCCAGTGCCTTCAGCTATCTTGAGAAACACACATGCCCACACATTCTGAACGTACACATTTGTGGAATAAGTTCTGCTGAATTTCCTGAAGCTTTCTAGCTCCAGCAGTTGTACCAGATGTTGGTAAGGCTGAAGGCTGTTGGACTTAAGTTTCTGAAGCTAAGGAAACAAAGATGGAATAAGAATAATGTCAGCTCTCTCCTGTACTCGGAAGCCCAGAAATGGACACGGAGACATATTGCTACTGGAGAGGGTCCAGTGAGAGGCCAGGAAGACTAGTGGGCCGGAGTGTATCTGCGATGAGGAGAGGCTGAGAGAGCTGGGACTGTTCAGCCTGGGGAAGAGAAGGCTCAGGGGGATCTCCAATGTGTACAAATACTAGAAGGCAAGGTGCAAAAAAAATGGAGCCAGGCTCTTTCCAGCGGTGCCCAGTGACAGGACAAGAAGACTGTCTAAATATTGAATATAAATATTCAAGGACACATAGCTTAGGAGGAGAGAGTTGACACCGAAAATAGTGGTATTTTACAACTTTGCAGTAACTTCATCGGTGAAAAGGACTGTGCTGCTTTTGGTTGGGATAGAGTTAACTTTCTTCATAGTAGCTGGTGTGGGGCTACATTTTGGGTTTGTGCTGGAAACAGTGTTGGTAAGAGGGGGAAGTGTTAGGGCTGAGGGGTGCTTGCACAGCACCAGGGGCTGTTCTGCCCCTCACCCTGCCCTGCCGGCGAGCAGCTGGGGGGGTCAGCAGGGACAGCCGCCCCAGCTGGCCAGAGGGGCATCCCGCACCAGCTTGTGCCCAGCAATAAAAGCTGGGGGAAGAAGGGGCAGTGGTGTCTGTCTTCCCAGGTCACCGTGACGTTGGCGGAGCCCTGCTTTACTGGGGGTGGCTGAACACCTGCCTGCCCGTGGGAAGTGGGGGATGAACGCCTTGCTTTGCTTTGCTTGCGTACGCGGCTTTCGCTCTACCTATTAAACCGTCTTTATCTCAACCCACGAGTTTCCTCACTTTCATCCTTCTGATTCTCTCCCCCATCCCGCTGGAGGGGACATGAGCGAGCAGCTGCGTGGGGCTGAGCTGCCAGCTGGGCTTAAACCACAGCAAGGACATAGGCTGCTGCTGTAACGGCAAACTGTAGAGGGCCAGCATCTTCCAGGAAACTGGAAAGAACCATTTGGATTGATGAGAGGAGTACACTGGTCATACAATGTATCACAACAGCGTATATAATGTCAATACTGTCAGTAATGTACATCTTATTTCTGAGGTTCGAATTACAAAAGAACGTAAAATTTCTCCTGTGGCTAGACTGTCATCCTCGATGATTACTCTGCTTTTTTACCCAGTTGTCTTTGTTGTTATTTTTCTGCCTAAGCTTTCTCAGTAACTTACTAATACCTATATAACAAAGTGAATCCTGTATTTTAAATCCTCGTATCTTACTTCTAATATGAATGATAGAATACTAGAGACAGCACTTCACACAGTTTAAAACATTTTTATTAACCTGAAGGGAAAGTGAATGAGCTACAGTCCTAGTAAGGAGAGAAACACAGCAGTCAACTATATAGCTTCAGAGAACCTGCCCCTTGCATGGACAAGGAAGAGTAATAGCTTCTTCAACCTGTGAAACCAACCAAGAGAACCTGTACGCATGTGTTTGAGAAGGTCTGTTGCAAATATTTTAAAGTTAAACTGATTCTCAATTATGTGCTGCAGGAGATGAATATGATGTATGTGCCATTTGTCTGGATGAATATGAGGATGGAGACAAGCTCAGAATCCTTCCGTGTTCTCATGGTAAGCAGCTGTATTTTAGGTTTGGTATTTGTACTAAAACAGCTCTCTAAAACAGCTGTCTAAAACCCACAGTGAATATGTTTTTTTATGTATAAAAATTATTTTTGCTAATATGCAGGAGTGTATATACAAATTGGGACAAGAGCAAACTTTTTTTAAAAGCAAAAAGGCTAACATTCCTGCCTTGCGTTTTTCTTTGGATGTCCACATGAAAGAAAATCTGATGCTCTCCCCTTAATCTCAGTATTTAATAGGGAAACACATTCCAGAGTTACTTTTTATGTTTTGTTTTTTTTTAAAAAAAAAAGGCTTTTGCTTTCTCCAAGACAAACCATAAAATGTAATTCGGCTATTAGTGACATAGAGAGATGAAGGGATATAGTCTGTCCCGTAGCCTGAAGCTATATAGACCACTGCCTTGACTGTACTTGGAAATCAGTGTCATCAGTGCAAAAGATTAGTGGAGTATTTTTACTGTGACAAGTTGTGCACTGTCTGAACAGTCTTTGTCAAATACAGCCCACTGCAAAAGGTGTATCCAGTAGTCGCATACATACATATCCACAAGACAAGACTGCTCTTAACTGCATGCAAGTACAAGAAGCATTTTAAGAGCTTGTATCTAGAAATCTGGAAGAGGCCTAGGCCCGAGAGCCTCTCTAAATTGAAATTTTTTTTTAATAACAGCTGTGTAAAATCTATCAAGAAAGAAAGATAAGATTCGTCCTTCCTAGCTTAAGACTCTACCTCCCAGTCCATTAGCTGTATTACAGCCCTTTTAGCTGGGTGCAGTTTTACCTAGCTTTTTCTCATTAAATTCCTGCTTTGACCAGGCACTGCAACAGCAAATACCACATCACAAAGACATGTAAGAAAAGAGGCAGCTGATGTTACAGGCTTACATCCACAGTGAACACCGCAGATGAATGACTGAGTTTTGTGGATCCTCAGTCATAAAAAACAGTTTCAAAACAGGCTGACAAACAAAGAGTTTTCAGAAGAGAAAGAAGAGATCCATAGCATCTGTCCCAGCTAGGGACTGCAAAGTCAACTAAACCTGATCACCAGTCTCAAAGATTGCTGACAAATTAAAAAAAACAAAACAACACAACAACAAACCCCAAAACACCACCATCAGTTCTCATGAAGAACATGCTGCTAACGTGCTTGAGCAGATACTAAACACAATATGCTTGCCCTTGCAAATACTTAGCTCTTTGCCAGACAGAAGTCTCTGCTAATAAGCAGAGCTAAGTTTTTAATACCGTAAGACAGACGCTTTCAAACACATCTTTTTAAACAAGGTCAGTATATTTGCAGTGCCAACTGTAGACCTACTTTAAAATCTGCAAATTCATGCAGTAATTTTATTAAATAACAAGGTGCTTCGATACAAATTGGAGGTTAGAGGCATTATGAGGATAATGGTAACGGGTGCATCTGCTGCAAGGTGGGTATAATTCCTCAGGTAGCTTTTAAATTTACTCTGTCAAACGTGGCCCATTGCAGGACTGCTCTCGGATTCATTCAGTAGAGGAAACAGGTATTTACTGCATATATCCGAGAACCTCTTAGGTGGTTTTTACATAAGGATGTACAGTCTACATGGCCAACAGACTTCTGACATGCACTGTATGAGTGAAATTCTAAAATTCGCCTGTGTTACTAAACGTAAATACGATTTAGCAGCTTTTCTTGTCCTTTTTCACTGAGATAATGATGTACTTGTATTTTGTTTTCTAACAGCGTATCACTGCAAGTGTGTGGACCCGTGGCTGACAAAAACAAAAAAAACATGTCCTGTATGTAAGCAGAAAGTAGTCCCTTCTCAGGGGGACTCTGACTCTGAAACAGACAGTAGTCAAGAAGAGAATGAAGTATCTGAAAATACTCCTTTGCTTAGACCATTAGCCTCAGTTAGTACTCAGTCGTTCGGGGCTTTGTCAGAATCTCATTCCCATCAGAACATGACCGAGTCCTCAGAATACGAGGAAGATGACAATGACAATATTGATAGCAGTGATGCAGAAAATGGAATAAATGAAGAAAGTGTAGTGGTTCAACTACAGCCCAATGATGAAAGGGAGTACAGAGTGGCAAATACTGTTTGAGACTACTAATACTGAATAGTATATGAACAAAAGAGTTCTTAAGGCTATACTTTACAAACCTTTATGTAGGGAATATATTTTAATCTGTAATCTATTCGGTTTCTTCAGTAGGAGCAGCAGTTCATGTAGTAGTACTATGGTTAAATCATTACAGATAGATTTATTTTTGATTCAGGTATTCAGTCACACGTTCTGTCTTCTCGAACACTTTAACTGGACTTCAGAATGCTAATGAATAATGTTAATAGTTTATATAAATAGAAATATCACACAGACTCTAAATGTATCTTGTTGAAATGGGATTTACCTGGAAGTAATTTTTTTTTTTCATTTTGTAGCTACAACTGGGTCATACTGATAGCAATATTTATTACATGTATGGTATGTGTTACCCCTCAAGCCCAACAAAAAATGTATTTGCATGTGTGTATAGAGTTTTCCTAAAAACTGTCACCACTACTGAAAGAAAAATGTAGAACAGATCAATATTCTATAAGCTGGTGTATCAGAACAAAGCAGAAGAAATTCCACTTTTATCTCAAAGCAGCGATTCCAGATAATCCTTTGGAGTTTGCCACAGTATCTGAGTGTAAGCAGTTCCACTAAGCAATTCCTAGGGTAAGGAAAATTAGAATGTGTGTTTAGTTTTGAGCAATTCACAAGGTAAGATCCACCATAAACACATTAATTATCCCTATTTGCTACTACGAGGTAGTCTGGTTTCCAGCGATGATGGGGGAGTTGGGGCCGGGGGAGCGTGTGATCAAAACAGAGGTTTTGTTCCACACAGAAAAATAATTTTAGGTAAGTATTCCATTGATCCTCAACTCATATACCTCTTACTAAAGAGCATTTTATGCTGCATTAGTCTGCTAAACTATGTATATAAAAAATTGTTCAAGTACCTGATTTGAAAACAAGTGCTTATAACTGTTTAACAGAACTCAGTACTTACCAGTGTATCATGAAAAAAATGCTATATAATACCTCTGTAACTATGTAGAAAGTAAAAACATACATATACTCAAAATGCAGAGATTTTTTTTATATGGCCTTGAATAAGGAAAGCTTGAAAGAATGTTAATAAACATGTTTTCCACTTTAAGTATCAGAAGGAATTTATTTAACTCTTGCATTTCTTACATTCATTGTGTACTCTTTCACACTTATTACTAAGGTTGAAGTATTTTTAAATATCCAGAACATGCAACTGTCAAGATCCCTTGGTAAACGTTAACCTACATTGTGCTGTGTATCACAGTACAGAGTGCTGTACTCGTCAGTATTATATGCAAGAGGATTAAGTTACATAGAAAACCTTAATTTTTGTTCACTTTTAGTTTGAGAAGTTGGAATCAGTCTGGGTCTGTACCTGTAATTTGTATGGGGGAGAGGGAAGGAGGACCAGAGTGCTGTTAATATTTCCTGCCTACCTGCCAACACCTTTAGAGCTGCAGTCTGTGAGCCTGTGTACTGGAAGTCAGAAAACACCAAATCCTGGACTGAGGCGATGACAGGTGAGGTGTTTTCATTTTTGTTATTTCTGATCTAATACACAGTGCAGCTACACCCTCCTTGCCTCACCCTGGCAATGGAAAGCAATTCTCTGGGACTGGCTAAGAGCAGAGAAAGTTTGTTTTGCAGAATGAGGCATGATAAAAGCATAATAATGAAAGAATGATTCATCTTCATCTCCATTGCCACCAGCAATCCATGGAGTTAATGACAAACAATGTATTACTATATTTTCACCGTGTAAAACTCCCCTTCAGCTTGCTTATGTCTCGTTACGTCTAAATGTGAGAACTGATTTCTGAAAATTTACTAAGCTGAAAAATGTTTCTTAAAATGGGTTCCTGCTGTTGGTATGTTATGAGCGTGTGTGTTTAGTCGTAACTGTATTTCAGGCACCCCAAAACCTGAAGAGATCCAGAACCATGAACTGAAGTAAATTTTGTATCCTATGCCGTATGTAACTCTGGTTGTAGTATTTGCTGCAATGACAAAAAGTAAAATTACACTCTGACCAATTTCTCACCTGCTATCCCCTATGCTATACAGAGGAAATGTGTGGAGCAAAGGGTATTCTGTTTCCATCACAAATACACTGTAATTTTTTTTTTTTAAAAAAAAAAAGCCTGTTCCACTTTCTGCATTTCCTAGTGGTATTAATGTAAATTTTATTTCAGCAGGCCTTGGTAGTAAACATCGTTTTGATACTCCCCTTGCCATACCTCCCTTTTGCCACAGATAGTTTGTCAGTTGCTGTTGCCAGTGAGAATGAAAATGAAAGCGGGAATAGCACTTTATTATTAGAAATACTTTGGAAGGTTGAGTATCTCTTAGCATTTCTAAGTAGAACTTGCGTATTTCATTAAAACTTGCTGGATAAATCTTACATCTCAAAAGGTATGGCCTCTCCAAACCCACAGGGAAAGATAAAATAAGAATTCCTCTTTGGGCTATGACCTACTGTGTTATCCACATGAAGTAGCACCATTTCCTCACCAGATGCCATGAACAGCTGACTCCTGGGGTTTTTTGCTTATGTGAAGTCTGTTCACGTAAGTTCAGTCTCTCCCTGTCTTTGAGAACAGGATGTTGGCGCTTTAAAGCGGTTCATACTTCATTGCCTAGTTGAAAAAAATTCTTCTTCTAATAAGTAGTTGTAACTAGCATCTGAAGTTAAAAGTATTTCATGGGACCTCTGACACATACCACCTCTCTGCATAAAACAGCTCGGGTATCATTGGCTGTTATCAAAATACTATTTGTATGACCAGTATATATGGCTCCTTAAAAAACAAGCTTGCACCAAACCTTTGATTGCATAATGAGCACAAACTACTTTAAAAAGGAGCTAAAAGAGGACAGGAATTAAAACTTGCCCTCAAAGGGGAAACTTAAGCTTTCATTTGTTGGAGAGGGGTTGGGGGCAGGAATAATCCAGTAAAAAGCGACCAGAAGAAAGCGATGGGTCTGACAAATGTTTTCCTTGACAGGTCAGTAATCAAGGAATGGAGAAGAACTAAATAGAAAAACAAACTCTGCTCACCGCCCCCCTTGACATGTCGTAATGTTGGGAGAGTTCCAGGGCCAGGGTTTGAATCAAAAATAGTAATAACGGGTACCTACATGCAAAATAACATAATGAATATTAAAGATTGGATAATGTCTAAGAATGCCATGCTGTGAGCAGTTCAGGATAGGTAAATGTTGCTACTGAATTCTAACAGTTTTAAATAGCATGTTCATTACAGAAGTAAGACCCTCTGAAAGGCTAAGTAATAATGGCTGGTATAATTAAAATCTTGTCTGTGAATTATTATGGTGCAGAAAGGAAGCGCAGTGACAATTAACTTCATGAATGTATTTCAGAGAAAGTAAGGGACTGATTAGAATGGCCTGGAAGTCAGCATTAAAAACTTGTAAAGCCCTGATCTGATACTCTGCACGTAACTGCAGCCCTCATCACCTTCCCGCGTGTGCCATGCAACCCAAGAGGCGTAACTGGGGACAGAAGTGAGCCTTCAGAAGGTGAAGCAATTCAATTCTGCCCCTTCTCTGTACTGCTCTTAGTTTGCACCTCTTTCCTACTCCCTTCTCCTCATCTGTTTTTTAAAACACTCATGCTAAGGTCTGTTCTAATGTCAGTTCTGTTTTTCTACCCAAGCCTTGAATAGGAACATACATGCCACAAAAGAAAAAAAAAAAAAGGGGG
>JANZLQ010000089.1:42894868-42928462 GCA_026212715.1 Elanus axillaris | reverse complement strand
GGGAATCACAAGGCCTGCTGTGCTCAGAACGCTGGAGGTGATAAAGACGAGCGTGTATTGCATCTCGCTCCCATCGCCTTCTCGAGGTCTAATCCTTCAGTGTCTTTCGCCTTTTATCAGCAGGACTGAGGGACTCTGCACATACCGGAGAATGAAAAACCTCTGTAGAGAACTTCACATGAATGCTGTATTGCTAGTGTGAGCAAAAGCTCATATTTCTGGAAGAATCCTATACTACAAAGGTGTTAAGGAACCATATTATATATGGAAGAGTACATGCAGCGCTGTAGGTGACGGGGTTTGCAAATGGCAATCTGGTTAGAGTGTTAGCCGTACTGAGTGGGAAAACGGCCCAAGCAGCTTTCAGAAAAAGACCCTGCTGAAGAAAGTAGTTTTAGAAGGGTTTTTCGTAGTTGGCCTGGCAAAATTTTAATTGCTACTTGGGACCAGATGAAGTGTATTCAAAGTCATAATTTCCATATGAATCAATGGAATTTTGGTGCTTAAGTATCCTTTAAGAATTTGTTCTTGCTAGGTAGTCACCAGTTGCGTTCGGACTGTAAAATTTCATTAGCGCTGGTAGTTTGCCAGCCTTTGAAGGCAGAAGTAAGTAGTAGGAATGAATACACTGATACTCAATTCCTCAAATGCATCTGGAGAGCAAGGAGAAGTTTCATTTCCTGGTGGCATCACTGATACAGGGCATAAAAAGGTTAAATGTCATTATTTCTTTACACTTTCGTTCTAAAAAGGTAGCTCATAAAGTTACGAAGGATCGAAGTGCGCTGGAGCGTTCTGTTGTATTTGGCAGCTCCTCTGCTGTTGTGTACGTGGACACTGTTTCGTGATACGGGTAGATGTAGCTGGTAAGCTGTCCTTTGGCACCACCATTGTTACACAGAAAGCATACCTACAGAAGCGTGTGTCGTAAATCTGCGCAGTGCGTAAACTGACTTCTTTTTTAGATGCTCTTTATCTCATTGTGCCATATGCCAGTTAATGTGGCTGGACAGCTTGCCTTTTTCCTTACGAGTGGTAAAGAAGATGCACGTGCTGTTTTCAAAGATGGGTATAAGGTTTACCCACAAAGCTTCCTCTGACCTAAAGATTTGGCTAAGTTTCCCCTTTGTAAATGTAAAGGTTAGATTGTAGATTAGATGTAAATGTTCAGATAGATAACTGTAACCCCTGAAGTCTGGATGACATCTTGGCAAGTAAACTAAGCAGGTTCGGGGAATCTGTGGTGGCTAAGGACTGATTAGTTTATACAGTTTATACAGAATATGACAGCAAGACCGTATATTTATATAGGTGTACGTTGTCCCCGGCTTTGCTGTTCTGTGTTTAGTTACTGCCCGAGGTGTGGTTTGTGCCCTCGCTTTAAGAAATTCTTGACAAGCGTGCTCTTGGCTGCATGGCTGATTTTTTTAGTGTCCCCTTTAAATGCAGACATACAAAACTGCAGACACAATTCTGGTGTGGTTCATGCCAATGCCACAGGCAGAGCTAAAAACACCTCCTCCTTCCTTCTTACTGCACTGCTCTTGCTCAAGCACAACCAGTTGCTGGAGAGCAATGGGTCAAACTGAGACTTAACACAGACACGTCCGTCGTGCTTGGAAGAACTAGGCTACACCATTTCTTCTTTATCCATACGGATCCTTTTGTGCAAGAGACTAAATCTATAGTTATGGATATTTGAATTGTAAAAGTTGATTGGGGGAGAAAGTCGTCTTTTTTTCTGCAGCATGCTGGGGAAATATTCCTCTGTAATTAAGGAGGTTCTTGTTAGGGTTTTTCACCTTTAAAGGCTGCTTTCCACTGTTGCACTACTGAACGTGCAATATTGTAAATTCAAACTGGCCACAGAGGGGGGGAAAAAATAAATAACTTAACCACTCAGAATGGTCCTTACTGCTTGCAGGGATCAGGCTAATGAAATCCAGCAAGGAAGCAGGAATCTTGCTCTTACCTCTACTGACGTAAACCCAAAGTAATGAATAGAGTGAGTCCGGAGCAGTATGGGCTGTCATACTCTGGGAGGGAAGCCCTGCCTTCCTGGTAATTATTATTAAAATCTGATTCTTGTAATGTTTTATTTACCTTCTGTAGCAGATGCTTTTTGGGTTGGATGCATCAGAATCTTGAGGACAATGCACTCTATGAATACTGCTTCAAAAAAATTGTATGAAGCGCTTCCCTTTTGTTGTGTTGGCAGTCTGGCAGGACAACCGCACTGTGAATGAAAAGCGGAAGGGCAGACAGAGACATGTTCCGTACCACCCAGGGCCTGAACTGGACCGTGTCCTCTTCCTTATGATGATCACTCCCGATCTCCGAATCATTCCTGATTCAACAGAATTAGGTCCGTAGTAACTGTGGCAACACGAACCAGAGAAAGCAGCTTATGACCTAAAGCTGAGGTTGCTCCTCTTCGAGTATTAATGGGGTGGGTTTTTTTTCCTCCTAGCAAGCTATGTTAATTGGCCAAGAAAAGAAAGCAAAACAACTGTTCTTTGATTATGGCGGTGCTTTGATGTTTCTGTTTCACCCTGACCTAATCTCAGTAATGGGAGAAAAACAGAAGTTGGGAACTAAAATGATGACGCTCATAACAAATTTTTTGGCATTAAAGCACTGAATATTTTTTTTGTTGCCTCACTAGAAAATCTGACCTTGAATTTCAATCTTCTCACAGGCCTAAATTGTCAGAGACTTTGCTTTGACCAGTAGGTGTATACGAATAGGACAGGTAGAGTGCGTGGGAGTCCTCAGCAAGGCATGCAATTGTTTGCATTATGCAGTTAGACATGACCTGCGAAGAATGCACAAGAAATTCTCTTCTCGCTTTCTTTTTGATAGGTAAGGAAAGCTTGCTTTGTTTCTTTAAATAATTCTGTTACTTACCTCAGGAATGCCTGTGACACTCAGTCTGCGACATGCAAGGAAAGCTTCCTGAAAGCTCACGCACAAACTTCACAGGTTTATTCTATCATTTACCATCGCGCTGGCTCTTAGTCACCCTGCAGCCCTCCGGTGAAGCAGGGCTTCAATTTCTATCATTAAAACCCCCCCAACTTATTAATTTAAAAAAGAAACATGTTCACCCGTTTTGGTTCATCTTTATTTTTCTTCAGTGAGCAAAGGAGGGCACGAGTCAAAATCTTTTCTCTCTGTCACAGCTGAATATTAGTAGGTGAGCAGGAAGAGATTTTGTCACGTCGCTTATCTCTGGAAGAGGCAAAACCGCTTCTTGAATAAGAGAGGCTTAGGCACGAAATAGACACTAGGCTGCTCTGCAGTGTTGAGACTGATGTGCTTCCCACTATATTCAGAAGTTCTTTTTCTGGGTCTCTGGAGACTGTAACTTCAGAAACACAGACATCTGTGAGTTTAGGCAACTGGTAAACAGGAACGTTAGAGCTCGGGGTCCCTGAAGTGTTCTGGGCCCTTCTGAAGGCTGTTGTGAGGAAGAGGCCAATTGCTGGAGCAGGAATTGCGCTCAAGAGCGAGCCGCGTCCTCCACCCTCCGATCGCTCGTCTCTCTCTGACAGCCGACGTGTCTCTGCGTCTCCCCAGGCCATATACTGCTTGTGCTTGAGTTGCTTTCCGGAATAGCTGCCATGAGACAGGCTGCCAGGAATCAGAAAGCCCCGTGTTGTGGATAACTCCCAACCTGACCTTTTGTACTGAGCCAGTTACTAACAGCTGGGAACGGGTCACCTCATCAAAGCTTTCTCTCCGTAGTAGAAGAATGTGGCTGCTTTTAACAGTTTACTGGCCAAACTAGGTGTGTTCGGCTAGCCTACTGAACGGCAGGATTGTAGCAGTCATCTCGTCGGGCTTCGTGCGGTTGGGGGGGTCCTCTTTGGGTTTTCTTGGGCTGGGTTGTTTGGGGCGCGGGAGTTGGTGAGCTCTGCTGGCCTCGCGAGGCTGTGCTGGTGCCTCTTGCTGCTACATGACATGGCTGCTTTTGCCTGCTCCCATCTGAATACAATACCAGATTCTGGGCAGAGGCACAGGAGAGCAGCAGCTCTTTAATTCTTTAAAGGCCATTTGTAAAGATAAAGGGCGAAATACTGCATTTACTCAGGCTTTTTTTTTTTTTGTGGTGGTATCAAAACAAACCCATTTAAATAATTACAACATTTTCCCCATATTTCCTTTACGTGCCAATTTTCACAGACCCCATGGCAGTATTAACTGCCTGCTCTTGCAACACATTCCAAACACAGTGGAGCATCTGAGTCTTACACAGTAATGGCGACAGCGAGTAGCTGTTGTGTTTCCACCTAGAGAAGAGCTTCGTGTTGCTGTGATTACCTTACCTTGACTGTAGGACATTGGCTTTTGGTTCTTGTTGCAAGTGAAAAATAGCAAGTCATAGAGTAGAATTATTTCGCTTTACTACCAAAGTGTTACTTCTCCCGATGGAACAGCAGGCCATGTTGGGCAAGCGTATGTAAGACACGGTAGTCCCAGCACCTAGCGCTATACAGGCCCTTGTTGCAGAGGAGATCCTTTGTCCTTTAGGGCATTAATGAGGAAATCCTTTCCACTTTCAGCTCTGATAATGGCAACTGTAACACTTGCTTTAGCAGCTCATCTAGCTAAGGGAGCAGTTGGTTTGTGTGTTTCTTGGAGGCTAATGCAGTGCTACTGCTAAATCTTTACAGCTCTGTCATGTTAATGCCAAAAAAGAGAGAGTATTTGATTTTCTTAAAAAAACCCAAGCAAACCGACCACAAACCTTGCTTTTTGTGGTCAGACCCTCACAAATGCCCTGGAGTCTGTTCAGTTCTTTCTATTGAATAATTTCGGCGTAAGGCCCTTGTAAAGTTTGCTCTAAAATGGATTCAGTCCAAACCTTTTGTTTGTTAGTGAAGAACAAGTTACAGACAGTAGATCTTTCTCTCTTGTTTAATATGTATAAGCTCCTATTACAAGCTCTATCCAAGGAACGTTCGGTTAATTACTCAAGGCATCTTGTTATTTGGAGCCGCTGCTTGTAGGGGAGGTGAAACTGCTTTTGAGAAAGCGCGGGCGGTTCTTTTTGACTGTTTTGTTCCCCACTGTACAGCCCAGCCGAGCACCGTGTGTTCCTCTCGCCAAGGGGAGACCCTCCCTGTGCCTGATTCTCTTGGTGCTCCCGCACAGGAGGGGAATAACTGACATTAGGCGAACTGCACCTCGGAACCCAACGGAGCCGCATGAGAGGAGAGTTTGAGTGGCTGCTGGGGCAAGGGGAGTCGAGCTGACTTCTCTGCTTTCCCATCTGGCCAGTCCTTTCCATGCCAGAGTGGAGCTGGGCGGGGATGCCGAGGCGGTGCTGGCTGTCACGGGCCACTATATCCTTGTTTTTTCCAAAGCGGGTCACCGATGTTTTCAGATAAGTGCCGTAAGCTGGTGGTGATTCAGATCTGGTTTTCAGCGTAGCTGCCAGCTGATGGAAATTTCGTTCAATTTCAGCTGGCCGCGGCTGAAAGGGCTGGCACATAGCTTTCCCTGTCCCCCTTCTCCCAGCCCAGGGGAAGAGCAGTCGCATCGCGTGCCTTTAGGGAATGCCCCTCGGTGTCGGGGATCCCGGTGCCCATCCTTAGCGTGCCCAAGAAGGGGCGTGCTGGGGAGGCCTGAGCCCGGTTGGCAGGCGGAGAGGACTGAACACGGGGAAGTTGCGGGCAGGCTACCAGGGCTTCTGCCTTTCCCTTAGTCCTGTTCCTGCTCTCCTGCGACAGACCGGGACCTTCCCTGCGGCAAGAGCACTGGAAGAGCTCCTCGACCTCCCCCGTCTCCTGGCACTGGGCCTGGGGAGCAGGGCAGAGTGTTCCTCCTTGCCTACAGCCCACGGATGCCAGCCTCCCGCTGCCGTCGGGCCCGCTCCTGCCCCAGGCTGTGCTGGCATCCCAGCGCTGCTGTGGTCCACGGACACGCAGGCAGCCGGCCCGCGTGGCTCGCATGCTCTGGGCACGCAAGGTGGGAACTGCTTTTCCTCACGTGCACACGGAACTTAATGTTAATTCCCTGGAGAGCTGCCAGTAGGAGCTGCCTGTTAGGGCCGTGGCACAGCAATTAGACCCAGGTGATTAGTGAGGGAGCATTGCGGCTCTGCTCTGGTGCTGAGGGAGCGGAGCTGGGCCTGGGCGTGAGTCTTGGCTTTGGGTGGAAGCGTGAGGACTGGCTCTCAGGATTGCTGGTTTCCGTTTCTGGCCCGAGCAGAGCGCGGGTTAGTAACCAGGGCAGGAGCCTGGAGTCCCCCCGAGGGGACACCGCTCGGCACTGCAGGAGCGGGACGGAACCCGGCGTGTTGCTGTGTCCTGCTGCGGGCGGCCGCAGTCCTTTCCTTCCTTCTGGAGAGGCTCAGCCGCGCTCCTGCCTGGTGAATGTCCGGGACAGAGCCACGGCGTCTGTGGCAACAGCGAGGTGTCACTGGCGGTTGTGCCCTTGGAGTACAGCAGCTCTTTCCCATCAGAAAGAAGGAAGCACCCAGTCACAGAGATAGATGGTTGCCTCTCTGTAAATAGCAATCCAAGTGACCTAATTCAACGCAGCAGCAGCGCTCCGGAGGCGTCCCTCAGCAGGCTCCATGGCAGGCCGAGCTGGAGCTGACTCATCACTTCCAGCGCGGCAGAGACTGGAGCTTTCAGGCCCTAAGGATTTCACTGTTTCTTTATTAATTTTAAATTGATTAAAATGAATTTTTAAAATGCCAGGAGAGACTTGCCTAAAGAAATGGTTATAAAAAAAGAAGGAGGTAGTCGGTCTGTGAGAGTTAACAGTCTCTGGCTTATGCAGCTGTGAGCACCCATTGCAGCTTGGAGGAGACTTATGGCAGCTGTTCTGTCCCGGTGGATTAGCAAGGACAGGATTAATCTGTCATTATTATAAAAAAGTGAGAATTAGAAGCCGCCCTTGCTTATACCTAGTGCAAACCCATCGGTGTCCTCATCCACGGCAGGATGGTGTTACAGGTTTCTGCTCTCAGCTGCAAGCCTTTGTCCGGAAGGAAGATCTCCTAGGGAAGTACATCCCTGCGGGAGCACCCCGTTCTCTCCCAGCATCGCCCAGTACCTGACGAATCTCATACCAGGGGTCCAGAGACTCCCTGGGGGAGCCTGCAGGGTGTCTTGTACCAGAACAGGCTGTCGGGTCCTCTGCTCAGCCTCCGTGTAAGGGTGCCGTAGCGAGTGTGGGCAGTAACAGATGGGGTGGAGGATCTTTTTTCCCACTGTCAGAGGGCAGTTACAAACGAGCTTTTCTCCTGGGCCATTTTCACTTGCTGTTCGTGCCCCAGCTCCACCGGGTGGAAGCTGCCTTACGCTGTGAAGCAAGAGGATTGCTGTCCCTTACAGCTTCCATCTGCTTCAGTGTCACGGCACAAGTCAAGGTTATGCGGACACTTACAGCTTTTCCCTTCCGCCTCTCCCCTTTCACACGGACGGGGAGGTGGGTGCAGCCTACCAGCCAGCCAGCAGCCCAGGGACGCCTGGGGACCCGCGTGAGCCAGCACCAATAAGGACCCTTCCATGCCATGGTGGACTCCCGAGATGTAGGAACCCTTGTCTTGGAGGCTACAGAAGCAGGGTCGGAACCCTCTCTGCGTGGGGAATTCTCCCTGAAGGTTCATCCTGGGGAAACCATCCCTCAGCATCCTACCTGCTGCTTTGGGCAACGACACTCACCTCCGTGGTGCTGGAGTGCAAGGCAGCGGCTCAGGGTCTGGCCCTACCCTGTCAGCAGGGATTGTTCTGCATTCCAGTGAAGGTCAGGGATAGCTCAGATAGCATAAACACTAGATTAACTGATAAAGCTTTTTGTCTTGCAAGTAAATACCAACAAATTAAAAAAAAATAGGCAGGTAGAAAGCTCTCTGGTACTTCAGAGAAGACAGAGCAGGAAGCTGAGAGGAGTGAAGGAGCAGAATACAGAATTCGCCTGGAGATAATGAAGCAGCAGGTTTTGTCAGCCCCTTTTATGTCTGTCTAAAGCAAGAGACCTGCTATTTCGGTGAAACTAAAGAATAAAAATTTTAAAAAACCAGAAAACCTCTGCAAAAAACAATTTGACGCTTGCTATTGATTGAAGTAACGGAGCACGTAGAGTTCTAAGAAGTTGCATAAAAGCGTCTTTGGTCTGCTTTAAAAGTCCCTCTAAAAGAGACGGTGATATTACTCATGTTGTTCATCTATCTGTCTCTTCTCATCTCTAGGTCTCAAAAGCTGAATTGCTCTAAATTCACATGCCGAAGTGGAACCTGTTTTTCCTGACTCTGTGCCCTGCACTCAGCTATCAGTCTTGCCTGTAATGCTGCAGAACAGATATTGCTGTGGAAGAGCCCAGCCCGGCTGATAACACAGTTCCTATTCACCTCCTTGAGCATCAAGTGGTGTCAACTGGGATGACTGGAGAAGCCCCTCTCTTCCCCTCGGCCTCTAAGATCAGGTAGGAAGGGTGCTTTCTTGGGTCTTGATGTCCCACAGTCAGCAGCAGAGCTTTGTCCTGGGTGGGTCACCACTTCTGTGACGTGCTCCCTTTGGCTTCACTTCGGAGGCCCATGAAAGATGATAAAGGACTGGCTTATTTTGTATGGCATGCGGATTGATGTTTTACCTGAGAGTGGCTTGTGTACAGATTTTAAAATGTTTTTTCTGACCAAGGTGCTTTCCAAATTAATAAATTATACTAACGAATTCCTTCCCGTGGTTAAACAGACTCAGATTTAGTGTTTTACTCAACTCAGGAAATTATTAAGTAGGGTAAGAAGAGCGCTGGGTTACAGAATGTTCTTGCTTCATTCGTTTTGTCAATTGCAGTTTTAGTTTTAATTATTTATAACACACCATAATGTACTAGTTAATTTACAGTAGCATATTTCTGTACAGTAATGAAATTAGTGACATGAGACTTACTGCTGCAGCACTTGCTGTTTACTCTTTGCTGAGTAATATACACATTAATTATGTGCATATTAGAATGGCTTTAAAATATATGGAGACTCAGCTGGAGGGTTAAGGTGTTTCAGACTTGCTTGTTCTTCATGTAGTTAAAAATAGTGTCATCTAAGACCTGATCCGAAAGAAGTACATGAAATCAGTGTGACTATTCATGGAAGGAAGGTTCTGGGAATGTGAAATTCTTTCGACCTCTGTAGGGCCAGGCCTTAGCCAGCAGACAGTAAAGAGGACATTTCAGTGTTTTAAGGGCAATATTCTTGTATGGGGTTATCTTATTCCTATTCCCTTCTAGTTAAAAGATCCCTAACAAGACTGCCTTCTCTGTCCCATATGAGTTGCTGCAAAGTCTGTTTAAGCTGTGCTGCTGCTAAGGACAAGCACGGGTGTAGAGGTTGGAGAAGTGCCGGCCCCATGGGTCTGAAACATGACTTTGGCAAAACAAAATGCTGTCAGATTCACAAGGCAAACAGACTTGAAATAGAGAAAATATTTTTTCACATTTTTTTACGTTTTATCACTCAGCTGTGCTATTTGTAGTAGTAGTAGACACAACATTTGCAGGAAGAAATGTGACAGATCTATTCAGCTGGCAATACTAAGTTTTCTGTATTGGTGCCACTTCTTGCCAACAATTCCTATCCTGTGGTGAAAGTTGTGTGTAGTTACCTAACAAGACAACTGGCTGTCTTCATTATGTATTTCCATTTTTTCAAGCTGGAGATAAGACATGCCCAGCTATGCCAGGAATTAAAACAATCCAACACGTCCATTCTTGTTCGGTGAAAATGCTGCCCTGTATTTTCAGCGGAAAACAGTTATATTCTCTGTATTGTCACAGGTTCTACTGTTTAGTGGTAATAGCTCTCAAGCATCAAAAAAAACCAACAACAAAACAAAAAAACCAACAACCGAGGATATTCTTCCTAGCGAGTGCCTTACCTTACTCCCTATTTTGCCTCTTTTAGCTCCAGGCTAAGGATACTGCTTCTGAAAGAAGAGTGATTCACCCCCTCCAGCTATACCAGCAGCTGGCCTCTTAGGGTTTGGTTTTCTTATATCTTATAAACATGCATAATCCATGCTTTCTCGCAGTCGCTGCATGGCCTTGTGAAAGCAAGGACTGGCTGGGTGAACAGAACCCGAGGGGCTTTGCCCCTGAAAATTCAGCGTATGTGAATAGGTCACATCAAGTAATTGAGCTGCCTTTTCTTTCCCCCTGAGACTTCTCTGGAGGAGCTGCCATCACCTCGCAGGGAGGCCGAAGCAGTGAGGTGCAGACCCCCGGGTGCCTTGCCAGGTAAGCGCTCCCGTGCTCCTTGCAGCGGAGGTGGTGGAAGGGCTGGGCGCAAGAGACGGGAGGGTCAGAAGCTCCTGGGAGACCCACCAGCCCTTCTCTGGCGTCACATAGCTCTGGCCAGGCGCTGCATGACCGAGGGGAGAGTCGCACCCCCACGCTACCGCGCAGGAGGTGGATGCGGGGACTGACGAGAAGACAGCCCCCTTTAGCCTTCTGATGGACGAGGGGTCAGGTTGTCAAGCTTTGCCGCAAAATCACGCCGGGCATTTACACAAGCATCCCTGTGGGAGAGGCCGTGCCGCGCACCCTGCAGGTCGTTCCCGACTTGTAGCCTCCCACTTCGATGGGTCGATAAAACAGATGGGTTTTCCGGAAAGCGTGCGACTGAGTAAACCCTGCGGGGTGGAGGGTGGCTCTCTGAATAAGCCCCACAGGGGAGAGCGCTGGGTGGAGATGGACGAGGGTGATGGGACGCTCAGAGAGTAATGCAAAGAAGCTGCCTTCATCTCCTTGTGAAGGGGACTGTAGGGTGGCCTGTGCTTTAGATAAACAGCTGTCAACAGCTGAGCGGATCACCTGGGGGTGTAAATGTCTCCCTGAGCTAGCCAGGCCGGGGCGGGGGGGATTATGTGGCTCAGCCCAACCTAAGGTAAAAATCTGAACCACTAGCAGAGGAATTTCAAAGAGAGCGATCGGCTTGCGCTGCCGTCAACTCACATATCCCTTCCTGGTGACCGGGGACGCCCAGTGCCATGGCAGTGAGTGTATTATGGACACTGATAATGGGAATCACACTGGCATGAGGACTGAACTGTGTATTGCAATTGCTAACTCACATTTGTATTGTGTTTTCAGTATGTTTTATATCACTCCGCTAAGTCAGAAATCCTGGGTGCAGGTGGTGCAGGTGGTGCCTGGGCGCCGGCGGGGCTGGCGGCTTTAGGCCATCTCGCACCGCACGGTGCCGGCACTTGTTACAGCTCTGCGCTCTGCGTTTCTGTCGGGTCTCTAATTCCCTCCCAGGCCATGGGGAGAGCACCCCTTTCAAACACCAGGCTGTTACAGTGGTAATATCCCATGTATGTTATTTAAACATCACAGTACTTTACTGCACAAACGTATGCATTTCAGTAAAGCAAAGTATTGCTCAGTGCAAGGATGAATGATGGAGTTTGATCTCCAGCCGATGATGGATAGAAACCGATACATAAACTGTTCCCTTATCAAACACAAAAAGCACTTTCCTGCAGAAGAATGGGCACAGAGTATCCAGCCAAGGAATGGAGATTTTCCTCCTTTCTGAAAATTCCTTTTGTCTCTCAATCTATCAAATTCTACCCCATTAAAAAATAATAGGAAAAACCTATGGGAGACGCTTTCAGCTAAGCATATTACAAGAAGATCTGCCCCTTTCTCAAGTTACACGAGGCTCAGACATTTTCAGTGATACTAAACTGCACATCAGTAGTGGCATCAAACGCACGTGTCCCCTTCTACACACACCCCAGGCCACGGTATATGGCGTGACACCTGGTTTCCCATACTACATCCCCTTATCTCTGAAAGCCTAGTGCCTGTTATGGGCACGACCATTCCCCAAGAAACTTTAGAAAGACACAATATGCATTTGCTTAAGTCTCTACAGAATTAATGTCCAGGGTGAAATTTTGCCCGTGGTATTTTATGACACCCACTTGTAAATAATTTTGCTTCTAAGCACAAAGGTTTGGGGAAATAAAAAATGCCAGTGCTCCAGACAGAGCAAAGCTAGATCCCCCCATTGTCATAACGTGCCATACAGTGTGAGACGTGATGGTGATGAACTGCCCTTGTTGTTGAAGCAGAGCATATTCAGACTGGAAGACAGTTCACAAGTGGCTGGTGCAAATTATTTTTGTAGTGATACCTTTATTTCAGGCACGTCGGTCCAGATAAACAAGACTCTTGTGTTGTTCAGTCAGTAACCAGAGTCTTTGTGATTTAGCCTTGCTGATTTTTAAAAATTCTTAGCGTCAAAATCCTGGTGGCCTCAACCTTGCTTATGCACCACAATCATTCAGTACTGGGCTAGTAAAAATGACCCATGCCTAAAAAGCTGTGCCTGTCACCCTGACCTCCAGAGTGCAGCTCAGTGACTCCCTGGGCTTGTTCTAGAGACATAGGGAGGCAGCCAGCACTGACCATATGGATGGAATGGTCATTTATGACAGTATTGTCCTCTGTGTCCTCCTATTAAGGAGAAGACTGCAACAGTTATTTGTGCAAACCATTCAACACAAAGTTAGGCAGGACTTTGTTAATCCATCTTGGGAGATGCAGAATCCTTTGGTGGCAGTTGGTTTCTCACATTTCTTTAAAGAATGTGTGTGTGTATATATTGCAGAAAGGCAGAAAATAATTGAAAGAATTACTCTTTTCTTTTTTTGCTTCTAATTTGCTCGTTAGGGATTTGTTAGATGGAAACCTAGGCAATGAAGAAAGTAAGGAAATCTCACCAGGAGCAACACACATGTGCAGGTACCAAACGCCCGCATGCACCTGAATTCAATTGACGCAAAGAAGCTGAATTTAAAATGCACTACAGAACAAAGCAGGGCCAGCTGGAGGATTTCCTGTCAGAGAAAGGAAAAGCCTGGGGAAGCAGCAGGCAGAAACACTGAGCTGTGACACGTTCATCCTGGCTGTGAGTAGTTTATCTGGAAGGAGGGGAACGGGAATGGGAATGTCTTGGTTTGGTCATTTGGCCTAGTGAACTCTTCCAGTTAGCAGTTTTTTCATCTAGTATTCAAAATGTTGGAGGCATTTATATTTTCATATATATTAAAAAATGTGTGTGTGTATATATATACATGGGGCACAGTTGAGTAAGTGTTCGTTACAAAAGGCTCCAGAAACACTGTGCTGCTCTCTCTGAGCACAAAGAGAAGCAACAGAAGATACAGAAAAACTTGTCAGGGTTACTCTGAGCTAAATGATGTACAGCTGTGTCAGTATTTGATTTGAGAAGAGCTTGTTGGTGAGTGGTGGTGCCACACCTTTCAGGTTGCTGTCGGAGCGCTGCAGGGAGTGGGGAGGTGAGTGCTCGCCTGCCTGCAGCATCTCCCTGCTGTGCTGGGGAAGCAGGTGCTGGGGGAAGGGGTGGGCTTGGGGCAACCACCGTTAGGATCCTGGTAAACAGGGGGCTGGAGGAGCCAGAGGTGGCTGTAGAGGCTTTTGGCAGGAACCGTCTCTGCTGGGACGCTGCTGCCGACAGGCACGCCTGTGGCAAGGTGCAACCCCTCTCCCCTGTTATCCCGTCCTTGCCTTGTCCTCCCACGCCAGAAGCTCAGGGCTGGGGGTGCCTGACCGCAGTGTTGCGGGGAGCGAGACCCGCGGTGCTGTCCCTGCCCCATATGGTTCCTGTGCTTCGTCACCTCTGGCTTTCCTGCACTCCTGATGATGGCAGGTGGCACTCACAGCTCCATAAAACACCTTGTAGGTTTGACTATTTTACAGACTTTTAAAGTTGCTAGGTATCCAGTATTTCCTTTACCAGGCATTAACAAAAAAGCTTCTTTAGCTCAAGTGAAAATGCATTTAGTTCAGTACTGATCTTGCAGTCTCGATCTTGTCATACCTCTAATTTTAACGTAGGCTGAGTCACTTTCGTCCTACTGCTTTAAAATCAGGCTATGGAGCACGGTCGTGTTCTGGTATGTTTGGGAAGTAGAACAATTTTTCTCTCTCTTAGTCAGATTTGTCCTGCCAAGCTTCTGTCACTCGGTGCTCTTAGATATAAAAATAACATCTATCTGGGGATGATTTGCAGAGTTAGTTTTATGACTGTAAGCAAAATTGAAACGTGAAGGATGCCAGCTTACATTATGCAGATTGATTTATAAAAATAAATTAAATTGAAGTATTAGTCCCAGTGAAATATTTAACCTTGTTTTGACATAATTCCTTGGGGAAGAAGTTGCATTGTGTATGCAGTACAGCAGTTAAGCAGTAGTTGCTTTCTTAGTTTTGTTTATCTGTGGCCTACTAGTTCCTCTCTTGCCTGCCTGTCAAACCCTCCTCTGAGGTTGTGTTTGTTAATGTTTTGACGCCTACAGTACTGTATTGTTCCCTCTTCTTGTTCTTGAAAACACCTGATTTGGTTTTTGCAAATCCAAAGACTTAATCCGAGACAGCCTTTTGGCATGGCAGATACAGGTAGAACAGCTGTGGTCTGGCAATGCTATGAACTCCTGGAAGCAGTTGTGATGTGAAGCCTTGACAGTAGTTAGAGTTATTCCAAATGCTGTGTCTGCAAGTATGTACCTCTGTACCTACGGGGAGAGATAACAGAAAATACAAGGGGAATGCCACACTACATGCGTGACTGTAATGCAGCTAAAATATTGTACTCCTGGGTCCGCGGTTTAGGAAGAAAGTGGCAAAACTAGAAAAATACTGAAAATGGGACAAATCCAAGATTGAACAAGCTTGATCTGTTTATATACAAAATCTGGTTGTGAATCTGGGCTGATCTAATTTTGCATTCACAGGTTGGTTTCTTCACGTGAGTTTGAATTGTAAAGCAGTGGCTGATTCTTATTTTTAAACTGATTTTTGCTTTGAGTTCATTTGAACCTGCATCTCAGCAACAGCTTGGGTCTTCGGACAACGTGGGTTGTAACAGAAGTGAATACGTACACGTTACACCAACCTATGTAGCGTTGTTTAACCTCTCGGTATGTAGAAAGCCCCAGTGCTGCTCTTCTGCCTCAGAAAGGGGTGCTGTGCCGCGCTGGCAGAGGGAGGTGGGTGGAAGCAGTGAGACGAGCCACGGCGCTCAGCTCTGCGATTGTAGCGTTCCTCCCAGGATGGCACAAGTTTCACCTGCTAATGTTAAGTATGGATTTTGGCCCATAACACGAAATGAAGCCTGGTGAGGACTTGCTTTATTTCTGCTATGAAACAGGCATTCAAGATCTCTGCTCACTCTCAAGTATGAGTCTGTTTGCACAGCCAAGAAACGACCTGGTTCACCAGGCTGGTCTTGGTGAGACTTGAGGATAGTCCTTGCTTACAGAGACAGGCTAGCAGTTGGTAGCCACGTTAGTGGAAACAACATATCTTTTTAAATGGAAAAAGATAACTTGTTTTTAGTTGGCTTCATCTGTTTGTTTTCTGCCTCTAAGGAGTTTCAAACCCAATTTACTGGTCTGCTGGGTGAAAGTGAAGGATCTTACAGTGACAAAGAAATCCAGTACGTTATTCACTGGGGGGGAGGGGGTGGGGGTAGTGCTTCTTTGGTACATGAGTGGCTATCTGCTGAAGAAGTTGGTTTGGTTGAAAAAATGCTAACAATATTATGTATAATTCTGTGGTTTCCACATTTATGATGGCATGTAAGCAACAACAAAAAAAGATGACGGTAGCAGACTTGTTATTGCCTTATAGGAAGTCACACCAGGATTAAAGTTTGTAGTGTAAAGGGAAGTCATGTTATGCCTCTTTGAGGCTTCTTATTCTTCATTGCCCAAGACCTGAGTATACATGGAAGCAAGCTCCCTGTGCTCCAAAAGTATGTTACCCTGCACCTGTTGAGAATGAGCTTTGGCTCCTCTTTGCTGCTGGGTGGAGCAGGCTTTACTGTGCTGCTGCAGGGCTTTCCGAAAACCCCTTGCTCCCGAGACGCTCCTGTCTCCCTGCGCCAGCCCAGCGGGAGTCACAGTCCCGCTGGCAGGACCTGCGAGGTCCCCGCATGCCTGCGTCGACGCTCTTCGCCCATTTCAAGCTCCGTCCAAGGAAGTAAATAAGACTCCTGCTGATTTTGTCAGCTGGCTGCCCTGATGTTCAACCTCCCAGTGAGACTGAGGGTGGTGATCTTTGGTGGTTATCTGTGTTTCTGGAGGCTGCGGGATCTCCCCCAAAGGCCAGGCCTGTTGGACTGGATGCCGGACAAATGCAAAGCAGGAGGCAGGAGACAAATACAAGCAGGTGTGGGAGATGTTTGTGCATTGTCTGTTTGCTTGCTGACTGAGAACTAGGCCAGGATGATCAGTGTCCTCTTGCGATAGCTATGTCACCTGGCCATGCCTTTCAGTCATTTACAAGCAGGTGTCAGCCACTGAAACGAGCTGTGTCTCCTTGCCAGTTCCCTAAAAGCTGCCACCTGCAAAAGCTCGTTTTCTATTTGTAGCCATGGGTTTATCTGCTGTTTTTAAAAAAGCCTTGCATGAGTGGATCTCCAACCAGCTAGCCAGACACAAGCTTGCATATCTAAATTAATCTCCTTCCCCAGTGACTGCTGTCCTATTGCATCCCATACTGTGCATGGAGCCTTCCAGCTTTCTTGCAAAACAGAGGTGATGGAGCATAGAGCAACGTTAATGTCACTTGTCAGGTGCCTTCTAAAGGACAAGGTGAGGCTGAGTGTTTGTAATACATTCAAGACGATGTCAGTCTGAATTTCTCCATGGCTTCAATACAACAGTAGAAGTGGTGTTATCAGAAACACCACTTGAATATTGAAGATAAATTTATTAAGACAGGTGTAGACTAAAAAGGAACACTAAGTTGTTTCCTGTGAACAGTGTATGTCGGGGAAGGGCTTCAAGTAGGTGGGCCCTTTGTACCACCTACTTATCTATATTTGGCTTCTAGATAATTAAACTGATTATTTTTTGCTAGTGTACTCCGGAGTTTGAAAGCTGTAAGCGTTTACAAGCAAATTCTCCACTTGCAACGTAACTGAAAAATGCAGGCATTAGTTGGAATGAAGTTAGTATTTGGCTAGGCAACGGTTTTCTGTTCTCAGGCTGCGTTTGGGGTGTTTTTAGGGTATTTGATTTCTTCTTAGACGTGGAGTATGCACATTTATACTAGCAAGTTAAATTCATCAGAGTCTTGAGATGAGATTTCTTTTCTTACCTGTCTCTTCCATTGACCTTTCTTTAAGACCGCAAAACCTTCCTACAGAATAAAGATTTTTTTTCCCAGGGGATGGCAAAAGAAATGTTGCGATGTTTTTCGCTGCTAAGGACGAGTGCACTTTGTACATGCTGAAAGACTCAAACCAGCTAGTTTGCTGGCAGGAACAGGGTCACAGTGGCTTTCTCCTTCGCAGTTACCCAATTTAATAGATATTTTTATTTTCTGTCATTTTAAGGAGCATTGTCATTTTGGCTTGTGGCCTGCTGATGATAAGACAGAATGACTATGCCTTCTGGCTCCCGCAGCTCTCCATCTGTCTGTGTACATCTTCCTTTGAGAACCATGGTCCACAGATCTTTCCTCCTGCCCACTGCCAGCTTCTTGCTGTGGTGGCTCCACCTGAGCAAGGACTCCATGAAGATGTCTAGGCTCAAGTCACCCATTCTCTGCTCTGCTATCCAAATGGTAGAGGCAACTTTACTGAAGCCACTGTCTGCTCCTGGCTGAGCTGAGCTTTCCTGTGTGTCAGCGTGAACTGACAGCTCTGTGGAGCAGCAGGGTTCTGGATGTGTTCGTGGTCAGCACTTTTCTGAGCTCTCTATATGCCAAGAGGAAAGCAGAGAGCGACTAGACACTGCTGGTAGCCTCATCTCAAAAGGAATCCTCAGCTGATTACTTAGGGAAGATTTGCAGTCTTTTCACATCCTGAGGCGGTGGGAAGGATTGAAGCAGGTACTGAAATCTGAGGAGAAGTAGAGCTCCTCTACTTCAGCAGAAAATGGGACCCAAACTCTTGCTTCAAAAAAAGAAACTGCTTGCACCTAAGGTTTTTGGTAATGTTGCTTTTGCTTCTTTTACTGTATGAAACCGAGGCCAAGAAACAAATCTTTGGGGTCAGAACATTTGTGCTTGGTCTCTCAAATGAAATGAGAAAGTGACTGTACCTAACAGTAATGCATTCCTGTTAGGTACTATGGAAATTATGAAAGTAAGCAAGCCTTTGTGCTCTTGGTAATCACCAGGTGTGCGGGAGCCTGCAGTAATGCCATCAACAGTGGTGACACATCAGAGATATCGGTGAACTAGCTGCTGGTACGTGTTATTAGATGTTTATCCTGTGTTTGCCACTGCAGCCTTTAAGCCTGACAGTGTTTTACTTACCAGCTTGGGGAAATATTTCTATGCTCTTTCTGTGATTCCTGCCATGGTTGCAGCAGAGACTTGTTTCACTGTTAGTGCTATCTGGGGCTGGGCTTAAATCACAGGTGGCAGTGGTCGGGGCTTGACAGAGGAGGCAGAGTTGCCCCTTCTCTTAGGCAGCATATCTGGCAGCATGCACTAGAGCTTCACCGTGGCTCTCTTTTCCTAACCATATACACATGCCACAACCTGCTTATGCCAGGTAGGATCTCTCCAGCTGACTGGAAAGAAGAGGGCAAGCTAGTGAGCAACATCTGTGCTTGTCCTGTGATCCAGGTCTAGTGACTATTGGCCGAGTACTGCTCAAATGCAGAAGGAGTATTGTTGCGGCCAGCCTTCCCACAGGCTGATTTGCAGAAGCACGTGGCAAATGGAGTGTTTGTCGCTTCTGTTCAGTGATCTGCACAGTTTTGTGGAACCAGACAGGAAGATACTATCCCAAGTGCTGAAGAGTGAGAAGGTAATAGGTATGATTCAGATGACCACAGCTTACCTCAGGTTATAATAAATCACATGTATTTGAACAGCATGTAACAAAGTGATGCTTCTGTAGATTCTGTTTTTAACTAAATGAACTGAAAAAGATTTTGAAAACTCCAAGAGGATTTTGAGGAATTCATAGACTGGGTTAAGTTGTATCTTCATTGACTGTAGAGTATAAATGGGGAAAATGTGATTCCAGCTTTCAGAAGGTTGTGAATTTCACTTTTTTTTTTAATCAGCTTTTCTAGCTCTGAAATAATGAAATCTACCAGTGCAACTGGAATAGTTTTTTCTAAAAAGATGCATTGTTCTTCTGAGCCTTTACAAAGCCATTTCAGAGCTTTTAACATGCTACAGATACAAAAAAGTTGGAGCACAGCAGTCTGGGGTTGTGGGGGAGCAGAATATTAGGGGTGGTGGGGGTAGATGTCTTTTTTTAAATGACTGAAATATGATAGGAAGTCAGGTCGCCTCTGAAGCAAGATTAGTAATACCTAGGCCATTGTGATGGCTGTTCACCCATTTACCTCTTTAAAATCTGCTGCTGATGGCATTCCATGGTGTGTTCCAGCACTTCGATACCCCTACCTGTAGAAGCTCAGCCTACATCTTTCCCCCAAACTAGCCTGTTACTACTTGATCTGTACTGGAAAGAAGCAGCAGGGATTGCTGTCTTCAAAAGGATCTGTAATGCCCACCCTCAGCTTTCTCTTTCTAGACTAAACAAATCACATTCTTCCTTTTTCCTCACAGAACTGAAGGATAGCTGAGGTTGTAAGGGACCTCTGGAGATGATCTTGTCCAACTTTTCTCTTCAGGGCAGGGGCAACTAGAGCAGGTTGTGCGGAGTGTGTTAAATATCTTCTGAGCACGGAGACTGCACGGCCTCCCTGGTAACCTACCCCAGTGTTTGACCAGCCTCACAGGAGACAAAGATTCTCTCTTGTGCCTGAACAGATCTTCCTGTATTTCAGCTTGTGCCTGTTGTTTTGTCTCTGGACACCACTGAGAAGAGTCTGGCTCTGTCCTGTTTACTTCCACCCATCAGTGCTTACACATTGATTAAACACACACATGCACCCCCAAGTCTTCTCTTCCCAAGCCTGTATGCTCCCACCTCTCTCAGCCTCTCCCTGTATGTCATGTGCTTCTATCCCCTCATCATCCTCATGGTCCTTCATTGGACCCTCCGGTATGTCCACGTCTCTACGGTATTAAGAGATGTTTAATATTGCCAAATCTGGAGATGACACCAGTCCCAACTGCTATTCTGTTCCCAAGCAAGAGTATGTATGTACACAAATACTGTTCCTTCTCAGTGTTTTTCAGGGTGGCTTTTTTTTTTTTCTTTTTTTTTGTGAAATGCTCTGTAAGTCACTTCAATCTCTGTATTAACTCTTACGTAAGCCTTTTCCTGGCTGGTGACTGTGAAATGAGATGTCATGAACTGCAGCTGAAGAATGAAAAATAGGATTTCTTTTCTCCCTGGTACCAGCAGTTTGGTCACTTCAATCTCCCTTCATGAATATGGACTTTAAAAAGTAGAATTACAGGTTTCAGAGGTAGAAGATTAAAAGATTTAGCAAATCCTAGGGAAAAATTCCTGCTTCTGGCTGTAGTGGAGAGGTTGGAATCCATTTGATCCATCTACAGGTAGAGAACTCCTGTCTCACGAACAGCTGAGGTTGCTATGGGTTTGGAAGAACCACAGTGTGTGCTTGTCAAGGAGGCCTCTCTAAATAGGAGAAGTAGCAAAACTAAGATGGGGTTTGCGTGTGGTGGCCAGAATTAGGCAGTGTAAATCAAGGGTTTGAGTCCTTGTCTCAGTCTCTCCCTTGCTCATTGATCTTGACAAGGCTTTAGCAAGCGTCGCTCTATTCTGGGAAGTCATTTTGTTATGAGGGCCAGGTGGAGTCCCAGATGTATTGCCTTTTGATGACCGCCATGTCCATGTTGGCACAGTGGTGGGGCAGGCAACTGGAGAAGAGTGCAGAAAGACATGAGCTCGCTCAGCTGTGTGGAGGCCGTGTTGCATCTCAAGGCATGGGTTTGGGGACAGCAGAAAGGTTTAGCAGGGTTGGGGGGATGGAATTTACTTATGGTGTATATTTTTGGTTTGTTTTGGGGTGGTTTTTTTTTTCTACTAATCTCTTTCTGCCCGCTTGGCAAGCACAGCCAGGATCCTCAGACTATCTCCACGCTGAGGACCTCATGTGCAGGATGCCAGAACATGAACATGGAGGTCACAAGTTATCCTAAGTCTTTATGTGACAGTGTCTGACAGTGGGGTAAGCTGCCTTGCACCCAGTGCACGCTGAGGGTGTCTGTGCGAGGAATTTCTCTGCTGTAGGTTCACGCCATAGCTGACTGTATGCTGACTTCTTCAGGAAGGCTGGCTCCAGGACCCACACTGATGTGTCCCTGACCTCTGCCAGGAATAGGGATGCAATCAGGTGCACCAGTCCGGTGGCAGGAGTGGTTTTCTTTACATGAGGTTTTGTGTAATCTGTGCAGCTCTGGGACTTTATAAACAGGGCTTTTGGCAATGAAGAAATACTGCGGTGATGGAACTGTTGTAACTCATGATTGCTGCTCCACTGGAATGATGCTTTGATCAGGCATGCTGTTTTCTGTTTTCTTTACTGATACAGTTCAGGGGAAAAAACAGCGTAGGAAGCACACAAAGCCCTCTGGAGAAGCAGCAGAGGACTTCAAGCTAGGTGTAGGTACAGTAATTGCCCTGAGTTTACCTGAATTAAGCATGTAACTGATTTGTCAGAGAGGATGTCCAATAAAAGGGTGTTTGGTGACTAAGCAAGGGGTGAGGTGAGAAGACCCGTGGCTGTTAGAGCAGAGAGGGGGAGAAAGTCAATGGCTTGTGTTCTTGTTGTGTTCCCATGGGTTTAACACGGAAAAGGCAGAGCAAACAGAAGTGATTATTAGCATTCAAAAGTAGCTGATCTGCTGGTCACTTAGAAAGTGCCATTTTGCATCCTTGCCTTCGGGAGGGGCCCATTTTCCTGTCTTAAAAATGGGAGTGACAGTCCCCGTCTGGAAGCCTCACTTGTACCATGTATTAGCAGTCATAGAGCTGCTGTCGCTGTCCGAAGTGATTTGGCACAATTCCTTTCTTGGGAATCGCAGTATTTCTGTTTGGCAAAGGTACAGCTAACCTAGACGTAAAGGAGTGAAAACAGTAAGTGTGAGATAGTATGGTGTGCTGAAAGAGGAGATGGCTTGTCCCAGTAAACCGTGAGGTGGCATGTTGAGGTGGAGCTGTGAATCCAGTCTGCAGGACGCAATCTAGGATCTGCCCGAGCTTTGAAATCCTATGTGGTAATCGGACAATGGTCGTGTTTTCTGCTGCTACTATTCTGGAAAAGGGTTTTGGCACAGGCATGCGTATCTGATGACAATGGATTCATGAACGTAGTCAGAAAAGAACCAAACCCCCCAGAACACAGCCGATCAAGGCTCTTGTTTCTCCTCTGTGGAGACTCCCATTTCTTGCAGTGGAGGCTGAGGGTTGCATTTCAGACAGAGTATTCCTGCAGAGTCTGGTGCGCTTTGAGGGATGGTGATGCAGAGTCTTTTCCTGGGCTCAGTGCTGCCTCCCTGCCTTGCCTACCCCAGCTGCGGCAGAATTTTCTTCTGGTGTTTTCTGGGCCTTTGCTGCTTGTATTTGCTGCTTTGGAGGTCTCAAGAGAGAAAACATGAAGGTTTCTGATGCTCATAGTGTATGTAGCCTTTTTCTTTTAACTTTCTCCTCCTTCCACAGACTATCTAGTAGTCCTTTGACAGTTCTGTGCAACCTGTAGTTGTACAGAGGTTTTACACTTGTGTTCCCTGCCGTTTTCTACATTCTTTTATGCTCCAATTCTATTTTTTACTTACCGGTTTGTCTTCTGATCATCTCTTCTTCTCCTGTCTGCCTTCTCCACCTTTCTGTCTGAGTCCCAGGCTCTGGCATGTGGGTGGACAGTGGCCAGCAGAGCACATGGTGTGCCTAGGAGAGAAGGGTGGATGTTTCTCACCTGAGTCAGCCCTGGGCGGGGGGGGCACAGCAAACAAACAGTTTCCAGATTTGGTCTGTGGTGTATTCTGATACTGAAGCATGGATGTTTTGGGGTAAGCTATGCACGTCAGAGCCTTCCGTTATGGAGGAACGAAATGCTGCTGTGGTGCAGCAGTAGAACTGATGGCTCCCTGAGGTGTCACAGAGCTGGATTTTGGCTTTGGGCAGCAGCCAAAGCTATCCTGTGCAACTGGAGAGAAACTGGGAGTGAATGGGACTGTAGGTCCCCGTTGCTGGTGTTTGGGATGGAAGAGGCTTGGCCATTGTAGCAGGCCCCTCTGCTCCTGCAGCTGTGCTAAGGAAACCTTCCCTGCCGCAGTTATCCGCTGAAGACTTGTGTGAACTAAGGACCATTCAAGTTTCAACACACATCTGGAGCTTCCTTCCAGAGGCACAGATTGTTGCAGGCCAATACAGGGCATGCTGGATCAAATGACGTGCTGTCTGGCACGGCTGAAACCCGGTTTCAGTGAAACTCCTGTTGATGAGACACTTCAGCTGACATCATCCCGCACCACGGGCTGGCTGATTTGCCTGATGGCAAGGGCTGTGTCAGCACCGGTGCGCTCCCTGAGCTGCTGCCTGGGGCGTGGTGTCACATCAGTTGTGAGTGGGAATTTCTCTCCGCCGCTGGTAGGTTGTATCCTGTGCTGTTACCAGGCGGAGCTTCTTTAAAAAATCGCTGGCATATATCACCAGATCCAGTGACATGGGCTATCTTTAACTATGCGAGTGTTCTTCTGCAAGCATCTCCAAACCAAATAGTGCTTGGCATCCTACTTCCCTCACACAGGGATGCTGTGAGGATGAATCTAGTCGGGTATATCAAAGGCATCTACTTCCTCAGCATCCAGACACCTCACAGGTGTTCAATTATAGTAACGTCTGCCTCGTCAAACACCCAGAGGGACAAAATAATTGTAAGGGGATGCTGTTCCTTTTTTAATACTTAATTTTTCTTTTATTACTTGGGTTAGAGCCTTTGTTCCAAACACAGTCCACACCGCCTTTGAAATCAGAAATGTGACTGCACGCAGATGCACTGCACTACTTCCTTTCTTTTTCAGATAGTCTAATTCTTTTTCTTCCTTTCTTCTTAAAGCGAGCAGCCTCTGGGGTGTTTTGCAGTACTACTGATGTTTAACATGAAGAGGCTGAGAAACTGATGTATGCAATGATTAAGTCACTTTCACAAGGTCATGCGGTGAATCACTGGTGACGCCAAGAATAGCACCCCAAGTCTCTTGGCTCTCCGTAGCCCACCCTAAACACTACAGCCTGCCTTTTGCTGGTGAGCATGATCTGATTCATAATGCAGCAGTTCTGCTGTAAGGCTGGCTACTGCTCTGCAATCTCTCTGCTGCTGCAGAGAAAAGCAGCCAGGCTCAGGCAGCAACAGAGATTGCATGTGTCTGTAGCAAAAAGTCTAAACCCCAGAAACGGTATTTAGCAGCTTATCTTATCTACAGATAAGCTCATAAAACGTACTGACTGGTTAAAAATAGGTTCTAAAGTTCTTGGCAAACACCTCAAACTTTGTATTCTTTGGGTTTTTTGCTGCAGTACAGAAATACCATTTTAATGATTCTGATTCATATTGGCTTTTTCTGGTCTTTCTGGAAAAGTACCAAATTATTGATGGGTGTTTTCTGCTTTTAATTGTGCTCTTGAATGCTAAACCTATTCCTGCTATTTGCTTGCAGTATGTTTAGGCTATGTTTAGGCAAATGTAAGCGTAAGTGGTTATTCAGTGCCTTTGGCACTCTGAACAGAATGTACCGAACTCCCGGGGCTTATTACAAAGCCGCAGCCTCCAGCACTAACAAAGCCTGTGCAGTCAATAGCTAAAATAGGAGAACTACCTGGACTTGACAGAGTGAGTTCAGAGGATCTGGGAAGATCATGGATTGTGAACTTGGACCCAGTTTTTGCCTTGCGGATTGGGTAAATGAAATAAGGGGACTCCTGCCTGTGTACTGGCAGCTAAGGGTGTTCTCGAAGCTAGCCACGCTACGTCTGCATGCACGGGGGCCGGGCTGGTTTAACATTGTGGTCTGTGGATCCTTTTGCAGTGTGTAGCTTACCTATGAAGTTCTTGTCTGGCAGCTCAGTGTGTTTCTGAATCATAATGGAGTCTTTCCTTCTACGAACACTGCAGTCGTTGGAAGTGAAGTGAAAGTGCGATGCCGCTGCCTGCTGTGTGTCCGTTGGCAGCAGCTCGGTATTTTTACAGTTGTTTGCCTTGTTACTCAACCTATTTTAAACTCTGATGGAATAAGGATGGCATTTGATCACAGCACTGGGCACAACTGTTTGGCTTTTATAACCCATGTTTTAAACCAGAGGCTCTTTCTGTATATGCTTGTGTCTTCAAATAACTTCAGTCTCATGGCTTTAGACTTGCATGCTCTTTTGCTGGCTTTTGCCATTGCCTCTTACAAGAGAGCTCCCAACCTTCACTCAGGTGGGTGTTGTTTACCTAGGTGAGAACCCCTCAAAGGAAGGAGCGTAGTGATGACTGGGCATGTACACGGAACAGAGCACTTCCTAGCCTCCATCCTTGGTCTAGTTCTCGTGATGGGAGTTAAAGATGTCTTTGTATCTCTGCCTTTTTATTGGGTTTTCTTTATCAACTCTACATGTGTGCCAGTGTCTTCCGATCTTGGTTCTGATCTCAGTTTTATTGAGCAGGTGGCACACTATGTAAAGGCTTTAATATCTAGAGCTACAGGATAAATCTCTCCTTTCGTGGAAGTGATCAGCTGCTAATGCTGGTTCTGTGTTCATCTGCCTCTAGTACACTGAATGAGCAGCCTCTGTCTACAGTGTAAAATACTGTTAAAACTGGTGCTCTGCATTTCATCCACAGGACTGAGACTTCTGAGAGTAGTTTGTCCTGCAAGCTTGGTCCCTCAGCTTTTTGGTGGATTAGATGCAGTTTATGGTTAAGCGTGAAGTTCGGTCTCATGTCATTTATTTTAATACTGTGCAGAGCAAGGCAGAAGGCTTGTTTCTTCTTGCAAGTGAATGCAGCCAGGAGATGAATGTTTGCCATCTGGGAGAAAAACCAGGACTGGCAGTAACATGAAGTCAGGAGAAAAGAAAAAGGAAGTGCTCCATTGAGAGAGGGCCAGGGTACAGAAAAGGGGAGAGGCAGGCAGTGAGTTATCTGTCGTGGTTGTCTCTCGTCTCCTTACATAATAATCTAAAACTCAGGAAAGTAAATCACCAAAGCTGCTGCTTGATGCTGTCTTTGGGTGGTGAGGAAAACCATGGGACCTCTTGGCTGCTTTATTCTGTACAAGTGTTTTTTTTCAAGACCCACGCAGATAACTAGTATCTGTAAAACTAATGTGCGTTTACTGTGACTTGAAATTAGATTTCTGCCTATATATTCTCCTGCTTTCATGTTTGTTGGCCAAGTTTTTATCAAGCTGCAGAGTCATATATCAGCTTTGGGGTAATTGTGCACCATATTCATACACATAAATATCTGGTACTTTTGACACCCTGGGACTGGGTTTGGAGACCTCACTTTAACCTCTAAGATCAGGAGCCCAATTATGGCACTGCTGGGTTATTGTGCAAGCTGGTGCTTGATGCGTGAAAGAAAATCACATTCTGCATGAAGTAAAATTAACAGCTGCTAAAACCTCCGTGGTGTATGTAATGTAGGCTAGAAAAATCTGGAATACCTGGTATGTTACAGTAAACTATAGTTCGTGCTGTTGGAGCTTAAGGGACAGCTTGTTACTGCAAATGCTGTTTCCTCCTGGAAAACCCTCACTTGCAGTAGAGAGGCAATCTCTAGCAATTCAGCCAAACGCAGGTATGTACCACCCCAAAAGCCATGTCACTAAAGACAATGCTGATTGAGCCAGCTTTTAATGAGAAATACAAAGAATTTGATCATTAAACCAAATCTAGCTAATTCATTGTCTAAATCTAGAGTACAGACGAATAAAACAAAAGCTAAGGCAAAAAAAAAGTTCAAGCCCTTTGTGGGGAGGGAAATGGCCTTCACTGCTGCCTCCTTAGTATTTCCAATAGCATTCAGGACTGAGTGTGCATGATGCACCCAGAAAAAATGGAATATATCAGTCCTTAACAAAGACTTTTTAAGCTGGAGCATGACCTGCTCAGCTGTGGAGGAGGTGAGCAGGTCACTGACTGTGCTCGCACCGCTGGGGTCCTGTGGGCTCTCGCCTGTGGTGAGAGGCAGCACGGCGTGAGGGAGAGATCTCTAGAGGAGATCTGCACATGTGGGTCGTGGTGCTGGTAACACATGGTGCTCTCTGTCTCGGAGCTGTCTGTCCCCTCCTGGCCTTTTCCTGGAAGGCCTGGGAAGGTGAGGAGCTGACGCCAGGGCCTGCCAGGTTGCTGCAGAACCCCGAGGCTGGGCACAGGCTTCGGAGAGCTCGGCCGGTTTGGCTCGCTGTGTTTTCGCACAGGCCTGGACCGCTCTGTGCCTTTCTCAGTGCCTGCGTGGGCTTTGGGAAGCTGTTCCCTTGCCTTGGGCATGGGATACACCAGCGTATGTTGGCCTGGTAGTGTGGGGGCCACATGGTGTCCCCTGGTGAGAGGGTGCCCACACGGACTGGTCCAAGCGTGTCCCGGCCGTCTGCACTTGAGTGCTTGGCCTCAGGGCCAGTGGCTTGTACGTCTGGAGCCTCTCTGCCCTCCCCTCTGGCTTGCGGTACATGCAGGCAGCTCCAAACACAAGGCTGTTTTGCCTCCATGCCACACCGGGACCTACTGCAGAGCCGCTGTGGGCTGTACCTGGGGGAGGTGGCCCAAGCACACCCGCGGCCTTCCCTGGATGTGGCCTGTGACGCCTCTGGGCACGTCATGGAGACAAGTGCAGGACGCGCTGGAGGCGAAACCCTCCTCCTGTTCATCCAAGCTGCCCTGCTCTCTCCCAGGCCTGTCTTGGCCCAGAACACGGGGACCCCTCGGGGAGCTTAGGCTGGTGCGATGGCCCCGCTGCCGCAGCAGGCCCCTCGGTTTGCGTTGGTTCTCCTAACTGACCCCGTGGAGGGGGCACTGGGGATGGTCTCGTGCTGCTGGGGGATCGGGCTCAGTCACCACAGTGGCGGGGAGCTGTCTGTTTCGATGGCCGCGCAGAACCGGCACCAGGGCAAAGGGCTGGAGGTAAGCCCAGCCACGGCCCCGCTCCTGCCCCTCAGTCCCGGGGCTGGAGCGGGTAGAAGGCTCTGCTGTGCCAGCCGGGCCGTGCTGGGCCGGGCGCGGAGAAGGGAGCAGGCCTCTGGCCTGGCCCTCGGGACGCCGGCAGGCTGCTGCACAGACCTGGCCTGGGAGTCTGGTGTAACTCGGGGTCAGAAGATGGACTGATTTCTTTTATTTTTTCCCCAAGAGAATTTGGAAGGGTGAGGAGAGCAGCACTGCTGTTGTGCATGCTCCGCAGCTGGTGGGAGGCGGCAGGCGGGGGATTTTGGGCAGCACTGGGGAAGTCCGCCTTGCCTCCCTCTCGGGGTCTCTGGTCAGGCCAAAGTGTAACGGGGGCAGCCCGCCTCAGAGCAAAAAGCGGAGAGACTTTGCGGCTCAGAACCACTCAAGACAAGGCTAACCTCATATCCTGTCCTGGTTTTATGAAATCAGATTTTCCACTCCCTGCTCTGTACCCGCCCCCCCCCAATGGATCTTACTCTTACACATACTTCATCGCTATGTCCTTTCTGTTGTTTCAGGACTGTGAACCTTTCTGCAGCAAGATTTGAAACAGTTGGATTCCAGCTTAGATCAAAGTCCTTAGGATTCACTTGTGACTTCCAGTAAGGCTTCTTTAAGGTATTGCTGATTAACATTATGAAGTCATAAACTTTTATTTTGGGTGTCTGAAATGCCATAGGAATTCTTTGATGAGGGTGCCTTTCAAAAAGTTGTTACTCTTTACTGCCCCTTGCTTTTAATTTCCAAAATGACCTGTGTCCTGTAAAAAAAACTTTTCATAAAGCTTTGAACATGTTTTCCAGTACTTCCTGGGGGTGTCCCTGATCCCAGCTCTGGTTTGGTGTGAATGTATGAGAAGCTGAAAGAGAAACTGATTGCTTTCTGCATCTCGCCTCCATTTTTTCCCCTTGTGCTAAGGGACATAAAGCAGAAAAGTAATGAAAAATGGTAGCTTAAGGCAGTGCTGTATATGTACTTGTGAGAGCTGGTTACCCTTCCTCCTTCTTGCCTCTTTACTCTGGTGTTAATGGATTTGGATAGAAAACGGAAGATTTTTGTTTCACTCGGGCAGGCTGGCTGACAGCTCCTCTTGGCACTGTCGCTGGCAGCCTCTGCTGGCCCATGAGCTTCTGGCCCCCAGACAGACTGCCTGTCCTGCAGTCACTGCAGCAGCTGACTTGCTGGGTGACCAGCTTGCTTTACTTAGAAGGTTGGTACATCCATGGGCTGTAACACGATAAATGGTGAGCAGCTGAACGCCTTGGAGCATGCAAAGAACACAGAGAGGCTGGGTTTTATTGCACTTTGAGCTCTTTCCATAGAAAGCAAAAGGAATACTGTACTTTTCCTTACTTGTGTGGTCCTGATGCAGAGTATTGGGAGTTGCAAAGAATGATTGAAGAAGACCGTGTTTGTGCTGGTAACAGGCTTGAAATGTTTCCTGTCATGGAAAAGATGAACAAGCTAATTCCGCATCACCTTTCTTTTCTGAGACCTGTGAGTACTGTCAGTGTTGCTGCTATTTTAACTTATGAGCTCCTGCCCTGTGTGGTATCAGCACCATCGCTATGCATGGTCAAGTGTCACCTTCCCAGGAGTGGCATGAAGGCAGTAAGAGGGCATGAGCCTGCCTGGTATGCCCTCTGCCTGTCTCCTGCTCTTCACATTTTGCTGTACCGCACGCTCCTCAAGCCAAAGCAGGGGCAGGAGAGCACAGAGACCAAAGGTGGTGGCAGAAGAGGAGGTCATAAAGGGACCAAAGGGAAGGGAAATGTGGGGGCAGTACATAGAGAAGGCCAGGGCGCCATCCTTGGTGCCAAAAAATCTTTCTCTGGCCATCCATGGTCAGCACACTGTGCTGAGGAAAGAGCAGGCCTTCAGAAGCATTCCCTATCATTCCTGGCTGATGACAAACCTGGCCACAGTAGCCCGTACATCAAGCAAGGACAAGGAGCCATTCCTTCCTCCTCATGAGTGAAGGAACCTGGCCAGCCCTGAAGATATCTATCCCAGGTGTGTCTCCTGTAGTCAGCGCTGCAGGAGTCAAACCTCCTGCTCTGGCAAGCTCAAAGGGATGTTAGCAAAAGGCTAGTGATGAACTCACCTGATGCAGCTCCGAGCTTTTTGGAGCTCTTGTTCCTGATCAGACATGATATAAAGCCTTATTCTACTGATAGAAAATGCAGTACTGATGGGTGAAATCTCTGTAAGAATTAAGTTGTCAACTAAATTCTGCTTGTGGAGGCCTTACACATGTGGAAGACAGCAGCTATATTTGCTGCAAGCAGTTAGAAGATGCAGAACTGTCAGGCAGTCTCTTGGCTTCTGATCTGAAAAGCTCTGACTTCTTGGAGTTTCCTTTCCTTTTGCTTCCTTGGGAGCAGAAGCTTCTTGCTGCCACCCTCAGCCACCAGGAGCTGCTCTTCCTGAGACTGATGGGTCCTTAAGATCAGCAGAATTGCTCTGTTTCCGCTCGCTTTGCCTCTTATTATCCAGCTTGCTTAGTGATGTAGCCAAAAGCTTTTTTACAGCTTGGTACCTCTTGGAAATCTAAAGCACATGGGCCAGATACTTCAGGAAGAGAAGCAGGGATTCAGTGCTGAAGCTAGCAGAGCCTGCCTGTACTTCATATTAGAGCTTGTTCCTCTGTGTGTGCATGCACTCATGCATATCTCCTCTTCAGCGCTTTATCTCCCTCTTCTCTTTAGTGCTTTATCTCACTTCTGCTCTTTAGTGCCCATTATCTCTTGTCAGCTATCTGCATTACAGAGTGTAGGACACTATTCAGGAGGAGTGCTGTGAATCAACCTCGTCTGTCATCTCCAAGAGTGCTATGCATGTGTGGGTGATGCATGTTTACATGAGTGTGCTTCTCTTAGGGCAGTAGAATATATACATGATCTTGCTGCTGGCTACTGTAGCACATCACATACTTTGGTCTTCCCATCTCTGCTAGGGTTGTTTTTTGTAGATGACTGAAGGTAAGTAGCCTGGCTGCTGTCTGTCTGCAGTTCCACTGTCCTGATTTGCTTTCCTCTGTCATTCATTAACAGGTGAATACCTTATGCAAGCACTACTGATTAGTTTCATAAGCACCTGTCCATAAATAATTTTCCATCTCTGGTTGTGAGTAATATCTGCATGCTTTGTTCATCTTCTGCGTCATGACCCTGGTTCTCCTCCCGTTTCTCAGTAGCGTGGTTCTGCTGTATGCAAGAAAATTATGCAGGGGTCAGTCTGGAGTGAGCAAGGAAGACTGTCCCCAGGTGGTTTTATGTTGTTCATAGGTACCTGAAGTAACCAGAGGAAGTGGTTGGTGTCCAGAATGTGCAAATGCAAGTGTATGACAAATGAACCGTTTGTCCATTTTTGGTGAACTAAGTAGTTGTACCCAAGCAGGCAGTGTGCTGGTGAGGGACACTCCCATGTTCCTGTGGCTACAGGAAACTTAACTGCTAAAATGGGAGCCTGGTGGACAGAGCCCAACCTGATTTCTGTCCCCAGTGCTGCATTATTGCTTGTGGACTGCTGCCCTCGGCCTGTGGTTGCAAAAGTTGAATAGCTGGCAGGAAGGTAGCAAGTATGTGCTACTTAAACATACATTGCCTAATGGCTGTCTTCCAAGTGCCCAGATGTATGGCTTGCTCTAGGACACTGGGACCTCCCTCTCTGCTGCGGTAGACACTTCTATTATTAGCTCAGTGGCAGCTTTCCATATGCCAACACTCGTGACTGCAGGACTGTTTAATTTTCACTTCTCTGAAGTATTTAATTTGTCAGCTGTTGGCTTCTAGTCATCAAAGACCAAATGCCAATGTCCTTGCCTACATTTTTGCTCTGTTAGGGCTGAAGTACAGATCCTGTCTGAACAGACCATTCTATCTATGCAGAATCAGAGGCAGGATAAGGTCTTAAATCCAGAAAGTCAGTCACTACTAGGCTAATCAGTAGGAAACCACCATCTTCAGAGATGGGTGTCTAATCTCCCTTTTCTGTTAACTTCTATTCAGAGAAATGAAAAATCAGTTCTGCTAAAAGTACTGCCTGCCTGTGTTTTAGTGCCTTACTGTGAAGATGTGGTACGCAGTTGCCAGTGCCTGTCTGCAGGTGCTGGCACTTCTCTGGTGGCTGAGGATAGCTGCTGCTGTGAGATAATCACCCAGCAATTCACTGCTGGGGGCCTCCCTTTAATTATTGAATGCCAGAATAGATGTATATTGAATTACCTTGCTGGCAAATATAATCTCCAGCATCTCATGTAACTCTACAATATTCTCAGTCTTCCTGCTTTCATAACATGAAATCTTTCTTCAAAGAATCTAAAAAAAAGTCAAAATATGTTTTTTATATATTGCTTATATAGCAGTACATGCTTCCAGAGAATATCAAGTTGTACACTGGCTTTGAAGATAGCCTTCCTTGGCAGTCAGTAGCATGTGATTGCTCTTGTTTAAAGTCAAGCCTGCACTTGAATGTGCAGCAGAATGGAACAGGATGTGCATGGTGCATTATCAAACCAACCAAAAAAAAAAAAATCCCAAACCCCCCTGAGAGAGAGCAGCCTAATTTTGCTCTCACTTCTCTGAAATACTGAATTTGTCAGCTGTTGTTGAAGGTCTGGCTGCCATGTCTTGAGGAAACTGCAGCCTGTAGTTCTGCTCCTGTGGTGCATGACACTAGGAAGGCTGCCTGTGCCTGTGCAGGGCCTTCCTGAAGTCGTCATTTGCAGTAGCACATGAAGGGGGGGAGGGGAAAGAAAAAAATCAACATAATGCATTTATCACTTCTGCCAGCTTGAAAAGATGCAAGTAAATGTCAGTGTTCCCACTTCATCCCTCCGCCTCTGTCCCACTGTTACACACAGATTGCAGGTGTTAGATCTGCAAGCAGTGCTTGAGAAATTGGCCACAGATCCCTTGACCTTTAGTTCCTGTAAAATCCTCTGGATAACGTAGGTTTTGGTGCTCGTGGACATGATACAATTTTTATATACATCCTCTCTAAATGTGGCAAGCAAAGTTTGTCATTCCTTATTTTGCAAGAGAAGTAAAACACGCTTTCTCATTTCCCAAACTGTGCTGAATTCCATGTAATCCTGGTAACAATGTACAAAAGAAAGGAAGAATATTACACAATCCTTAACTGGAAGGAAAGGCAATACTGTGGTTAATCAAACATTTTTGTAATTTAGAAGTTTGAGAGAAATTCATGCTGCTGAATGATGTCAGGCAGGCAGCCGTGGAGCCCGAGATCCCTGCTTTGTAACCACCACAGATATGTCACATGCAGCAGCCCTAGCAGGTGCTGACAGAATAATTACAGTGCTCGAATTTGTAATACTGCAGGCATTAATGGACTCCTGAAGCTGGTGAAAGGAGAGCTCCATCTACTGTTGTACAAAGAGAAGGCAAAAATAACTAGAATGGCCTCCCTCCCTCCCCCCGGCCCCGAAAAGCTACTGGACCCCATGTATTATTCTTTTTTTTTTTTTATTT
>JANZLQ010000089.1:42849758-42887990 GCA_026212715.1 Elanus axillaris | reverse complement strand
TGGTATTCAAATAATTAGTATCTATGTGTCATTTTATCTTGGTTATGGAATTCGGAAGTTATCTGTTCCTCACAGTCTGCAATTCAAACATGTTTGTTGTCATGTATATTTATCATTTTTAGTGAGGTGGTGCGAAGGACCAATTGCTCAGGGCTGAAGTCAGCAAAGGTCCAACTGAAAACAGGTTGCAATGTGTTACCAAGGAGAGCAGGTGCAATCAGAACAGATTGACAAGTGGTGCAGTAAACCCCTCATCACATGAGAATCTTAAATGCAGTCTTCCTCAGTCAAGAGTGACCTACCAGTGCTTCTTGCATAATACACCACAAAATTATAGTTCAGGTTGAAAAGGAAAACAAAAAAAAAAAAAAGAGAAAAAAAGAAGTATAATGTTGCATGTTACACATCATTTGTTCATGGGCCAGTGAGGGCTGGAAACCAACTGCTTTGGTCTGATTCTGGGAGCATTTGGAAAAATATGCTCCGTTTCAAACATAATTCTGGTTACAGTCAAGGAACACAGGAAACAAAACAGCATTAAAAATATGCAGAGGAAATACAGTAAGTGGTTAAGCAGTTCACAATTAAATCAAAATGTGAAGTTAAAAATTAAGGAAAATACTTTTATCTAATAGTGCTGTTCTTTAGATGGGGCTACTAAAACAGCAAAGGTTCTTTTCTGCTCAGAGGGCAAGAGGTGACTGGTCTTGGAGCATTTGATGTTTTGTTAGGAAAACTCGGTTTATTCATCTTTTATCATACGGTTTTGATAATTCACCTGTTTCATTCTTATTACAATGTAATACAGTAAATAAAGACAAATATTTAGGTGTAGAAGGCAACATTGCTTCCTTGCTCCCAACCATATTTTGAAGTACTGGCTTGAATGCCCCAACCCAGCATTAGACCTTATACACACACACGCATATGCACATGCACACATAAAAATCTAATAGTGTAATAAAGTAAAAGCCTGGAGCCTCTGCCACAGAAGAGTTATAGAAGGTGCCACACTCCCGAGGAGACCCTGTGAGTCCCATATCTGTAGGGGTATGCTTTGTGGGTGTATTATGAGTATGACCTGGCAATGTGCACTTGCAGCCCAGAAAGCCGACCGCATCCTGGGCTGCATCCAAAGAAGCGTGACCAGCAGGTGGAGGGAGGGGATTCTGCCCCTCTACTCTGCTTTCATGAGACTCCACCTGCAGTATTGTGTTCAGCTCTGGGGACTCCAACGTGAGAAGAACATGGACCTGTTGGAGCAAGTCCAGAAGACGATTAGGGGGCTGGAGCACCTCTCCTGTGTGGACAGGCTGAGAGAGTTGGGGCTGTTCAGCCTGGAGAAGAGAAGGCTCTGGGGAGACCTTATAGCGGCCTTCCAGTACCCAAAGGGGACCTACAGGAAAGGTGGGGAGGGAGTTTTTACAAGGGCATGTAGGAACAGGACAAGGGGTAATGGCTTTGAACTGAAAGACGGTAGATCTGCTCTGCAGAGCAGAGGACTTGGGAGTAGGAATCCCATCTCAGCCTTGGCAGCAAGACAACTGATGAGGCTCTTCCAGTACACAACTAGTGTGTGTGCTCATGGCTGTGCATCCTGGTCCTTCTCTCTGATTCCTGAATTCTCATTTTTGAATGGCCTGAGCAAATGAACAAATAGTGCTTTCCATTTCAAATGAAGAGGCAAACACAGCACTAATGACGTCCCTCTTAACTCCAGTGCAGTGGAGATTCAGTGTTTAACTGACAGGCTGACTTCTCTCCCGTTTCTGTCATCTCTCTCCTCATCTTCTGTCATTATCCTGCATGTGTTTTTATTTGTCTGTTTCTCATATACTGTGTCTTGTATTTTTTCATGCACTGGTGATGGTTAATGATGGCTCCCATGCCCTGACATTGAATGTAGCATCCCATTTTTGTAAAACTGTGCTGATTTGTGGACACACAATCTCTTTCCAGGTCTGTTCCTGCCATAGTAACTGTTGGGAATGGTAAGAGCCCTGGCAGAGGTCAGACAGGTTCCCCATGTGCAAGGTGTGCTAGGCTACCAGGGCTTTTCCTTGTGGAGCAGGGAGCAGCATAAATGGGAACCAATTTGCTGATTATTTCAGTCAAGAAAAATCAGGTATGTGAACTGCTGAACTGTCATCAATTTCAGTGACTGCAGAGCTCAATTAAGCCTCTAATTTTAGTTTCGTGCTAATACTATCGTCGGCTCTTTCTGTGAAGCAGGTGATTCAGTTTTAGACGTGGCTCTGCAGCTGCTTCAAGTGGATTGTCTAGTTCCTATAACCTGACACCCAGCAGGAGTATCAGGACAGCATTTGGAAATGCTTTAAAAGGCCCTGGGTTTTTTACACTGTTTTTTTTTACTGCCGTCCCGCTGCTGCCCCACCATGACCCATGCAGGCACCAGCCCTGGTCAGGCACGATTTCACCTTGGTTGATCCCCCATTTGGCAAAAGATAAAGGTTTGATTAACACAGTTGTATTAGAGCTGACTAACTCACAAATCTGAAACAGGGAGGCTGCTAATTTTAGGATGCCTTAAAAATGCGCTCCTCGGGCCCTGTACCTGCGAGCAGTGAGGAAGGACAGAAGTGTCCGTCGGGCAGCAGCCACCTGCAGGTCTCCACTGTGTGTCCCCTGGGACACACCAGGAGACGGAGGGTGTCAGAGCAAAGGACAGCAGCAGGTTCAGCTCTGTACCAGTCCTGCTGCTGGCGTGGTCCCAGCGCAGCCTGGTGCTCTTCTGGGCATAACGGGCTTTGCTCCGTGCAGCCCTGCTCTGGATTGCAGCATGGCCACAGCAGCACAAAAGCGCAGCCTGCCAAGGAACCGTCAGCACTGCCGAGGGTGGGAATTTCAACTCTAACTGTGCTTCATGGCATCCCATCTGCTTGCAGGTATTTCTGTATGGCTGTACTTTCCCCTGTGTTATCCCTCATGGATCTTAAACTAGCATAAGAGTGGTGCCAGGCAGGGTAGCCTGGGCCCTCTGGAAAACACCTGGACATGGTCAGGTTTTAGAGCACAGTGGGGAGGTTTATTCTTTTTTGGAAGATACTGAACATGTAGATGGGAGTGCATGGAAGACAAGTGCCCAGCATCCCTGCCAGGAGTGCTCAGCACCTCCATCCATTGGAGCCGTGGGATGGGAAGAACTTCCATAAAATGTAGACTTATTTAAACATATATTTAATGTTAATGAGCTGAACCCACAGCATGGGTTTTCTAACTTCAAAGGCTGGTTGCTGACGTAGAGCACCTGAGCTTTATTTGCAGAGAATTGTTATTCTCCAGTGAGTTTGCAGGTAGGAACGCAGTGTCATGTTAACTTTTAACCCTGGGTTTGGCTTCCCAGGGTTGTACTCTCAGCCATCCTGAAGGATGCACACACGGAAGATGACAGGAGTGCTGTAACAGGTTTTCCACAAAGAAAACAAGACTTTCTGAAGCTTCAAAAATCTCCGCTGGCTCATGCTCTTTCTGAGATACGTCCAAGATGGTGGTCACATATGAGTCCTTACAGCTCCTTTTGAAAGTCTGAAGGCTTTGTTTTCTAGGAGAAAAACCAATCTGAGCATTATTTGTGCTGGACTGAACTTCAAACAAAATCACTGTTAGGAACTGACGGCGGACTACGTGTGACAGCTAGTGGTATGTAGCATAGCCCCGTCAAGGAATTGATAATCCCCCTTCCTTAAATATACTTTCTATTTATGTTGGCAATGTACAGACTTATAGGGATTTTACCAGTTAGCCCAGACATAACACCTCAAAAGCACCACAAAGGACACATCTATGCAAATCTCTTTCTATTTCAAAACTTCTTAACTAAATAATGTGAGTGGGCAAATTATGTTGCAGCCCGTTGGGGTTTACAGTAGAAGATTGTTCAAAAGTTAAAGGAAAATATTTGGAAAGTATTTTTTTACTATCAAACAGACCTGATAATTGTATCAACTGAGAGGATATACCAATTGTTCTCACAGCTTAATTTTGCCTGGTTAATTTATTTTTCATGTTTATTGGAATTCCAAGTTACCAAGCCAAAACCCTTCCTAATGTTTCTCTAAGCTTGAACTGATAGTTTAGTTGTCAACGAATGGTCAACGCTTTGACAAAAAACATCACTGTGTTTTCATTTATTACAAGTACACTGTATGACAAGATTTCTGTGAGAGGAGCTGACAGCCTGGGGCTGTGCTCCTGCATGGCCTCCGGTCGTGGAGGTGCTGCTTGCGTGTGGGGGGCTGCCAAAAGCAGCCCCCGAGTTCAGCCCCTACGCAGCCGCAGAGCGTAACCTGATGAGCCCTGCCAAGGACAGGATTTTCCATCTGCTGAACAATGGTATGCCATGCCCCACAGCCTCAGCTTGCTAAATATACTGCACGTTGGAAGTGACCCGGTGGGATCGCTATCCATCGTTGGCCCTGTCTGTATTAACGGGATTTTTTTTTTTCTAATACAGCTGCAACGTGAACTTGATTTGTGCTAGCAGGGTGTTGAGAAGGTAACTTGCTTACTGGAGGCAAACGTATGAATTTTCTTGCGTCGTTTGGACCCACAGGGCTGTTAATTTCCTTTCCTGGGTGTAGATCAGCAGTAACAGAAGTCCTTGTGTAGCACAAGGCATCCTCCAGTCACACGCTGCAGTCAAGAATGTCCCACCAGTCAAGTCATCCCACCAACTGAATAGCCTTAGGTGCTTTCTGACAGGGCTTGCAGCCGTTCACAAAGGTCTGTCTGCACCAGTGTTGCTGGATTCACACGTTCCTCAGATTTGGTCTCAAGTTCTTCTGGTTCTGGCGCTGCTACCCAAATGTGCTGAAGAGCCGCATCTGTACAAACACCGGCAGCAGCGGCAGGTTTCCTCCTCCTCCTCCTCCTCCTCTCATAGTTGTTTGCAAAAAGCAGCTAATGGTGTTTGTGGAATCAGATGTTTGTGAGTTTGGGGAAGGAGAGACCTGGTATTATGCCCGTGCAGTTCTGTAACTGTGTATTGGACACTGTTTAGATTTTCTGTTGTTTGTGTTCTAAAGAAATTACCTTGAAATGAAATTAGGTATGAATGAAATCAAGTATCTGTCTGATGAAAAATGTATATAGATTCCATTTGTTTTCATCTCAAAACCAAATTTTAATTGTTTTTATTTTTTGTGGGAATAAAACTTCAAACAAGGGTCAGGAATGTCTTTTTTATTTAAGTGAAACATTTTGACATTCCCAGACTCAATAGTGTTCAGTCTGTTAAACTGGCTTCAAAGTCAATTTCCACTTGAAGTCTTTTCCCTGTTAAGCTACATTTTTCAGCTAATACCCCAGGAACCTAAATCTCTCCAAGTGTCAGGGTCCCCAGGGAGAGGTCAGTAGCTCCCATCTAGATTGGCCATCAAGACATCTGAGTTGCATTAGGGGAAACATGATCTTCCTGGAGGCTCTGCAGCTCTAACACAGCATACAAGTATGGAGGTGCAGCATAACATTTGCTTAAACTGACACGTAACAGAGCGTTTCAGAATAAATAAATAAGTTGCTTCTATTTTCTCAGCAAAAAGATGAGCATTTTCAGAAAAAAGTTATGTTTTCCCACACTGTTCTGTAGACACTGTTGAGGATGCTGTGTGGCTCAGTAACAGCAGGGTAGACTGCCAGTAACCCTGCCAGAAAGTTATGGTGCAGACTTACTTGGTTTTTAACATCTGAATCCAGGGATCTGGCTTCTGGCTTTCTCTTATGCTGGCGGGTGCAATCACCACAGGCCTGGTTGGAGTTAATTGAATTAAATGGGAAGCTTGCCAGGGACTCCAGTTATCTTGGTTCAGTCATTAGCACAAAACCAGTGTAAGGATTAGCTGTTGTTTGCTGTCTCAGGTGTTAATGGTTATACCAGCCAACAAGCTAAGGTCTTGTCAGAAGCACTACATTCTGGACAGACAGCCTTTCAGACTGTTAATATATGTATCAGTTTTCTAAAATGCAAGTATTCCTCATTGGAATAAATGTATTTTATTCCTCACTTTGAATAGTTTAATGCGTTTCATACCTCCTGTCTTCATTGGCAACCTGCACTTGCATTTTCAGGGGTTTTGCAAACCTGCAAGGCAGATTTGCTCATCTTTCTGACTGACAGCATTTCTGAAAAACTCTTTCCAGCCCTTCGTGGCTGGCCTCACTGGGCCCCTTGGAGGGCAGTCAGCGATGCGGGTGGTTAGTGATGCAGCTGCCAGGCCAAGTCACTGGTCGTGACCGTTCACTGGTGTCGCGTGAACTTTGCAGGGAGGGGAGGAAGGAGTTGGCCTTTTTGATTCTGAGGGATACTGCATTGATAAATAAAGAAGAAGAGATTTAACTACTGCAGGAAGGTGTGGGGGTTTGCTGGTTTGTGTTCTAGGAGAGAAATTCGCGTCCTGAAAGTCTGTACGATTACTGAGGAAGTGATGGGAAAAGTAACATCCCTGTGGGCCCCAAGAGACCTCTGGCAAATCAGGGCAGACTTAACATTCCTTAAATACTTCTTAAACAAGGGGGGAAAAAAACCCAAACTTGTTCCTTCAACTGTTCCCCAGCATTTCAGACTTTTGTTCTGTTTTATAAATAAGCAAAACTGGAGACAAGGCCAATTTGTGAAGGATCCCTTTGTGAAAGGCTTTTCACCTACACGGAGAGACCTGTCCTGGAGGGCTGTGCCTGCCCCCAGAGGGTCCCAGAGAGCGGAGCCAGCCACAGCGCCCGTGTCCCACCCGCAGCGGTGCCCGCTGTCTGTGGCCCACCTGGAAGTAAAGCACAACTGCATTCTCGGGCTTGGGAGCGCTAATTGATGAGCAGAGCTGCTGACGGCAGTACTGCATGAACTGCTGAACTCAACCATTTCCCCTGTCCAGGGTTTATGGGGGGTGATTGCAGCCGACCTGTAAACAGGGGTTTGGGAAGTGCTTCAGAAGCAGACCAGCCGTCCCCACAGCTGGAGCGGTTTCTAGTCCTGCTGGATGTTGCCCCATAAAGTCTTTCTGGGTGAGTCTGAGCCCTGTGTCTTTTTGATGAAGTCCTTCCAGGAGCCAGAGAAGCTGTGGCTCCCGTGCGCTAGAGCTTGGTCTGTGCTGGGCTTGGCCTGTAGTGGGTTGGAATAGCCAGGGCTGGCTCCATGTCAAACCCTCGACCTAGGTTTCTTAATGGATTCATTCTTTCCTAAACCACTTCTTAAAAGGCAGTACTCTGTGCAACAGGCTTCGCAGTTACACTGCGAGTCCATGGTTTGCAATAATAACCTCACTGCATTCTGAATGTTGTGAAAGGCCCTTTGCTTTAGGGAGTCATTTTAAACTCTTTTTGAGGGGCCTTAAGAATTTCTGAACTTTCAAACTTTCAAAAAAGTTTTTGTGATTGAATATTTATTGTTGAACTCAGCATGAAATATAGAACAAAGCCTAAATCCAGGGATGCTCTTGACTTTAGCAGTAAACACTGACAGCATTTTTAATATATACTGTATTTTAGTGGTGAATGCTTAAAATTCTTCTTGTGTTTTGTGTCCTCAGCTATTTCTCTCTCTACTGTGGTTAGCCCTAGATTCTGCATTGGAATGAGCAACATGCAGAGATCTAAGACTTATGATAAGCTTAGCCTAGACTGGTCTAATGCATGTTTGTAGAAAAGTATAGATACTTTTTGGCAACACCATAGAGTTTTTTCTCTTTTGCCCTTTAACATGCAGTTCCATCTGCACGTTAAAAAAAAGGGTAAGGACCACAACAGCCAGTGAAATAAGTCTAGCAAATGCAATAGACCAAGAAACCTGTCGCTGGTTCTGCTCTGTGCCACACAGCTCTGCAGAGGCCGTCCCTGGCGCAGCCACCAGCGCGGCGAGCAGCGTCCTGCCAGCAGACTGTGCCTCAGGTCAGTACCTTCAGGTGCAGCAGCGATGCTCTGACACGCCAGGCTCAGTTACACATGCTTGTGAGCCCCAGGGGCAGAGCTGCCCCAGGGCATGAGCCTGGAGAGACCGTCTGCTTGGGTCCTTCCACACCGGGTCAATGCACCGCATTTACTCTGCCTGTGCAGAAAAGCATGTGAGAGGCTGAAGGTGTGCCCCGGCCCTGCTGGAGGTCCACGGTGCGGCAGACGCGCTCTGCTCTTGCAGGAGCCTTTTTGGTACTGCAGACAGTACAGACACCATAGACCGAGCCAGCCTGTTTGGTCACAGCCTCCACTGTGGGCCTTTCATACGCAGGAAGAACGGCTGCCTCTTTCGTTCATGCTTGCGAGACTTTAACAGGACTCGACTCTCACCTAGTTAGAGCCTGCGTGTCCAAGATCACCAATTTCAGTCCATTCTGTTGTTGGAAAATTGTTCATTCTCCTGGATAAGACAGAATTAATGTTCTGTGGCAGTGGGAATGTGGTTCAGTGCAGGGTCAGTGTGGTGCTGACTGGTAGCCTAAGGCTACAGGCCTTGACCTAGGGTCCAGCCTGCAAGGGCTAGTACAGTTTCCAAGGCACAGTTGTTAATTTCTCATATACTCTGGAGTATCATCAAGAAATACAAATATACAGGACTTAGGCAAATCCAAAAATCCACAAAATGCCTTTTGTACTGTTTGGCAAAATCACATAAACATTTCTTCCATGTAGAATATCCTTGGCATTTTGCTGATTCCAAAGAGAAATGCATTCGAAGCGGTAACTGCAGTAACTAGTAAATAGAATTATAACTGCTTACTGAAAGGAAAAAACATGCTGTAATGATATAAGGGCAGAGGTGGTACAAAAAATAGTCTTCATTAGAGTCAAAACGAGACAGATGTGAAACATTATGCTAGCATTTCCTCAAGGGTAGTACGTAAGTAGTTCTTTGCTTACAGAAATGTATCACAGAAGGTTTGTATCAAAGTAACGTTAGCCTAAGTTATTTGTGTAAGAGGAGATAGCCATCTCTTTTTGGAATTTCACAGATAGACTTATCAGATATGAGAAATATGGCACAGAAGTAATGAGAGCCTTCAAAAGATGCTCTTTGTCCCTGGACCTTTTGCTGGAGAACATAATGTCCTAAGGGGACACTGAAACAACAGTTGTCTGTATGAAGTGAAAAAGCAGATATGTTCAAATTACAGTATTAAAGAAGGTGCGCAGCTCACTGTGGTGTACCCCGCGACCAGCACGTTACGAAGGGTAGCAAACCGATAGCTGAAGGCTCTGGGTTTCACGGTGCAGGAGGATGACGTTAAGGCGTTTTCCAGCCAGACTCCCCAACACTCCAGTGTTTGCTGCGGTGTCGGCGCAGCCTTCGGTTGCACGCGTGTGCTATGCATGGGCCCCTTAGTCTTGCTGGCGTGGCTCTATACCTGGGTTTCCTTTGCATTAAAGCTGCCGCACAAGTGAGAGGATGCCTGCATCTCCTCCTGAAGTGGCAACCAAATGTGGCTGGGGTCTTAGAGGCTCTGCAGGAGCCCTACAAGGACCGTGTCCTCATGCAGGGCTGCTCTGCAGGACGTTGAAGCCAGTGAGTGTGAGTGGCCTTTGAACGAACATCTGGCGGTACAGCTGCTGTCCTGATGCACCGCATGCTGCTCGTCCTCTGCGCAGGAAAGGGGGGGAAGGTGCCATCGGCCTTGGAGGACTGGGGGAGTTCCTGGGAAGGGTCCCATCTCCAGGAGAAGGGTGACAGCTGCAGGGTCACAAAGGGCCAGCAGTACAGGAGCACCGGAGCCGTGGGGTCCCCAAAGCCTCTCTGCTCTCTCCACTCAGCTGGGCATACTGTGGATTCTGCGGGTCCTTGGGCCAGCCATACAGGAGGACTCTGTTCTCCGCTCCGCTTTCCTCTGTGCCCGAGGCAAGCAACCGAAGTGGTGTCTGGGGGGAATTCAGGGATCCAGCTTTCTAAGATTGAAAGGAAGTTAGGGACAATGTCTCTGTTGCTCCATCTCGCACTTCGAGCAAGTGTCAGAAAGAAAAGGGGCAAGGAAAGTATGCTGCATGGCACCAGGCCTATTTTCAGATGAACACTAGCCATAAAAATGATTGTTATTTAAAGGACTGTGCAGAGTTGAACTGGTTTAACTTGAGACATGTTTTGTAAATTGATTTCACTAAGCTGGTTCAAAATCCCCATCAAATCTTGCTCTGAGTTAATATGGAGCTGTCTCAGGACTATTAGATTATGCTCACTGAGAATAACTTAAAGCTAAAATGATGACCTGCTCTAAATATGTCTGTGCTAGTCTTTATGCCAGTTAAATAGTTAGTTTTAGTTTAAGAACCAATGACTGGTAGAACTTGTGGCCAAAGGCTGTGATCTGTCTGTCTGTGGGCAGAGCAAGATGTTACGGTTTGATCTAATGAAGTTTTGATGATTTCCATCAATGAATCTGAGATACAAAAAGAGCCGCTGTGACCTCTCACGCAGATGGCATCCCAAAAAATGGTGTTGGGATATCTGTCCCAAAGGGTTCCAGTGCTTTCTAGCTATGTTGGTTCGGTTTTAATCCTGTCCTGTGACATCCAAGTGTTTTAACACTGTAAATATCAGCTGGGGGTAAAACACCTGCTTTTATTTCTGAGCAAGAAAGCAGTGGGCAAGAAGGCAGAGGAATGGATTTCAGAGGAATGAAAAGGCCCTTAGAGATTGATAGAGCTGTCTTGGAGCTAAAGAAGAAGTCACGATGCCTTGGGGATACCATAGAAGAAGCCAGAGGGTGCCCATAACTTTCCAAAACTCGATGTGTTTGCGTTTGTCCCGCTGTCACAACTCTAGGCTATAAGGAGAGCTGAAGCACGTCTGCAGGGGATTTTTGCGAGATAGTAACTTATATCAGGTGTTCAGACTGCCCAGTAATTAAACTGTAACAGTAAAGAAGTTAAGAAAAGGTGAAGTTTAGTAGCTATTTGTTTTCCTTTTAGCAGACATGTATCTTCAGGTTAATCCGCTCCTTTGGCATCCAAAAAAAGCTTTCCAGCAATCTCGCTTAGGTAGCATGGATAATCTTTCTGTGTCTGCTCCCTTATATAAAACACAAACTTCCCTTCTCCTAAGCAGACTTGTTTGGGTCAAGGACTGCCTCTGAGGGTACAAAAATCACAGCCAGCACCATAAAGACCTGATCGGGGTTCAGCCCTGTGAGTGCTGCTGCTGTACAAATAACAACCCGAACATTCAGCCATGCTGGCAGCGCAATATTCACTAACACAGAGGGCAGAGGGAGGCCGCTTACCTGACTTCAGAGCCTGATTCTGAGTGTTTTTATAAACAACATTCTCAGAAGCCAAGAAGAAACCTCATGCTCCAAAAGCACCTATTGATATGTAATAATAAAATTAGTTCTTCCTTTTAAATTGTAAAGAGTACACATTTTGTACATTAATGCAAATGTATGAAAAGTGCTAGACTCTAAGTACCAATCCATTATTCTATTAGGCTTCAAAATAGAAATTATTTGAGTTTTCTTTTAATTTCTAAGTCTTTTCTGAATTCTACAGAAGTTTCCCATAAAAGGGCTTTGTTTTCAGCTGTAGTGCCCAGTTTTCCCTGAGAGCACAGCGAAGGGGATGGTTAGGTATGCCGTCATACTGAGTTGGTCATGTTAGCAAATTCTTTTCTAAAAAGAGGTGTCAGATTGTTCAGCCAGCTGAAGTAATCCAGTTGGCAGGAGAGTGGCTTAATTCAATAAGCAGAATTTTAAAAACACTGCGGTTCTTTGTTTAACAGCCAGATTCTACAAAATTAGCTCCAGCTCTGAAATAATTTCTCTCCCCACCCTACCCGTACTATCCCCCTTCCGTCCTGCATGTCACTGCCTCTCCTCACTGCCTTGTTTTGTCTGGTACTGATGGGCACTGGAGCTGTTCCGCACGTCCCCTATGGCGATCTGCTCAGCCCAGAGTCAAGTCAAGGCACCTGCGCTCTCGGCCGAAGCTCAGGCAGCAAGGCGGCTGAAAAGGACGCAGGCATCTCGGTGTCCACGACTCCTGTCCCACGGTGCGTGCCCTGTGCAGTAATTCACTTCTGTCTGGAGGGAGTGCCAGGTGTCCAAATAAATCCTCAGAGGGAATGCGTGACTTGTGCAGGCAGATGACAGAGGTCGATCTAGATCTATCTGTAGACACAGCTGGGCAGGGAAGACCCATCAGCCCCGAGGAGGGAGAGCTTACACCCACAGCACCCTGCTGGGTTTTGCACAGGAGAACTTTTGTAAAGGGTTGTAAATTGTACCATTATAAAGGGTTCAATGACCGTGAACAAGGAGCATGACTCAGCCTCTTGTTGCTGTCACACTGTGGGCACCAACAACCAGCAAACCCAATGGAAGTTAAAAACACTCAGGACCTGCAAACACCTTTGCAAGGAAAGAGAAATTCTCTGTACTGTAGTCTTAAGCCTGCTATACTGCTGCTCCTTGCTCCCATGAAAATGCCTTGTTTCCTTATTTTTTCTGATCTCTTTTTTTCATTTGTCTGTTGGGATGGATGAGAACATGAGTTACCTACTTGCTGCTGCTGGCACTTACTGGTACGGGTAGGGTGGCTCCACCACTGCTCAGAGATGCTTCTTAACCTTTTCTCTCTCTCTCTCTTTCTTTCTTTTCTTTTTTTTTGTCTTTCCAGAGTGCTGTTTATTTGTGCACTGACCAGGTTTGAGGTTATGCACTTCTTGTCACCGGCAGCCCTGGAGCTTTTTTCCAAAGATACTTCTTCCCTTCTCCTCCCTTTTCCTCGCCTATGCTCCTCTTCATACCTTTCCTGCTTTGAGGAAAGCATCACCATTGGTTTGTGGATTCCTCTTTAGTGGGGAAATATCACTTTGATCTGCATTACTTGAAACCATGGAAAGTTTGCTCCAAAGCATGTCCTGCAGGGAAAGGGCTCTGCAACTACTGATCGCAGCTGGCAAGGCCTGAATCTCCCAGGCATTTTCCCTCCACAGTGCTCTGCTGGCTTTCCTTTCCTGCAGTGTGCATCCAGCAGCAGCAGCAGCTGGGAAGACAAGAGGTGGTGAGGGAAGATAATATACAAAATACCACTCCACACTGGACGTCCCTGCAGGGCAGGCAGCTCCCCGTGGGCAGCAGCTGTCTGATCCAGGTCATCAGTGCAAACCTGCCCACAAGATGCTGTCGGAGGAGCATCCCAGCGCAGCGCTGGGGAAGGTGGGGGAACAGTCCAGACCCCTGCACTGTCTGGGAGGGGAGATGGCTCCGGGACCACTCTCACAGCTGTTCTTCCTCTGAATTCACCTCTTTCTCTTACTCTCCCTTTCCCAGTGGAAAGCAGAAAGGGATCAGGACACACAGAAGGGAATCTTCCGGGTGCTGCCTGTCCTCTCAAGGATGGCAGGGCAGAGCAGCATGCACATCACTGCTGTGTCTGAGTTCACAGACCAGGATAGCTGGAGGAAATGAAAAATGTTCTGCCCAGATCAGGTTCCTTCTGAGGAGAACTGGAGGAGGCAGGGTGAATGGTCAGGCCCAGGGCAGGAGTGGTCCAGCAGCAAGATGCAGAGCCGGAGCAAAGCACCCCTGCCCTGCGGCAGCCACGATCCCTTCCCCAACTGCACCTGAGCTGCTTCATCCTTTTCAGGGAGGAGCCAGCCAGCCAGCCAGGCTCAGTCCCATCAGAAGGAACGCACCTGAGGTGCTCCTGTGGGCTTTTGTTCGGATTGATGAATAATGCAAACCACTGCTCTTGGAGGTCATATTGGAAGATGCCAATGTGCCCGTTAGCCCATGTTTCAAATCATGTAGAGCTCAGATGTTCAGAAATTACATTGGCTTACAATGAGAAGTATATGACGGTCTATTTATGCGGTGCCAAGTTTTACCACCCTTTTTTACTGAGTGAGCTGTTTTCCTGGCTGAATGTGGTACCATTGACTGCAAATACAGCAGAGAGCCTGGCTGATGGAGGACAAAGGTATGCGGCGAGGATTGCTCCTGTCTCAGTCTGGCAGCTGTGCTGTTATATTTTGTATCTGTCATCCAAAAATCCTTTGTTTTCTTTTTCAGATGTACCTTCATAATCTTAAACAAGCACAGATGCGACTGAAATTCTAGGCAAAATTGCATTACAAATGTTACCCCTTGCCTTCTTTTCTGCTACTGCTTTTTGACTTGTCATTTGCTTTCCATTTCAGATCTGCTGTTTTCTGGTTGGAGTATTTTTTTATATCTGCATTATAAGAAAACCCACACATGAAGAAAGGAAGAAAGCAGTAAATGGAAAACAAACTTCAGGCATGGCCATTAATTCTTCTGGGGAGATGACGGCCTGCCTTCTTCAGGCATCCAGACCTGCTGCAGAATATGCAAGGTAAAAATAGAAAGCAGAGTACTAAAATAAAGAAGGAGTAAAGATTAACACGGGGGACTTGGTGGCCTAAATATAGACAATTCTGCCCCTCTCCAGTGACTTACAGTAACGGAGAATATTCTGCAGCCAGCGTGATTTGGCCAATACCCAAAATATAACACACAGATCTGACAGGAGGGATTGCAGCTAGAAAATGTGGCATTCGCTTTGGCACAGCTGTCATATTATACTAAGCCAGTTACTTCCCTTTAATCCTAATTAATACTCTCTCTTTCGACTCTGAGCCAGGTTCTTTGGTCAGCAGTAATTCTGGGGGGTCTGCTGCTGCTTTCCCCACAGGAGCCCTCTGTCTTCAGGCAGCCTGTTCTTTTGTGCTCCTTCCATGAAGGAGCAGCTGAAATCATGAATGAAACATTACTGATATTAAAAAGAACTCCTGGCATCCACCCCAGCAGAAGAAATCAACATATCATTCATTAAAGATATCATACTTATACAGGGAACACATGCTTGCCAGACGGTGCCAGTTCAGGGTTGTCATTAGAGGGAGAAGGAGAGGGAGAGGTCTGTCCCTGACAGACTCCTGTCCTGCCTGCCAAAACCATCCCAGCCCCTGGGCTGCCCCAAGGGTGCTTGCTTGTCTCCCATACAGCCTGGGAGATAAGCCGCCGGGCCTCTTCCAGCTTGGGCTGCATTTCAACCCCAAACCGCTAAGTAATGTACAAAATAAATATATTCTGTGGGAGGGAGGGAGGGATACAAGCTGAGATCTAGTGTCTAGGTGCCATGATCTTTTAGGTAGCGCTGATACTCACAGATCTTATTTTATTCCCAGCAGTCTTCAAATCCTGTGATTTACTACAGTTTGCAAATGCACACAGTAACCAGAAGTTATTAAATGTAGCTGATTTCAGGGGACAATATGTCTTTAACAAATGCTATATGTGTGTTATATAAACGTTGCAGATGTTATACCATATATTTTATAGTTTTAGACTGCTGTTAATGGAAACAAAGAACATGTTTGTAGTCTGAGAATACTGAAATGGTTTGGTGTCTGTTTTTTCCTAATTATAGAATTTCTTATTTACTCAGATTAGATCTCCATGTACATCTCATGAAATATTTCATTCCAAACACAAGTACAAGATAAATGCCGTTGGAGTGGATGTTGACTTGCATCAAGAAGTCAAAGCAGGCATGAAGGGAAGAGAGTACGGTATGTCAAACAGCAGTTTTTTAACGGTGCAGAAAGAACTGATTAAAAGATGTTGTGTTTGCACTTCAAGGGAAAAAACTGTGGGTGTGTGCATGTGATGGACAGTTAGAATATTGGAAATAATTAGAATTAATGCGCTTTTTCTTATCTCTTAAAGAACATGTATTTCTGTGGAATGGTACAAGTGCAGGATAATGCTGTGAGTGACACTGAGCAGTATGTGGTCCATGGCTGGGTGATTTCTTCTGCCCACAGCTTGTAGCCTTACCCATCAGGGCACTATTCACATCTAGCAAGTGCACTGAATTGTGTGTTACTGTCACTCAGGGGACGCTCCATCTCACACAAACCTAGCTCAGCCAGGGTTTTCCATCCCACTCACTGCAGGAGAGGGCTGGTGATTCTTCCTGCAGCTGCAAGAGATGCTGTGCAGCCTGCACACATCTGCTTTGCCCGTGCTTCCTGCCAGAGCCCAGCCGCAAAAGCGAGGGGAGAAGGGAAGCTGGCTGCCGCGGTGTGTGGCAAGCCCAATGTCAATGACAAACGAGGAGGGTCCGGTTTAGTGAGTGTTCCTCGAGCTGCCCTCCTACAACTAACAGCTGAATAACTTCAACACTCCCCCAGCCCAGGAGCACCTGGGCCCTTTCCTTGGAACCCACCTGTTGACAAAAACACCCTGAAAACATCTCATTCTGTCTCAGGCTCTCTCACCTGCAGCCCCTTTATGAAGCCCAGCAGTTCTAGCTCATCCGCCATCTATTTTGGCACGCAGGGATCTTCTCAGCCCACACAAAGTGCACAGCTTCGTGGCTGGTAGGTTTTGTGCCGCAGCAGCGTGTCTTACTGTGACTATTGCGTGGGGCAAGTTGGGTCGACCATATGTTGGTATCCGTAGCATTATGCAAATTTTTGTGTCTATGCAAGTTACCTAATTAAGTCATGTTCCTTAAATGTCTTAAATGGGGTTTCTCAGAAATACTGTCTTTGAGCTCATGCTCACCAGCACATGTCCAGGGAGCAGCTTAGCTGTGTGCGCTGCTGAGCAGCCCAGCTGATGGCTGTGGTGCAAAAGCAGCACAGGGGGAGGCTCAGCTCCGAAATGCCACAAATCCCGGTGTCCGCACCTGCTGTGGGGACACTTGAGAAGGACCTTCTCTCAGGAGAACAATGCTTCACCTGCTGAGCAAGAGGACCTGTCTCCACTTCATCTGTCAGCCAAGGAGCAGCAAATCAGCAGCAGCCGAGTAACAAACCTCCAGAACTAGGGTTTTACTGCTCAAGAGTTCTAGAAGAATGTGAAACCAGCACTGCTCAGCTAACTGCAGCATGGATTTCACTGTGTAAGTCAACGCTGATGGCTGAGAAATGGAATTCAGCAGACATAGCTGAGCCTTTTAAAAGGCTTCAGAGGTAATCCATTGATCTACTGGTTAATGTCAAGCTTTTTTACCAAAAAACCTCTTGGGAATTGCATTTGTGTAATTTTTCTGTTCCTTTATGGTCTGCAAAATGTTGGGAATAGCGAATACTTTCCAGAAGATTGGAATTGGTTTTGAGGTCTGATGCCTCTACTGGAAATCTTTGAAATACTCTGCATGTATGTGGTTCAAGTGATACAGTCGGCCTCAAGTACTTCGGTTGCCTTCCCCTGAGGAGCTGATAATGACAGCTATTGGAGACACTGTTGGGCTGGATGAACCTCAGACAAATTTCATGTCCCTGTGTCTTTGACAGTCTAAAGCCTGAGGCAGTCTCTGTTCTCTAGAAGAGCTCAGTACAGAGGAGTCACTTTCATCATCTTGATTTGTGCAGCGTTTTCCCAGTAGAGGTGCAGATCCTTGTGCAATAACAACAGCTTGCAAAAGTTACTTTTCGTGGAAGCTCTAGAAATAATGAACAGATCTCAGCAGTCCAAGGCCACAGGCAAGAGGTGGAAGGAGCAGTGCACTGCTACACTTTATCTTGATTTGCTTTTATTTAGTACATGCCCCCAAAGGCCATCCTTGAACTTTTCCAGTCATTTAGCCTGACAGCTATCCCAAAAGCAACAAATAGGTCTGGCAAGCATCTGAATACCCTGAAAACCAATGAGTTTTATCCAGATCTGGATAAACCCAGGTGTGGCAGATGACTACTTTGCCCAGTAGGGCTGATAAGATGCCTTCAGGACCCTGCACGGAGGAAGAGCAGCAACAATAGGTTCAGATGGCAACAAGTAACTTTAGTCCGGCACTTAGCCATGTGGATATGTAGCCAGCATTAATCATCTGAAGTACACAAAAAGCCTCGTGAAGCTTCACAGGAGAGCTGTCGATGTTCCTTGTTCTTCAGAGGTCCCTCAGCAGCATCCCCAAAGAAAACATGGTGAAACAAGTAGTTTAATTCTCGGGCAATAGGACGTTGCCACTGAAAAGCAGGTTTCTTCCAGCCTTGAATCTGCTCTTTTTCTCTTTCTAAGCCAACAGTATCTGTCACCTTGCCGTGGTCTGCCCTTGCTGTACTGATGAGGGACTTTTTCCCAGCGTGCAGTTAACTGCCATTGTTCCCTGGAAGCACATGCTTGCGGGGACTTCATCACTCAGATCAGTAACAGTCCTTGCTGGACACTGCATTCCTTTAGGATAAAGCTTTAGAAGGGCTTTTGTGCTAGCCGTCAATGAGGGAGACAGCCCCAGGAGCCCAGCATTGCTCAGCCTAATCCAGAGCCTGGGCCTAATCCAGATGTGCTGCGCTAAGGCAGTGACGGCTTTCCTTTTCTTTACTAGCTTGCAAGGACATTTTGCAAATTCTTTTTCATTAATTCTTCCGAAAGCTCTCCTTCCTTTCTGGAGCAGAATGGCACAGGAGTTTGAGCTAAATCTTTAAATGGGGTACGGAGTTTTTCTGGCATTTGTGTATTTTAAACACAGTCTTAACTCTCTGGCTGGAGCAGACCACCACGCTGGGGACAGCGAGTCGGAAGCAGTCGCTGGGGCTGAGTGGGGCAAGGCTTTCCTCCCCAGGGAGACGCGGACCCCCCATGAGAGCAGGCACAGGAGAGGTGAGAGGCTCACCTGTTGCTTTCTGGAGGAGTGGCAGGGACAATGGGGTGGATGGTCCCACGTCCCCCAGAGCTCGCACCTGCGGCGGTGGAGCCCACAGGGGAAAAAGGATTTGTGCCCAGCTAGGGTCCAGTGCACAGCGGAAAGTGGAGCTCAGCTCTTGGCGAGTGCTTCTGGTGCAGCACACAGGGCTCGGCTCTTCCCTTCTGAGTGACCTGCAGCAGCCAAAGTGCTCTCCTATGCAGCTGTACTGGGGGGGGTTAGCAGTAAATGCACTTGCATTACGTTAAAATTACTTTCTGAAATATATTTGTCAGTTTTCGTCTTTTCCTGAATTAAAATGAGCCTATTTCAGCATATACCTGCCCATTCATGTGCTTCTCTACATGTATATCTGACCGTGACTGCCATCGTATTTGGGTCTGTGTAATGATTGTTGTCCAGAGTCTGGAAGTACTTGTGCACATTCACAGTTGTGTGCAGGAAAGGAATCCTGTGTAGTCCAAATTCTGCATAACCTTCGTAGTGTCTGGAGCAATAGTAAAGAATTTGGGATTGGGAACTCACTGCATTGTTATTTATTGGTGTTGCATTCCTAAGAGGACAAACCAGGGCCTCGTGTTGGGTTTTGCAATTTAAAAAAGCCTTTGCTTTAATTAATTTACAGCCTAAGTGGCATTGTTCTGTTCTCGATTACAAGTTGTTTTTCAGAAAACAAGTCCAATATATTAAATGAAAATCTCTCCTAAAATAGAAATTTTGTCTAGCAAAGTCCCTCTGTTCTTCCATTCTTAGTATAAAACAAATTTATTTACTTCTGTAGTTGAAATAGCACATTTTAAAGACCATAAAGTTTCTTTAATTTTGTTTGATGTTCTTTGCCTAGTTTTGTATGACAGTTGGGATTATGTGACCATCTTGTGTCAGTTTATTTAAACTGTTGTTTCGGTTTCTTATTTATTATCACAGATTTTATTGATTTGTTAGCAGTAATGCCCAAATTTACAATGCCTGAAAGGAAAAGCTGCAGTGTGAACTCACCTGTAACGCTTGACATAGGAGAAATCACACAGGGAGCAACCACAGATGGCCAGGTTCACAAGCACTCCTGTTTGTCTGTCTGTGTGTGTCAGATTGTTTCGATTTTTTCTCATATCGTGGTGCAAACATAAAGTAAGCCTTTTTTTCCAAAAGCTCGGAAGTGACTTAGTAGTGTAAGAATCTACTGAGAAGTATGTTTGAAAATCTCAGCCGCTCTCAGGGCAATGGTGAGCAGTACAAATTTTGCACAAGCAGGTGGCTTGTGAAGATGGGCATCTTGGAAAGTAAATGTAGAAGGAAACCATGCAGGGGTGTGGGGCAGGCGGATTCACGGAGCCAGTGAGTTAGAGACTTTTACAAAGCCACCTTGTTCCTTTCCCAATTTCAGTGGGCTTTCATTTAACAAAGAAAGTAGCTGGAAAAATTACCCAGAAATATTTGACCTTCAAAAAGGCCTCTAAGGCACAATTACCTGATGTTCACTGAACTGGTTCACGTGGTTCCCACAATGATTTTCTAGGTTCGCTCATGTGTGAAAAGGGGTCTGATTGTATGGAGAAGGGCAAATGAGAAAAGAAACTTCAGGAAGGAGAGAAATATGCCAGGGAGTTTTACTGGTTATGCTTGCTTCAAGGGAAGGCAAGGGCAAATAAATGTAGCCATCTCAAAGTAGGTTTTTGGCTTTAAGCTTCAAAAGCAAGTAAATAGGAGAGATCTGAGGTATCAGCAGCACTCGAGATAAGCTGTTTCGTGGAGTTAGGTAAGAACTGTAGAATACATCATACTTAGCTTGCTTAGCCAGATGACAAATTCTTTTTTTTCCCCCAAGTACAACAAAAATAAAATTTTTTTTTTCCCCCAATGCTTTTTCTTTCCTTCTGCCCTTGATTGCCCTGCACAGAGGAGATCACTTGGCTGTCTGGCCACCAGTGTTCATGCCAGCGTCCGGCCGTGCCCTCTCTGCAGAGTTTCAGCTCTTTCCACTGCATGCTCCTGACACTGGAACAAAGCAAGTGAGTTATCTAGGGCTGCAATCTCTATTAGGCTTTAGGGAAAATACTTTTTTAAGGAGATAATTCCATGGTTGGCACAAAAGTGCCTCTACCATGCACGCTTTTCTGTGGAAGGTATAACCAGGCGCGCATAAAAGTATGCCTTCGATAGTTTAGTGTTGGCAGAGGCACAAAGAAGCATTTTACGTGCTGCCCCTCTGCTCTGAACTGCCAGCAGAATTGCATGGGTGCACAGAGAGAGGGGCCTTCGTACGGTGTGAAAAGAGCAACACGTGAAAACTTGAAGACTTCTTGAAACTGGGAAATTGGATTTCCATCTTTGATGAGAGAGCACAGTGCACAACAGGAAGTACATTTGTATGGAAGAAAATTATTTTAAATAATCTTGGAACTTAAAGACTTTTATGAACAAGAGCAAGTAGTCAGTACCCCTTCTGTCTGCATTATCTAACAAAAGGAACAAATTCTCGGAGACAGGGTAGAAAGACGAGAGCATCAGTGTGATAATTGTAAAACTGAAGCAGTTTTTAAGGTATCAAGGTATCAGGTATCTTTGTGGGGAACAAAAATCAGTTTTCACATTTGAAATAGTGGCTTGAAAACTGAAACTCAAAAATTCTCATTGCTACCTGCCTGGATTTAGAGTACTCCATTCTTTCAGTCTTGCGTTCTAAAATAGTGGTAACCTCAAGTATCTATGGGGCATCATAGCCCGTTCTGCCTGAGAAGTCCTTCGAAGACACGTTTTGACTGTGTCCCACTGTGGTCTGCAGCATGTATCTGATTTACAGTTGAAATCTTTCTCTTTGGGGATTTTAACCCTAGTTTACTAAGGATGAGTGGGCTGATACTCCAGGGCATGGCCTCGGCACCTGGAACTGCAGACAGGTGTCTAAATCCCAAATCAAAGGTGAAGGTGCCCTGTGACCGTAGCGTCTGCCAGCACGGCTCCTGTGGCAGTCAGCACGCACCAGGGTGTACGGCTCTGCCGCGGCACACTGCATCGCCCAGCCCTCTTCCCCCTCGGACTCACGCTCCCGGCTCTTCTCTGCATCACTCTGCTGGGCCGAGACCCTCCACGTTCCCAGGACAAGACAGCCCAGTGCTGCAGACCTGCAGCAGGTGTGCTGCGGTTTGTTAACCTGGTACTTGCAGCACTCAGCCAGGGCACGGGAAAATCCGGGATCCGTTTCTCCAGTGTCTGGGAGGGCCGAGGTTTTCTGAGCAGGACTGGTCTGCACACCCCAGAGGAGTCACCGCCGCCGTGGTGGACGCTGTCGGCTTTGCACAGATACCAAAGCTGTCCTCGGGGCCAGAGGCAGCAAGCAGCAGGACCCCCGGCGCTGCCGCAGGTCTGCTGGTGGCTTTGCCTATGACGCCGAGCCCCAGTGGCAGTGCCGCTCCCGGCGATGCTGTGGAGCTTAGTGGAACACCTCCAGCCAGGGGCTGCGTGCTGCACAGCCGCTCGCTTTAGCACTGAGGCACAACCGGAGTTGAGCAAGGTGTGGGGCTCACGGCCCTTCAGGCAGAGGCTTAATTAGATCCCTGCTTGCTGGTGATGAGCTCTGTCTAACCAGCGGGTCAGTGGGCGAAAGGAGGTTGGCTGTAGGCTGAGTCCGCTGCCTCCAGGAGACAGTTCATGGCTGTGAATGATGCCTCCATGGGAAGCAGGAGTGGGGCAGGGACACGGTGAACTGAGCACAACTACCCTGAAAGGCTGGAACTGTTGCACCTTTCTTGTTGGCATGAGATTGTTCCACTTGGCGCTACATGGGGTCGACATGCCAAGTTTAACTTTGGACCCAAAGTGTTAGACTCGTGTTTCCACAGAATTTTGGGGCTTTGGAAACGTTCTGTTGTTTTTCAGCACGAGCTCATGAACTTGGAATAAAATTGTCCTTTGGGGACAAAACAAAACAAAACAGATGAAAAGTAAGTGCTCACCTAAGGTCTGAAGGCTGAGGTGGTCTCAAAGTGGTGGTCTTTTATCTGTTTGTTTTCCTTCAAGTTCAGGAGCAACTCTGAGCAGGATTTGCCTCAGTTTGGGGAGGCAGAAAAGAACCATATGTTATAAATATAAGAACAACCCTGAATAAGAAGATATTTTCAAAAAGCCGTTTCTTTTCCTAGACAAGACATCCAGATCAAAAGTGAATGGTGATTCAGGAAAGCGCTGAAGCACGTGGTTACAACAACAGCTCCTAGACTCTCTCTGACAGCAGCTCCACTGGAAGGCCAGTTCAGTTTCAGCTTATAGCAGCATAAATAGGGGATGACGTGGAGTTCATCAGGCTTGTGCCTCCTCCTTTTGGAGGCTGAACAATGTGCACGTGTCCGTGCTCCTGAATTCATGCGTGTTCTGCAATTTATTTGCCTGATCCTGAAATTTACGTGTTCATTTTGGTCTACACCAAGCGCACCAAGCTCTGCCAAGCCCACGGCATTAGCTGTGGGCCGCAGATGGATGCCTCGACTTACTGGACAGACTGCGTGGAAGTTTTCTGCCTTCCTGCAATGCCTGCTGCTTGTTAACAGCTGATCCTGAAAAGGAGCTGACATAAGGGCACTGAGGAGTATGGCTTTACAGAAATGCACTCCCTGCATTTCTGACTAGAGGGTATGTGCTGAGTAGTTAAACTATGGCAGAGAGACTGAAATATTTGAGAGGTTTCTACTGAGGCCTGCTTTTAACTATGTGTAGCCCTGTTCAGAAGAGGGCTGTAGTTAGTACATGCTTTTAGCTTGAATTTGCACTTCTTCAATCTGGGAGGAAGAATGGAAGAAATGTTCTGAGAGCAAATTCCATGTACGTCTTCTGCCATCTGCTAATAGCATGTGTGAGCAGCTCTGCTGCCAGAAACCGAGGAACAAAGATAACATCATTGTGGAGAAAATTGCACTGCTCTGAAAATGAGACTCATTCCAGATGACTTGATAGCTCAGCACCCGCTGGGGCCAAGTCTGGGGCCAAGTTCTGCTCACCGACAGTTGCATAGACTCGGGATAATGTCGCTCAAACTAGCATGAGCTAGGGGCAATGTTGTTCCTGCTGAGCCTAAAGAGCAAGTAAATTTTATAATCCATTTAGTATGACGGCCTTCTTGGAATCCCAGAAATGAACTTATTTAGGGCTGGAGGAAGGACAAAAGCTGAAGAGCTTCTCCACTGAAACCATATGCAGGCAACTTGCAGAAAAAAAAATAGTGGGGAGTCCAGACAGCAGTGAAACACTGAGGAAACTGTCAGAGTTAACATTCTCATATCTCTTTTTGTGTCAAGTCATATTTGTGCAACACGTGAGTCGGTGCACCCTTTTACGCTGCAGCAATAGTGACGGGATCCGAGCCGCCCCAGTCCCAAAGCGTGAGTCCCCGTGGAAGCGAACAGAGCCGCATGCCTGCGGCCAGCAGCGTGCCGGGCTGCCTCCCTCCTGCTGCGCAGCAGGTACGCAGGGCAAGGGATACCCGTGAAAAACAAGACTTACAGGTGTGAATTCTGAGCTCTAATGCAGTCTCCTCACCATGCAGCTGGCATGGTAAAGCCAGTAACACACGGAAAAATTCTGCGCAGTATGGTTCTTCAAATCCCTCTGTTGCGCGCGGGTTTGCAATGGCTGGGTAGCAGATGAGACTGGTTATTGGGAAGGAAAACGATGAAACATAAATTGTGCAGGTAATGTGGCAAAAAAGGTCTAAAAATGACAACAGGATTTTATTTGATACAGCCTGTTAGGAAAGACCCTGATAAATAGCTCTGTAATTCTGCCTGCAGTCAGTTCAGCTTCATCCTCCTCGAGGACTTAGCCTTTGATGTTTCAGAAAAATGCTATTTGTAGATCTCAGAAGTGTATAAATTTCAGTGTGGAGCTGGTATAAGGACAGTCTGGTTGCTCTCAAAGCAGTCCTCTCAAAAGCAGAAGAAAGAGGAAAAAGGTCTGCATTTTGCCTTAGCAGACTGGAGTGCATATTTATACCATTACTGCTGGAGCGGGAGGGGATGTGAAATACAAGGATGTTTCTGCGTGGCTTGCACTTTTTTGTGGCCCCTTTTTCTGCTTGGAAAGCTTCCTTTGTTTTTCAGTGGCATCTGTAGGGCTGGAAACTGGCACTGAGTTTCCAGCTTGATGTTACATTATTAAATAGCTAATAACATTTTTAGGAAGGGAGGGGAGGTGTTTATAAGCAGCTTTTGTGTCTCTCATGTTTCTTTTTTCCCTGTTAGTCGTAGAGTAATTGTATTTGCGACAGTGCTAGATGAATGCAGGAATGGCAGTAGCTGGAGTAATGTGGTTGCTGCAGGTCTCCACGGTGTGATCTCACACGCTGGCCCTGGTTCTCTGCTCTCTGGACACCCAAATCTCTGGGTGGGTCAGGCAGCGATGACGTATGTGCAGGGAATGCAAAGTTTCTACCAAAGATGTGTAAGCTCCTGATTCTTGCATCACTCCTAAAATCCTAGTATAATAGAATAATAAAATCCTAAAATAGTAATACAGAGTTTCTCAGGAAAGTTCTTACCTATGTTATTACATGTGTTGACGAATCACGCGTTCCTTCTGGACCTACAAAAACTTCTTTGGCTGAAATTCTCTTTCTGAGAGATGCAGATTCTTCAATTCCAAAATGATGGCATGTTCTTCTCGGCAAAACCAAATGGTCTGGTGACAGGAAGGCACGAAGCAAATCCCCCGGATCTGAAGATGTCTTTACTTTTTTATTCAAAGCAAGCAGTCGTGTCCCTGGAGAGGTGAATTGTTGTGTCTGCTCTCGGTGCTGAGAAGTTGCCTTTTGAAGGACCCCAACCCTTTATCCCACCAAGCCCCAGGCCCGCCGCGAGGGAGGGCTGGTGGCATGCATGAGGGGCAGGGTGGGAATGAGCGGGGCCAGGCGGCCGTGGGAGAGGGAGCAGCTGCAGCCGTGGATGGAGTCCGGAGGCCGCTGTGAATGTCAAGGGGCAAAGAAAGAAGGCAAGAAGCGGCACAATGGAGGAGAAGGAGGGGAGGAGAGGGCAAGGAGGAGGGGCAGAAGGAGCACTGTAATCTTGTGGGAGGAGAGGTGCCAAGGAAAGGAATGTGGTCATCACGACGTGAAAACTGTCCTCTGTTGAAGTTGTCCAGCCTTTCAGGCTTCACCCCTCCTCTTCGTGCCAAGGCTTTCCCATTCCTCCTCTCCTAGAAGCTGTCCCTAGTCCTCCACCTGGGCTTACTTACCAGAGCTGAAAGGATGTGCTGTGTCACCAGTTAAATGCACATCCATCCCTCAGTCAGGCTTTTCTTCATCTGTCTACTGCCTACTTAATAAGGGCAAAGGCAAAAGAGGCTAAAGGATATTAACAACTGTTGAACTGCCAGGTAAATCTGCTAGTTTGGAAACTAATATAATGGCAGAGTATACTAGGTGTGCAGCTCTTCAAAAGTAAACATCCATTTACAGCAGGGTCATAAAAATCTTTGAGGCACTCAACAGCGAGTTGCCTGTGGCTTTTCACCCTTGTATCTCCAGGAGTTATTGCTCATTGAGGGAGTATGTGGCGTTTTGTGTGAACCGAGAGGTAATTGTGAGCAGCGACTTAAATAGCCCTAATTATGTTTAGAGAAGGCTGTTCCCTGAAAGCAGCTAGAACCTGTGAATAAACATATTGCCACAGGTGACCACCTGATCTATGCATATGGACCTAAAAAAAGCCAGTTTCCTAAGTTTAAATACCTCAAAGTAAAGCTGAGCAGACACCAGACGCCAGTAGCTGTGCCTGCTCCATACGCGCTACCAAAAGCAGCATTGTACAGGGGCTTTGTAGTGGAGAAGAGTGCAGCTCAGGTCCCTGTGGCATTGCAGACAACCACATAATGTTTAGCCAGCCTGTAATGCACTCCTGAGGGAACTAGTGGGCTTAAAATACAGGCCTTTAAATACCACACGGACAAAGAAAGACGAAGAAGTGACTAGGCCCCGTGAATGGGGGGGGTGGAGAAACCCAGCGGCTTATTTTGCTTAATCCTTTTGCAGACACGCTCAGTGTCTGCCGAAGTCCGGTGGCAGCCCCTGCCTGCGCGAGCGCGGCCCCGTGCAGCCGGCCCGGAGCTCCCCGGGGACGGCGGGCACCCACTGACGGGGCTGGGTGGGCGCAGCCTCGTCGCCAAAGTTACCCCCTCGTGAGCAATGCCCCAAGGCTGTAAGACCCTGCGGGGCACCTGAAGACGTGCGCTTTCTTTCTCTGGACAGGGTCTCTCTCTCTCTCCACCAAAGGCACCCGCCCGGCAGCCAGGAAGATGGCTTAAGCAGCCCCTGGCTGTGCCTGAGCATTGGGAAGATCCAGCAGACTGTCCCCACTCCGCCAGTACACTCGCTCCGCAGCTCAGCCGTGTCTCTAGCAGGTAGGGCTGGACAGCAGGAGCCCTCTCCAGCCTCCCGGTAAAGCTTGGTGCTTCAGGCAGAGCAGAACCCTGTCCTGCTCCAGACCACCCTGGCATGTACCACCAGCCTGGAGTCTGGCCAGCGGAGAGGGCTGGGACCTGCTCGGCTCTGCTGAGCTCACTGCCTGGCCAGAGAGGCCAGCAAGCACCAGGGGCACATGGAGGAACAGTGACCTCCCAGCCTTTGCTGCGGCAGTTGGGCAGTGAGCTGACGAGCGGGGCTCGGGCGAGCGGGGCTCGGCCCCCAGGACCCAGCTTCCAGCTTGGCTGTGGCCTTACACTGCCAGGACTTTTGAAAGAGAAAGTCTGTGGCAGAGGGGGCAAATGCGAAGCTGTTTAATGTCTGTGAGGGTTGAAGAGTTCACGTTGACAGCTGAGATAACGCCGGGCCTGGCTCCGAGCCCTGAGCCTGCCCTGCTGGCCTTCTCCTCCTCTGGGAGCGAGCACCCAGCTGCCTCACCCCACCATTAACCACGTGTGGCTTCAGCGTCACTTAAAATTAACAGCTATGCCTAAAATCGATACATAGTTATTATATATTATGACATGGAAGTACAATAGGTCTAGAAATAAACTCTGCGCCTTTTCAAATTAAGCTGGTGGCTCTCTGAACAGCTAGAAAAAATTTCTTAATATTCATGGTAGTCAGTCACGTTTTCTTCCTCTTTGCTCTGTTTTGATCAATAATTGCTCTCGGCACTCCTCGTGCACAGCCCGCGGGAGGAGGCGTGCTCAGAGCCCCTTCGCCGGGCACTCAGTTCTGCTGGCAGCGCCCGATATGCCGAGACACCGGCTCCTCTGGGCAGGCAGTGGTGATGCTGGTTGCCTCGACAGAAGCTCCCGGCATCGCCCTGTACCAGGCAGGTTCACCTTCTGCACAGCACCTAACCCATTTCAGCACCAGCCGCCTCGCCATCCACCTAGGCTTATAGCCTGGGTCGCCACAGCCCCTCTGGGGGCTCCCTGGGCAGGTGCCAGCTCCTGTTGCTGCTTTCTTCGCTGCGGCACTGGTGGGATGTCTCCATGCCAAAGGTCCTCCTCACCTGCCGCTGGGCTCCCAGCTTTTCCCCTTCTCCTTCAACTCCCTGTCTGAACGTTTCTCTGCGTCGCTCTCCTCCAGTGTCATCTTCACCTTGTCTCGGGCTTTGGCTTGCATTGCAGGGAGCTGTGAGCTCTCTGGGAGCAGCAGAGGAACGGGGAGCATACCTGGGTAGCACCTCTGGAAGCTAGCACAGCACAGTAAGTTCAAAGGTGTTTTCCGAGGAAACTGGGGAGAGCCAGTCCCGGGAAAAAGGCTCAGCGGAGGATTGCTATTGACGCTTGCACTACTACCAGCGCCAGCTCCTGGCAGAGGAACAGCTGGACGAGGATGCCACCTGCGAAGGGCAAAAGCTTCATGAATCCTTTTAGCAAATTACTTTGGTATCTCAGGGCTTTAACTAGAAACTGCGGCTGAGGACGGCTGGAAAGCTGTGCAAGACAGTGATGCACGCTCACCCCGTCAGTCAGTCAGGGGCCCGTCTGCCCCGCAGCCCCCGTGCCATGGTTCCTCGCTGCCCTCTCGGCCCCACCGCCTCCCTGCAGCGCAGAGGACACGCGAGAGGTTCAGCTCCCACCAGAGTGAGGATGAGCTGCGCTACTTGCAGTGATGGCTGAGCTTGCCCAGTATTTAGCCTGTACCAGTCTATTGCCTTGCGCACAGAAAATGCAGAATTTGGTCAGCTTTCAGATTTTTTTTTTCTTTTTTTAACACTTGTAAAAGAAGTCCTTAGGAATACAGTTCAAAAATACACTGTAGACAAAACTTTTTGATAGCAAACTTTTAAAGAGATTTTACAGAGTTACAAGATTACAATTGAGGTAACTTAAGAAAGAAATATAGATGGAAGGGAAAAACACATTATGTCCATTCAAATAATAATAAGGTGGGAATGAGATTAAAGGAAAGTTTTAGAGGGAAGAGTAACATGTACCAGAGAGATGAAGGATTGTCCCAAGTCCTCTGATCTTCAGTCAGGGCAGTCCTTGTACCTGGAAAAGCCATAGGCTATTGCAGCAGTTCTGGGCCAGTTTCAGATGGGTGTGGAGCTGTGCTGGTTTGCGTTACACAGGTTGCACTCACAGCTCGGAGGCGTTCATGGCCCTGCTGTCTTGCTCCTTACGGCTTGAAGGGGTGCCAGTATCACCTCAGGCTGCAGGGAGAAAAAGTCCATTGAACCACATTGCCTCTTCGCTAGACAAAACCCAGAAAGACAACTCGCACCTGAAATGTGGGGATTTTCCTGATGCCTTCCAAACAGTCGTTTCACTTCATGCCTGAACGCCAACTGGTGAATTTCAACATGCAGAGACCGTTACGAAATGGAACCTCTGGTGTTTCCACTGCACACCACAGAAGCTTTCAGCAGAGCTTTGTGCACATCGCACCAGGTGGGAGAACAGTCACTGTGTAACTCTGTCATTGGCTAAAATCCGTGCCATTAGAGGACAGCTGAATCTCTAGTTAAAACTTGGTGAAACTATAACGAAAAACACACAGAATACCAGAACACAGTAATGTCCAGTGAAGGTGCAGGCGTGAGCCCAGCATGGTAAGGCAGTCACTGCTTAAATAAGGACGCTGTTCAGCAGGACATCTCTTCTGATGCTATTCCTGAGACGAGAGACCTACGACGTTAGAGTCAGCGTATGAAAGCAGATCTGTCTCCCTGCTTGTTTACACAGACTCTCACATCCGTGAGCGTCGGTGATCACTCAGAGCAGTGGCTCTAAATATCCACAACCAACACCACATCCCTCTTTCAGAGAAGTGTTTTGAAACACTCGTCCAGACTTTTCAGCAAGGAGCGACAATTATCAGAAGGGCAATAGCAACACAAAAAAGAATTAGAAAGACGCAAGCCACAGTGGAAGGGACAGACTACCTTAACCTTCAGCTGCATGTCAGAGATTTATTGTGCTCTTCACGGAGTCTCAGCTACATTTTTGCAGGCAGGAGGCCTAGAGACTGGATGTGTTTCAGTGGCTGTGTACCTACAGGTTTAGTCTTGGGGTAACAACTGTAGCTATCAGTAAAGGCAAGGCCACGTGGTGAAGAGCTGGATCACTCTAACATGCTGCTTCTCTCTTCATGCATACTTTGAACCCAACCCAGAGACACTTTTTGCTGCTTGATCTTCGCTGGGTGTTAGAGATCAGTCTTGTTTTTCTTCCCTGGCTTCTCTATAATTATAGAGCATGAAGTCAGTAAATGGGATTCAGGGTTGCTGCTGGCCAGTTCCCTGTGCTGAAGATGTGCAGGCAGAGGCAGGGCTGTTCATAGTGACTCTTGTGAAGGACGGTATTGCGTTCCTTAGTAAATCTAGCATGGTGCAGCTGGGTGATGATTCATGTGCAGTGGTGGACTCAACTGCACGTCCAAAGCTCTTATGACCACAGGCTGCTTTTCACATTACTATTGTGGAGGTTGCTGGCCCTAAAGCAAGAACAGACAAGTAGGACACACAGCAGCCTCTGCAAAGCCACACTTTATAGTCTGGTGTACGATGTAACACAGACCATACTGCATCAGACCAAGGCCCCTGTTAATCCAGCGTCCTCTCTCCCAACACAGCTGCAAGCAGATACCTACAGAACAGAAAGAAAATGGAAACATATCTGCTATTTTTCTCCTGCTAATCTCCCAGTCTTTAATATTTTCAGTTCAGGGGATTTTATGAGCTGGTTGTGGTCTCTGTTAATTCCCACTGGCTCTATTTCACATACTTGTCCATTTTCCCCTTGAGTCATTTAGAAAGTTTTGCACGTTTTTGCAAGTGCCCTTTGCAAAACATTCTGCGGGGCTAGTGCTGCTGTATGAGGAATGACCTACTCTGGTTTGCTTTGAACCTGGCTCTTACAATCCTTTGCTCTTTGTAGGCACCTTTATCCACCCTGCTTGATGGCCTCTAGCATGTTGCCTTTCTCTGAATCTTTTCCAGTTCTAATGTGTCTATTGCAGCTCAGGCGACCAGAACTGCAAACAGTGCTCAATGCGTCTCTGGACCCTGGATTTGCATCCTGCCATAATTACGTGGTTTGTTTTGGTTCTCTAATAATTGCCAGTGTTAAATCCATTGGGATTTTTGACCACTGCAGAGCAGTGAGCTGATGTTTTCACACTAACTGGCACAAGCTCGAGGCCTCACTCCTGCCTGGTAATGGTCAGCTCATTTTTTATAGGTGAAGCTATAGTTTTTTCTAGTTACATCACTTTACAGTTATAGACATTAAATATAATTTGCTGTTGTATTGCCCTGTACTCAGTTTTGCTAGGGTCTTATGCATTTCTTCATAGTCAACTCTTACCACTGCAATATATGGAAATTAAGTGCTAGTAATCTTTAATGTGCTGGGCTGTAAACTGCGCTGAGTCAGGAGCTGCTAGAAGTCCTGTTCAGCATTTTCTCTCTAGGGTTAGCAACATCGAAGAGAGTCAAGGCAGGAAACTGGAGATGGTTACAGCATTACCCAGTTTCACTTACTGTCAGTTAGTTAATGCCTTAATCCCACTGTGATAAAAATCTTTATGATCTGTGCAGTGGATAAAGCTGTTTGGTCAGGCCAAGTAGCCAATTTTAAACCAGTCACTATAATCTCCTTTTTCACCAAAGCAGGTGATTTTGCGATCACTGTATATGCTAGATCCTACCAGGAAATGATTATAACATCAGCTGCAACACTAAATTTACTTTGGACTTTGCTAGAATAGATGATGGAGTTGTTAGTTTGCTTCATTCTCATGGCACAAACTGCACTGACACGTAACATACAAAGTGTCGTGGCAGCTAAGCACCACGCAGCTAGCTGCTCACTCACTTCTACCCACTCAGTCGGATGGGGGAGAGAATCGTGGAAAAAGTAAAACTTGTGGATTGAGATAAAGACAGTTTAATAGGACAGAAAGGAATAAAATAATAACAATAACAATAATGACCACAGTAATAATAAACAAATTGGAATATACAAACCAAGCGATGCACAATGCACTTGCTCACCACTCGCTGACCGATGCCCAGTTAGTTCCCAAGCAGCAATCCTTCCCCCAGGCCAATTCCCCCCAGTTTATGTACCAGGCATGACGTCCCGTGGTCTGGAATACCCCGTTGTCCAGGTTGGGTCACTGCCCCGGCTGTGTCCCCCCTCCCAGCTCCTCGTGCCCCTCCGGCCTTCTCGCTGGCTGGGCAGCAGAAGCTGAAAAATTCCTTCACTTAGTACAAACACCACTTAGCTACAACTGAAACCATCAGAGTGTTATCAAGATTATTCTCATCCTAAATCCAAAACATAACATTATAGGAGCTACTAGAAAGAAAATTAACTCTCTCCCTGCTGAAACCAGGACAAAAGCTAAGTTTCTTTGCACTGGTATGTGAACAAAAAAGACTAGAGTAGCATCTTTTTCAAGAATGATGAGCAAGCATCTTTAGTTAGATGAAGATGGGAAGTCTTGTGGTTAGGAGCCACAGGATTTGGCTTGTTTCCAGTACGGAACAGATTTTTTATATTATCTTTGAGCCCCAGCTTCCCTGTTCAGGAATTTTGTGAAGTTCAAGTGATTCATATTTCCTAAATTGATTTCTCTCTTTCTCCTATAACCATTTTGGCTGACTAGGTTTGTTCTCCTTCTCTTGCAACAATTAGATTTAAATATGAGTCAACCTGGAAGAAATCAGTAGTACAGGATGTTCTAGCTTTTACCAAGAGAATACCCCCAAGTGCATACATTTAAAGAATTAGAGGTTAATTGCGGTGTTAGTGCACTGTCCACCAGAAGGTCAGCTTTACTCTTCTCAGCTGACACAAATCTGTGCAGCTCAGAAAAGCCAGGCACATGGCAGACAACTGCTGTGATGACATCCATTTTTCTCTTGGATAGGGATATGCAAAGCACCAGTAAAGGAAGGACTAACATGCTCTCCTCCTAGTGTGTTACGGCAGCTTTCCAAACCCATGCAAACAACAGAACTCATGAGACAAATACCGTGAGCCTCTAGACCCCTCACTTACTCCCAGGAAACTTTATTACTGACATATATAGTGATGAGAAGCTCCTTTGCATTCCTCCTGGCACATCTGCTGAAGGATGTGATTCAGAGATGGCCTCTTATTGTGGACAGGATGGCATTTCTTAGCTTTCACAATAACCAGACATTGAAACATAGATGACTGTACCAGAGCAGCCCTTTATTTTGAATAGCAATGATAACATTTGGCACATACCTCACGTTTCCAACAAAAAGCCCTCGTTGCATTACCCCAGAACAGAGTACAGCATGTGCTTCCCCTTCCTCCTGATGTCCCCATTTTCCAACACGCTGTGCAGTGCAGGGCAGGCACTTTACAGTGACTCTGGGTACTGGAGGGGGGAAATACATCCCCAGGAGGCTGTTGGCACTGTATGTTCAATCCCTCCACATCAGCAGACCTAGGTCAGTGACAAGACAGATAGAAGAATAAGGCCCAAAGTCAGCAGACACCCAGTGCAACCACTGAAGATGTCTGCTTTCAGTAGCTGAGTCTTGCTGCCTTTCTTAAGGAACCACAAATCCCATCTGGTAGTAAACATCTTAAGTTAGCACACTGAAAAAGAAAAAACCAAAGCAAACAACAATCACCTAGCCAAGTCTTTGGGGGGGGGGATGGGGATGGAAAATCTCAAAAATCTAGATGAGATGGACAGGGCATGTCTCCTGCCTGGAATACCTGGGAGCGTTTGTTGGTAGCATGCCTGATTGTGTACTGCTGGTCGGATGGGGGGCCAAGCCCACAGCCACTCACCTGCCAGCTGTGTGATCCCTCTCCCTCCTTCTGGCTGCGGGACAAGCAGGTGACACCTGGGTGGGACAACTGCCAGGCATTAGGAAAGACCACTTATGCCTGTGGTTCATTTCCCAGGCAAGCCATACCTTGTTCCCAGATGTGAAGCGCTGACTGCGGCCAGTGTGTCCACCGCTGCACTGTGACTGTTCCCAGGAGTGTGCTACAGCACTTCGTGGTGGCGTAGGACAAAGCCAGTGAAGCAAGTAAGGTGAACGGCACCAAATTTCCTGGGGGGAAGTAATTTTGGTGCAGTGTTGACCACCCATATTTTGGTCACTCTTTGCAGCGAGGCAATATGGGCAGGCAGAGCAGCGTTTGTGCATGGATTGTGTAGGTGCCTTTGGTGTGCCACAGCTGAAGCACATAAAATGAGGAAAGAGACTCCCAACTCAGTTGCAGGGCTAAAAAAGCAGGTTCAGATCCTGCCACAGCTTTGATTAGCAATCTGACAGACTCCATACTTTAAGTTGCAGAACTTTTCATATTTCAGCTTTATGAATGCTAGACAGTGGTTTTGCCACATTTCATCTATCAGATTTCTCAGTTTTATCCACTTTCCATCAGAGTAAATTAAACCCCTAATTTTGCTGCCTTTCCTCACTTGTAAGTGGGTGACAAGGAGGTCAGCTTCAGAGATGCCTTGTGAAGAGGAGGGTGGTAACAGCTGTGAAGTCTCAAATGAAAGACAGGATAGCTGCGCAAAGCATTATAAAGTCTTTGAAAATTAAGATAATAACAAGGCAGGCCCATATCTTTTGCTAGCGTGTGAGATTCAGAATTGCTGCTGCTGAACAGCATTTCCATGCCAAGAACCTGCACTGGCTGCTACGGCCGCAGATCAGTGCTTCAGCTGATACCAGTAAGCATGGGTTGCGCTTCAGTTCTCAGACTCCTTCACCTCCGTATCACCAGGATTTCTTCAGCAGAGTCATTAACAGCTCACACATACCTGCCACACCTTCCAGCACACGCCTCGGCATTCCTCGCCCTGCTCCAAGACATGCCTTCTTCATGGGCTTGTGCTCTCAGAGCTCACATTCACCGTCTGTCTTATTCATGTGGATCAAGTAGTCCTCTGAAGTGCTGGTAAGATGCGGTCATGATGAATTTAGCCCTTGCTAAGGGGCTGTCCTTGCAAGAACAGATCAAGGGTAGGTTATCCTGTTGTCTAACCGGTACTTTTTGGAAGTATTTTACAACTTACAGAAAGAAAATAAGTGCTGGAAATACCGGATCCGTAGTGACAACCTCTGGGCCTTACTACACACGTAACACCAGCTAATGTCCCTCTCTTGACGCATTTTTGTCTGTTGTCAGGTCCGTGAACAGAACTTGCAAGCTTTCTCCCAGCCTTTTCTCAGCTGATAAAGCTTTTTCTGTCATTGCTTACATTACCAAGTCTCCAGTTCCCAAGTGCTGTTGATATTTCCAGCTCTCAGAGTTTCTGTGACAGAGGGAGCTCTGTCTTCCAGGGGAAGTAGTACTGGTAGCTCTGACGGAACAAGCTGGGGAGCACAGCACCTGACCCTGGAGGGTACCTTGACTCTGGACCTTGGCACAGGCCAGCTGAAAAATGATCCCACCTTCCCCCCTTCTCATTGTTCTTCTTACACGGTGCCGCAAATCAAAACCTCAGATCAGCGTAACTCCTGTCGTTGCTTGATTTGCAGTCTAGAAAAAAAATAAAACCTAAGCTCCTCATTTCCATACAGCAAGTGGGAACCAGCAGTGGTTGGCAACTTTCTAGCCTTGGCCAAGGGCAAAGGAAATAGTTAATCTATCACTCCTTTGAAACACCAATCTCTCTGCTTCTTACCAGGGCAAGGGAAAGATCCGAGTCCTTGACTAATATTAAAACACTCAGCTTAGGCTGATTTAATTTCCCATTTTCCTGTTCTAGTCACAAATTTTATGCCTTGATTTTTAGCTTATTCCTTTATTTTTAAGGTTTACCTGGCATCGGCTGCTTCTCAAAACTGTTCATTCTGTCCATTAATTAGACTTATTAGCTGTTTATCTAACATGTTACCTGATGATAATTAAAATGGTATTCTGTTCTGGGAAAAAAAAATGTAAGTGATATCTCAAGAAGAGTTGGTTAGATTTGTGTGGCAGAGAAGGTGTCCCTGGGCTCTGGGTGGGAAAGATGTCTCACTGATTACTCTTGTTTTCTTTCAGTCACCTTTCTGCACATGCAGGTCCTGCTGACCATTAGATAAGAGGGTCATGACAGGTTAAGATATATATGTTGAGAACTTGTTGATGGTAAATAAGATGTTGCTGACAGATTCACTTCAGGCCCTTTGCAAAAGAGCTTCATTTAGGAAAGATGCCCAGGAAGAGGGATGGAGACACACAGAGGAGTCGGAGGCTCTTCAGGCAGAGAAGCCCCTGTTGTCTACAGGAAGGTTTGCAGTCCTGCTGCAGGGCAGGAGCTCTGCAAGCCTTCCCAAAGGAAAAATGGCCTGGTGGTGGGAAAGGGCTTTTCCCTGGGACTGATCCCAACCCACGCCTGCTTTGAGGCAGTGGATTTCTTTTGTTGGTTCCCTACAATACTGTTTTGGTTTAGGAAGCTGACACACCTTGAGATGTGATATCACTTGTCTGATTACAGCAGAAACTCTTCTGACCACACACCAGTGTAAGGCTTGCCTGCTTTCTCTGTTTTATTTTCTACTCTGAGCTTTGCAGTCTTACATCCATGCTATATTCATTGGCATACACAAAACTGCACTTTAAAAGTGGCCAGCCTGTTTTCACTGAAAAAAATCCCTCCTTCTGGTATTTTTGCTAGCATCGGTCCCCAGCACACAATCCCTAACAGGGGGAACATGTTCCCCACTGATGTGCCAGACAAAAGTTCGTGGCTTTGTCTTACTGAAAATGAAGTCTTGATTATTCATGCAGTTCCCAATGAGTCACTCCACACCCTTGAATTATTTCTGACAGATGTAAAATGCCTTCTGCTGAATTCCTACTCCAATGAGCCTTTTGCATGACCGGTTTATCAGTGAATGCCAGCAGACTCATGATTTACAGTGCTTCATCATCGTGGCATGTGCAATATTAAACATGATGACTAGGGAAATGAGACCCACCTATTTCTTGCCATAGGCTCACAGCCTCCAAAATCTCCCAGCAGCCACAGAAGAGGTTCATGCAGGGCAGGTGTTTGCACAGGGAGACCCTGTATTAGCCTGTGGATCTCAACACAGCTATGCAAATGAAAGAAAATTGATCGGCTGAGGGTATATGAATTCACTTGCAGGGATGATACAGAGACTGAAGTACTAACCTGAAGGCCTATTTCTGTCACTTTCACTTTCTTGCTTTCTCTTTGCTGCCAAGAGTGTGCTTCCCACTGGCTAAATACTCAGCTGTGGTGCACGTCACGCATGGTCACTGTCCTTGCGCGCAAGCAGCAGAGACCAGACCTTTTCAGCTGTGAGCTAAAGCTCAGCTCTGCTCCCTCAGCCTGCCATGCTGCCCTTACCTCCTTTAAGGGCGCTCTCTGCTGTGTTTACCTGCAAACACGGTTAGTACACATCACTCAGTACACAGTCAGGAGACAGATAAACTTTCCTCCACAGCTTGCAGAAGACAAGCGTAGGCTGTTTCCCAAAGGCTTTATGGCTTATTCTTGAAATGAGGGATCCCCAGGTTGGCCTGAGGATTTTCACAGATCTGCCTTCTCCCACAAACAAAAGCTCTTTTAGGGGTTCCAGCATTGAGGGGACCTTCTCCAGACAAGAACCTCCTCCAAACCAAGAAGGCAGTTGCAGTGAGGATGCCTGGAGGGGTACTGACAGCTCCGAGCTCCCCCTGAGACCCAATGCTGCTCTCGGGTGCAGCTCTGCTGTGCACCGCTCCATTAGGAAGCAGGAACATACCCATAGTAATTCAACTACTAACTTTGAGATAATGCTAATGCCGTGAGGTTTAGTCTGGTCAGACGTCATCATTATCCTGTACATGACGCTGCATGTGTCTCACAAGAAATAGTGTTGTTTCTTATAAAAGGGAGCTCTGCTGAGCAGCTGAGCACTCACCGTCAGAAAAGACCATGTAGAAATCCCTGTTGTCATACCTGCAGTTAGTGAAAGGGGCTGATGTGCTTTCACTGGCAGCTGCAGGCATTTCAGTGACATTCCCTAGCAGGCAGCCAGTCCTGGCACAACATGAGGCTGAAGACATTACCTCTGCAATGTGAGATTTTAAGCTGGGATTCCACGTTTTTCTGCTGCGGAAATCTCCATCCCTGCAAAACAAACCAGCAGCACCCAAAACCATGTTAATCAGCCATTTTAGCAATTCCGAAATCTATTATTCATTAACCCCCCC